>VZTJ01000089.1:761009-885199 GCA_013397795.1 Orthonyx spaldingii
CCCGCCCCCCCCCCGCCCCATCCCCGAGCGCATCCCGGCTCCGTCCCCGCTCCCTCCCCGCTCCCTCCCCAAGCGCATCCCGGCTCCGTCCCCGCTCCGTCCCGCTGCAGTTCCGCCCGCAGCCAGCAGAGGGCAGGCGCCCCCCGCGCACGGCCGGGCTGGGGCGCAGCCGGGGCCGGTTCGGGGCCGGTTCGGGACCGTCCCGGGACGCGCCCGGCCTGGGCTCCGCTCGGACCCTCCGCCTTTCGGGAGGAGTTTGAGGTGTGCCTGCAGCCCTGTGAGCCGTGCGGGTGCCCGGGACGTGTCCGCTGCCCCTGTCCCCTCCGGAGCCTGTGACCCCTCGGCTGTGGTGTTGCCAGGTTTGGCTCCGGAGCCCGTGACTCCGTGGGTGGCAGAAGGGCTGTGCCCTGACCTGGCTTCGTGGGTGATGGCAGCAGCAGAGATCTCAGTGCAAAACCTTGGCAAATATTAATTTAGGGAGCTTGAACTGACCTCTCTCCTATGAGGCTGTGCAAGCAACGAGCTTCAAACTCCATGAGAGACCTAACGTCAGACACGGCACATCTGAGGTTTGCCCTCTCCAAGGGATTCTCTCTGACATGCATGGCCCACAACCCCTGTGTCAGTCTTCATGCTACAAAGTTTGAAAGCAGAACAGCAAAATAAGGCCCTCACCCTGCTAGTGCTTTCCCCATCTCAGGGGGAACATTCACGTTTTCCTTCTGGTTATTTACGGAAAGGGAACCAACAAAAGGAGGAAGAGTAAAAGTTAAACCTCAGGGGAGAGTCCAAGTGTGCAGCAACCTTTGAGAATGCTACACCCACTGCACTGTGTAAACTCATCAAAGTTACATCTAAGCGGTGAGCACTTCTCTCTCTAAATCCCCTTCTTTAGGGGCCTGGGACCCACGCAGAGAAAATGGAGTAAGGATAGTTTAAAGCTATGTACACCACATCTGTGCTCAAGAAATAAATCAATGCCTCAGTTCCTGAATGGTGCTGTGGGAGATGCCCATGGTGCCTGGATGAGACTGGGTTGTGGTCAACTGGCTACCCCTTCCCTTCTGACTGTCCTCTGTTACTGGAGAGAAATATGGATTTTACTCCTGGCCCACAAAGGAAATCTTGGTCTTCAATGAGCCATCGAGCACAATTCCTGGAGCTGGCAAGGGCACAGAGGGGAATGTGCAGAGAAACATACCTAAGTCTTGGAGAAAGTACTGCTGCCTCTCCCCACAAATGGGCCTCAATACAGCTCTCCTGAGGAATACCTGGACAACATGGAACCTTCCAGGCATGGAAGCAGCACTTTGTGGGCTGTGTGGTGCTGGAGCCGAGCCTGGACATGGCCTGTGGACCCTGCACCTCAGCTGGGGCTCCCGTGTCTCCCTTGGCTCTTGCCAACGTTGCAGGAATAACCACGGCTACAACCACCAGGCTCCTTCTTCTCCCAGCGATCCCTGGCTGCCTATAACTGGGACCAGCTGCAGGAGAGCACCCAGGAGGTCCCATTTGGCTCTACAATTAAAACTGTCTCCATCCCAGAACCAGCACAAGCCAAATCTCTGGTGCAACAACTTGAGGGGTACGTTTCCAGCAGCGGAACCAGCGTGTGTGGCAGCTGAAGTGCCTGGCTAAGCAGTGGAAAGATGAGGTACAGCCAACATCCAGGTGGATCTTGGGTCCACAACAGAGGCCAGACCCCTCACCAGCCGTAAAACTCCTACATTAGGCTTTAAAGATTTGTTAGCTGTAATTAAGCAGCTTTCTGGTCCCATCAGCTAGACGTAACAATCCCTCCTAGCCCATTAACAAAAAGAGCTGGCAAGCCCGGATTTGATGACTGACTGAACAATATGAAGAGGTGGTGATTTGCTGGCAATGTGTTAAAACAGGCAACAAATCAGCTGGCAACCTGCACTGGACTGAAACAAAATCAAAGCAAGAGGCAGATGACTTTGAATGGGCTCCAAAGGTCACAGAAAAACAAGCAAAAACTGATAAAGTTCACAGGAAAACAGAGCGAGCAGAAGGAACGCTGCATCTTCTTGGCACTGGGAGCAGTTGGCATCTGACTTGGAACGAATGTATTTCTGAGTAAAAAAAATACATTTATCTGGAGGGAAGCTGGAGGCATAAAACCCAAAATGAACTGGTGCATGTAAGCCTGGCAGTTCCAGCACTGGGAGAGCGGGCAGGGACCGTGGTGCTGGCAAAGGCGGCGTTGCTGTGGAGCTGCAGGGCTGCAGGGATGGTGACACTGGAGGCAGAATCCAACGGTGATTGTCCCCTGCAGTGGGTGCAGTGGGTCACAGCTGCAGGACTGTAACTGGGTCCCCATGGGTGCCTCATGCTGTCCCATCAGTCATGGGAGAGGATCCAGGAGAACAATGCAAAGAATCAGCTGAGAGTCCGATGGTCGTTACACGAGGCAAGATAGAACCACCCATGAGAAAGAGGCAAGAAAGTCCCTTTGCATTGAGGATGCACCAAAGTCAGTGGAAAAAGCATTGCCAGGCCAGTGCAGGGAGCTCAGAACATCCCGAAGGTGGGATGCCTAGAGCAGAGGAGGATATGAGTGTGAGTTGGTACTTTCCTAATTACAGGATCTGCTTAGCTATTTTAAGTCATGTTCCATGCAATATTGAAACACACAAGTTTTCATCTTTTGGCAGTTTGGTTGGTACAGCATCTAATTATCCCTGCAGCTTGGGGATGGTAGAAAATGCTTTTCAGGCACCCAACAGAGATAAAATAGGTAGAAAAAGTGCAAGCATTCCCTTCTCTCTTGGAGTTCAGCAAGGGCAGAATCCAGCTCCCTCAGTACCTCCTGCACATTTGCCTCAGTATTGCATTAGGAAGCATCTGTAGGAGGCTTGGAGCAACCAAGCCCAGAGAAATGAGAAACACATAAGGGAATGGTTTATACCACTTCCTCCCAGTGCTGTGACATGAAGAGTTCAAATCAGTGTGTCAGTCACCAACTTCCATGAGTTCCTGAGGCGTTTGAGCTCCTGAGGGCATCACCTTTCTGCAACCAGCAGTCTTCAACCTGGCCATCAGAAATACCCCAGTCCACATGCCAAATCAGGAGCTTCTGACTGCCCCCAGCTAATGGCACTGGGCTTTTGGGATCCATGGGAGAGACCTGCATGAAGATCCCAGCCTGAGCCCTCTTAGGAAGGAGTGTCTAGGTTTTGTAAAGCAAACAAATCCTGCATCCTGCATGCCCCTGAGTGTCCCTGCTGTGGGGTTGTGGGGGGTTCATGGGAGGGAGGGATTGTATCAGTGCTGTCTGGTTTGGGTGGAGGAGTGGGTGGTGGATGATGCCATTTCCAATTCCTAGCAGGAATTTGGATGTGTCTGTGCTGGGAAATTGCAAAATAGAACATTGTGCTAATTAATGCCAAACAGGAGGGCTTTGAATATACATCACCAGAATAACCTTTAGCAACCACTAGATGCCTTCCATCCATGAGTGTCTCATAAAGAGTATTTATATTTATTATGTGACAATGGAAATACATCTCAAGAGCGACCTGCCCAGTGCAACCATAATGCCCAGCTAGGACTGAATTGTCCAACGTGCACAGAATGAAACATCCTCCGTTCATTCATGCTCAGGGAGTGCTGGTTTCACCACTGGCAGCCCTCTGCACTAACTAAAATACCTCTGGGCCAGTCCAACAAGTTTTTTTCCAGGTTTGCTTCTCCACAGTGTAACCACAGATCGTGCTCTATGGAAAGCTTTGAGCCTTGCAAAGTCTAGAGTTACTGTAGGTTGCAGCGGTTGGATTTGATCCTAAAACAATGAAACCAAATGTGCAAAAGACACAGATGGCTGTCGCCTCTGTGCCATTTGGAGAGGGGTTTGGCTTCTGGCCAGGCAGCCCCATGCCACAGTTATGCAAATAAAGGCAGCAGAGTTGGATGCAGGGGTACAAACACCTCTGACAGGCTGTGGCAGGAGGGATAAAATAGAGGAGGGGTTTCGGAGAGGGTGGAAAGGTCACCACACCTGAAGGACAGAGGATTTAAGGACACAGGGTCATCAAATCCTGACTTCACTGAAGGAGAAGGAGGCTTTGCTATGGCTCCTGATGTACCTGGATGCTTCTGGGCATGGAGAAGCCTACAGCCCTTCCCTGTGGGTGCTCATTGCTTCTCCTTCCGTGTCACATCAGCTCCTTGGGATGGGGACACTCACGTGGAGTTCAGCCCAACAACTCACAACAAAGAGAGGCAGAGAAGGGAAGAGCCTGATGAAACAAGGAATGAGAAGAAGCCATGGGAAAATAATTCAAATTGCCTTGACCGAGGGTGCACTGCCAAGGTCCAGACCTTGAATTCAGTGTGGTGTAAGGGGATGTAAACAGAACTGCATCCTCTGACTCCAGGGCTGGATTTAGTCCTGTCGTGAATTCCAAGAAGACACAAAGGGGTAAGACTGGGCTTCAGCCTCCCATTAAAAATGCTCTTCTCCAGTGAGACACTAGTAATAGAGCAGATATCTCTGATAATTAAACTACTAATCAACCCCTTTTAAAAACTGCCTGATGGTTCCCATCTCAATCTCCTGTGAGGATGGGGAGGCTTAGAAATTTAATACAATTCTGTGGTTGAGTTAAACATCAGGCAGGTTTCAGACTGTGCTTTACTAGAACCAGATGAATTTCTAAGCTCAAAATCCAGCATACAGAATGCTGATTAAGTTTGATCTGGTGACCATCTGTCCTCGTGTTTGTAGTATGAGTAGCTAAATGAAATTCTGGAAGAAAAAGGGTTATCTTAAATACACACAGGATAAAGCAAATTGAAGAAAGCCCCTTTCACTGTTGCTATGTGAATCTTCTCAGCAAGAGGGGAAGATTAGGTTAGTCTCTGAAGTTACATATGCTCAAGTTCACTTTTTTGGACTCTCAGAAGCTGAGACATCAATCTGTAACTTTTGCTTAAATTGCATCTTGTGAATTTTCATTTAACTGCATGCTAAACCCAAGCAGACGCTCAGCTGAGTTCTGTAGTGAGAAATGTTTCATGGTCACAGAAAGTCAGTATCTTGGAAGGTGTCAATTGGTGCAGTTCAATGCAATTTCCCTCCCTTTCCAACTTGGGGCCAGTAATCACCCCAAATTGCTCCCCCACTCCTTCATCCTTTACTCTATCTATATCTATTGATTTATCCATCTTTTTACTTAGATAGAGCAAGCGAAGACAATTAAATTATGAGTAATAGCTCAATAACCAACCAAAGTTCAGTTAAGAGCAGAGGTGATGGCTGCCAGACTTTTTTTTTTTCCAATCAGAATGGAAATTTGCTGGAGAAAAGAAGAGTATGATAAATGATGGCATAACATAACGCCCTCCTTTGAGGAGGGCCAGCTAAGAGGCTGGGCCCATCTGCAGGCTGAATAGGGAAGAAGGGAAAGTATTGGGAAATACAGAAAAATAGCTCTGTGGGGATCACAAATACCGAAACGGACAGAGCTTGTCAGGCTTTCTAACGGAAATGGTTTCTAACATGCAAAGGCACCAGCTTGGGTCCCCAAGCCCCATCTCAAGCCACGGGCTCCTTCGTGTGAAGCACCACAGGGAGCGCAGAGCAAAAACAATTTCAGTCTGTGTCCTTTGCCAGCTTTCCCCAGCTGCCCAAGGGACTTTGCTCTTTGAAATGCAGGGTATCTGTTCTTTAAAAGGAGTTGTTCACATGTCAGCACGTCAGCCTGTGACCAACACAGAGATGCCGAGGATGGCTGCAGGGCTTGGGCTGGGGCGCGGGACAGCTCCGCCAGAGCAGGAGGCTCAGCAGAAACCACAACAAACCCGGCTGGCTGAGGTCTGGGGAGCGCCTTGGGTGGGGGAAGCTCTCTGCTACCAGGGGAGCTGCCTGTTCCAGGCTTTCCCACTGCTCACCCCGAGCCTGGCTGCTGGATCTCCTGGTGAACGGGAAAAGTCTGCAGCTGGGACACTTTTCTGGGGGAAGAGAGAGCCACAAGAAGTCCCTTGTGGGGGGGCATGAAAGGAGTTTGGCATGAAAAGCCAAGCAGATGCATTTGAAAGTCCATGTTCATTGTCTGGTTGGCTCTGGTGGCTCCCTGCATCCCCAGGCACACGCTCCTGCCTGGGGTCATATTCACTTTAGGTGCTCATTCCCAATGGCTGGGAGGGAGGTCACCCAGACAGTACCTGTGCAAATGCATCTGGCTTTGATAAAACCCTGCCATTAGTGTTCAAAGTCTCCAGCTGACACAAAAGAAGTCAAGCATTAGGATCCTTTCTACCTCAGACAACCCTAGGAAAAGAAGAGCACATTGTTTGGACGTCACTGGGCTACATCTATGCTTTTTATGGCCTTTTTCTTTGCATTTTCATTTTCTTTGTGAAGTTTAAAGAGACGCTTGTTTTTCTTGCTAATTCTTTCCTCCCGGGTGCTGATAGGGATCTCTGTAACATGAGGCCAGCTGGAAGAAATTCAAACTGCTTTCTAAATGTTGTTATGATAGAGTGTGGGGGACATGTCTTTGAAGCTGCTGGGCTCAGGAGAAGTTAGGGGTAATTAAACTCTCTTTCTGGAAAAAATTTGGAGCCCTTACCTGTGAAAACGTGAGCCACTAGCTGGTGTCACCCCATGCCAACCTCTAGGCAAAAGAAAACTTAGGTAGGTGCTACTTATTTGATGTTTTTTCTCATCCTGGAGGACGAGAGCCTTGGGCACAGCCTGGTGCAAGGGAGGCTGCAGCCTGGCTGTTCAGGCTAAACAGTCCAGTTCAAGTGGAGCTGGGAAGGTGCACTGATTTGTGCTTCACGTCTCAAGTTAAGCCTTCTTTTAAACCAGGAGAAGGAGGAAAGGAATCCTCTCTCTGCCTTCCTGCTTCAAAAAAAGGCAAGTATTTTAAAGTCACTCACTGAAAGCAGAATCTGCTGCTGGCAAATATGTGAGGCAAGTCAAGGCAATAACCCTGTGGCAGGACACAGGAACTGGGAAGGTTTTTATGGGGGAAGCATTTCCTAGTTTCTTTGCTTCTGGTTGTTCTTTTTCTGCTGCACTGATCCTGCATGGATCCCTGTGCCCACGGGAGCAGCCTCCTCATGATCAGCTTGCTGATGCACTTTACTTTGTCTCCCTGACTGGGCCAAAACCACACTTGTCTAAAGGAAAGTCAAAATCCTGGTCTCATGCCTGAAAACTTCAGGTGTTTAGGCACAAAGCAGGGGCTTGCACTGCCTAAACACAGACCTGCCTGCTGGAAGAGCTGTGTGATTGCTCCATCTCATCTGCCAGGGGAGGCTTGATTCTGACTCTATCCTTCCTAACTCTTTCTGCAGCCTGGGAAGGGAAATAAAGGTTTTCCTCAGAGCCAGACTTTCAGAAAAGCCCAGCAGTTTATGGAGTGCTGGCCTTGTTTGAAAACCTGGATTCAGTCATGGCTACTGAGCCCTTAAAGTTTCTTCTTCAGAGGAGAAGAGACTTGGGACTCGGGCATGGTGGGAGGCTGACAAACCCTCATGAAAGACATTTGTAACGTGTGGGGCCTTGGAAGCAACATGAAGAGACAGCCAAGAGCCCCGAGGAACTGGAAAGGAAGAAGCTGCACATGGTCTCTAAGAATCCAGGTCTGCTGGGCTTTGCCTCCCTCCTTCCCTTTGTAGCTGTTTCCTGCACAGACAGCTTCTATAGGCATTTCCTGGGAAGGCTGCACGGCCAAAGTTGCATTTAAAATTTTTTTTTGTTTGTTTTTTCAAACCACACTTTTCAGAGTTCCAGCGTGTGTGTGGAGCACAGAAGTATAACAGGAACGCAACTTTATCTGCACAGACAAGGCATAAGCAAGTTACAGCCAACTCTAACAGACTCTACATCATATCACACAATCTCTCCAAACACACAGTGGCAAAAGCAGCACGCTGCCTGCCTGGAGCCAGCCCACTCCAGCCCTCCAGGGCTCTGCTCCATCATTCCCTCCTTTCCCCAGGGTGCAAAGCAAGCCCACAGCAAAGCAGGTGCCCTCTGGCCACCCCCTGGCCCTGGGTGCTGTGATGGTGCTGCTGCTGTCATCACCCTGTGCTTCCCCAGCCCTCCTCTCTCCATCCTGCTGCTTGCTCTTGCCTTTTCCATGATGCTAGGAGTGTTTTGGAGCAGGAATGGTGTGTTTATGTGACTATATAGCAGTTTTGTAAAGAGGCCCAGTTTCCTGGCTGAGGGCTCTCAGCGCTCCAGTATCTGCATCTCGTTGGACATTACAATTCCCTGCCTTGGGAAGAGATAGTGTGGGGCCATTTTCCCTCCTCTTTGGCTACAGGGAGGCTGGGCAAGAACCTCCAATAGGGATGTATTCACCCTGCCATGCCTGCAGTGCCTGTGGCAAACCCCTGGGAAGGGCTCCCTTCATGGGAGGATTTTAGGATAAACACAAACACAGCTCTGAGGAATGAGAAATCCTTGCTCCTGCCCCACAGGATGGAGAGGCACTGGAACAGCATCACCAGGGACATCACCAGGGAGAAATCAAAGAGCTTTGGCTCTGCCTGGTTTCTCTTGGCCCCATAGATGAACAAAACTGGGGTGACATTTGACAATTCTAGTGCCAAGGCAAGGCAGGCAGGTTTGGAAAAGAAAAAGATTCCTCTTGACATCTCCTGTATGCATAATGCTTTATGAGGGTCAGGCATGGGATCTGAAGTCCATGACGACCCCACACAAGAACTGATGTCAGGCTGGCCCAAAGGATGCAGCTGAGATCTGCCAGCTAATTATTTCATTAGTCATTTTAAATAACTGACTCAGCCAAGGATGATCACACCCAGCTGTGGCACCTGTAATTGAAACGACGCAGAGAACAGGATGAATATCCCGCAGATAAGATCCAGGGATGGCCCTCCTGCTGCTCTCCCCGACTGAGCCTCTCAAGACAAGTAAAAACACAGAGCAGCAGCCCAGGTTGAAATGCCCATGAGCAAATTAAGCAGAGGGAGCGTCCTGGCAAGAACATTGGCAGATGAACATGTCCTAGGAACACCCAGGAACCATTGAGGGCAGAACCACCCTGTCCTGAGCTGTGCTTTGTTGGGGTACCTGGTGTTAGTGCTTCACATCCATCTCCCCTGAAATCACAGCATGCTGAGTGGTCCTGAGCCCCACGTGGGCTGTAATCCAACCCTTCCTCTCCATCCCAGAGCAAGCGAGTGCCCAGTGAGTCCCATTCCCCTTAACTCCATCAAACCCCAAGAATATGGAGCACCAGGAATATGGAGCAGCCTCAAGAGCTGCCACCCTAAAAACCCCAAGTACAGAGCGTATTTCAGAATAAAAGCAGTTTGAGCGGTGTCAGCTCTGCCTGTGTTTGTTTCTCCGGAAAATTGTTACTTTAATGTGAGTCATGGGAGTAATTAAGGGATAAATAGCAGCACTGCAGTTCGTCAACACGCTGGTGCCATTGCAAAAGCAAAGGGAAGTGTACGCATTCCTATGGAGACACACATCCAGCCAGGGTGCTGGCAAAGTAACTGCTCCCCTCCTTTGGGCTTTGGCAGTCTCCTCTGGTCACAGGCTGGTGTCGATCAGGAATAGGCCGTTGATGTGATTTACTGGAGAATCTGGGAGGTTGGTTCAATTTCAGTCAGGACACACAAGACAGGGACCAGTGCAGGAACCCAACCTCATAAAACGAGGCTTAGATGGCTGCTGTTTGTTAAATGTGACAGCAAAAGAAAAACACATTGCACCTTTGCTGATTTTTCTTTTTTCTTCTTTTTCCTTTAGGATATGCTGAACAAAAGGAAGAGCTTGCAGATGTTCCCTATAAAAGCACTGACTGAATGGCAACTGTGACAGTGCTGTTTTAGGCCTCCCTGTGGGATCACCAGGGCTGCAGAACAGGCCAGCACGGATGGAGTTTGGAGGTGGAATGGCTCTGGGATGCGGCATTGGCCCTTGACAGGTGTAAGAGGGAATCTCCATCCCAGCCATTCAGCTAAACCAGCACCTTTCCAGGCTGGCCCAAAGGTTTTAGCCAAGGAATTTTTGTGTGTTCCAGAAAAACATTTATCAGAACCCCTTGGTGCTTCTGGACACACCTCTGTGGCACAAACGAGCACCAGTGGGGCATGGCCATTCAAATGGCTCCAGGCTGGTGGTGCTCAGCAGCCTGGACTGCCCTGTAGGAGATTCCTGCAGCCTCATTCCTTCTGCCCAGCAAGATCCAGCACCACCAGCCCCTCAGGGCTTCTGGGGGGAACTGGCAGCCACTTTGGAGGGGGATCTGAGGAAAGACTTCAAGAGCAGTGAGTGCCAGGAGTGCTCTGCATTTGCACCTGTCCATGTGGAAAGACACTTTCTCAGCTGAAATCCGCACTGTGGCCCCTTCCTCCCTGTTCCTTTCTCCTTAGAATTTGCAGATGATTTCAAGCAACACAGTTTTCCATTCTCTAATGAGCAATTTAAATGCTAAAGGGCAGCTCGTCTGTTGAAGGCAGCTGAAGCCAAGGGAGCTGTGACAGTTTATGCCAGCTGAAGCTTTGCCTTTAAGTAAATGTTTTAAACTTTCCACTAAGGAGCCTAAAATAAGCCATAGCATGAAACATTAAGAGCAAAGAATGAACTCTGGAGACCAGAAGGATTTGGGAAATGAAATGAGATCCATCTTGCTGGCACATTTTCCCCCCTTGTCTATTTTTGGAATTTAAAAAATTCCCCCAGATTTGTCTTTTACAAACCAGCCTTTTGTTCAGTGAGCAGCACCGAGCAGCCTCCTGCTTCACAGAGAGCAGGTGAGCTCTGGCAAGGCAGGATGCAAAATGCAGAGCTGGAAACTATTAATATCTTTTACTGCTGGAGAACCGAAGAGCTTGGCACAGGTGCTGTTTGTTTTCTTTAAAGGGCTTTTCAGCTGAGCAACGTGCAAACAAACACGAGAGGAACAAGGTTTCTGGTTGGGGAGCAGAGCAAGGTGTGATGCACCCGACTCTTCTCCAGGGTACCGTGATCCCTGCCACGATCCAGGAGCTTTTCCTGGGGGATTACGGATGGGTTTGACCACGCGAGGTGTGTTCATACAGCTGAGTGGGAGGCAGCCGGGTTCTGCTCAGCAGACAGGCTCAGGAAACCTGGGCTCCAACTCCTGCCTGGGGGATTAACTTTCGAGGGGACCCCAGCCTGTCACTTAAAGCCCAGTTCTCCCTCTGGCTTGCAACCCACACTTTCCACTGACTTTAAATGGAGCGGGGGATCTTTGTTGCCTATGAAAACTGAGCTTCCAAACACTTCACTCTCCCCATGTTTAAAACAAGAAGGAGAATATTTTGAGATCAGTGGATAAGAACACCTGGGAGTGCTAATACCTATGTGCCCTGCCAAGATACTGGGAGATTAAGCAAATATTTTGAGGGCTGTAAGATCTTATGAGGTGGGTATGGGGCTGTTTAGTATATCAAGGATATATTTTTCTCCCTCCTTTTTTTTTTTTTCCCCCCACAAATGGAAGAACTCAGGCAGAGAGAGGGGCTACTGGGACTCATGAAGGAGTTCTAAATTGAAAACAAAGAGCACATCTAATGGCACCCTCAGATTTGGCCTGAATATCACCAAAGAAGACAATAATAGTAGAAGTAAATAATTTTGGGGGATGCTGGCTGCATAGGCTATTATTCCAAACAGGATGTTATGAAGCTGGTAAGGGTTTAGAAGAGATTTTCCCTGTAGTGGGAGACTCCATCCCCTCAGTTTGGGGCAGTATATGTTCAGGAAGACAATAGACTGGAGTGTGTGCAAAGAGAATAAAATGAATGATACAGAGGTTTTGAAAACATGACCTGCAAAAAAAGGTGGAAGGAAGGGAATTTGTTTAGTCTAGAAGAGAGAAGAATGAGTGGAACATGATAATGATCTTCTAATATTTGCAAAAGGGATAGCAACTGTTCTCCAGAACCTTGGGAAGGGCAAGAAGAAATCAGCCTAATTTATAGCCAGGAAGTTTTCGACAGTACTGTAGGTAAAGCCAACTAAAGAGAAAACTCTAGGATGGGCTACCTAGGGAAATGGGAAATGTCCATCATGGGAAATTTTTTAAGAGAGACTGTAGCAATTCAGATATAAACTCAGGTACTTTACAAAACAAATCATGGTGTTTGCAGAGACAAGAACACCCCAGCATGGACAGACAGTTGCTTACACAAAAGTGTTTTGAAAGTCACCCAGGTGTAACAGCACTGAATAGCAGTTGATTCATTCCAAATTAAATAACTGGTATGGGAGTAACAAACAGCATTTTTGTTTCCAAAATTGCTTTTAGACCTCATCTCTAAAGAATAAGTAGCTCCTTAAAAAGCACTAATGACAAAGGAAATTACAGAGAAAGGTGACTGTGGTCCTGACCTCAACAGGAGAGTGCTATGGCACCTGGAAGGCTTTCAAAGCTGGCAGATCACAGTATAAATCTAATACAGAGTCTGACTCAGGTAATGCAGCCTTAAGAGGATGCACCTTTATCTCTGTCTACTCTTCCTCTCACCTTCTGTGCCTGAAGAGTAAAAATAGCAGCTTTATAGATAATTTTACATTCCTAATCACTGGCCCAAGTCTCTGCTCTCACAGCCCTGTCTCCCTGCAGCACGGAAATCGATCCTGCTGCACTGCATGAGGGAGAAAGTTCAAGATCCACTCCCCTGCAATGCCCAGCCTCCTCCCAGGTGGGATAGGGAAATGCTGGAAGGGCAGGAATGCAGCACGTACATGGCTCATGGCCACAGGGGCGGTGCTGGCAGTGGAGGCTACTCACTCACCAGCCCAGGCAGAAACCTGCAGGCATCTCCTGACAAACACCCCAATCCCAGCTCTTTTTGCAACACCTGATCTCTAATCAAAGACAAAACATCCTTCCCCAAAAGGCTGAGCCTTGAATCTTGTGAGGGCTGCTGGTGCAGTTGTTTGGAAATGAGAAGATTTGCAGGAAGTGCTGTTCTTGGATCCTGTCGAAAGGCAAGCTCCAGTCTCCTGACAGGGAGAAGCAGCAGCATATTGGCTGAGAGGAGACCACAGGCTGCTGATAATATTTGGGTGAAAACCCACACCCAGTTATGTTATTCCTCCAAAATCTCCTCCAGGGCTGTTTTTTGAACAGCACCTGGAGAAATTCCGCTAGAGGATGGTAACACAGGCCAAGGAATGACTCAAAAACACCTACTCAGTTTAGGATATTAAGCAGTCTGAAAGGATTGGATGCTCCTAAGATGAGAGCTGGTTGTGTGGCACTGCTGCATAACAAACCTTTTGGAAGCTCTAGATAAGAATAACGATAATAATTCCTATCTTACAGACACAGCCTTGCTCTCTTCTCCAAGGGCAAGGCTGTGCACAGCCGGCTTCTTTGTGAGAGCAGAGATCTGCTCTACACCTCTGTGAATTAGGATGTTCCCAGGATGGGGCTCACAGTTGCATGGCAGCAGCACAGCAGTGTGGGGCTGCGGGAATTTGATGCAAGCACTACCCTGCTTAATCCCCTGGAGACTGCCTGGCTTGCCAGAAGAGCTCTTGTGTCTGGGCCTCGCTGCAGGGATGCCCTGTGTTAGCTCCTCTTCCATTTTTCACTCTTTTTTTTTGCCCAGGAAACCTCTAGTTAGGCAGGACTGAGCGTCCTTGAAAGCACCAGTTATAACAAACAACCAGGGGCAGATCTCAGGCAAACGCTGCGCGAGTCACAGGTCACAGCTGGAAGTGGTTTTAGGGGAAATTCAAAATTACTGTCAAAAGCAGTTCTCTCTCATTTTAATTGTAATTGGTTAATCTCATTTTATTTGCCTTGCGGCTATGGCTGTGAAGCTCAGGAAACTCTCAGGGCCCCTGCTCTGCTCTCAGTTACCCTGGGAGCAATTCTGAAGACTTCAGCAGAGTTCCTTTGGGTTTATCCCTTGTGCCACCGACACCAGAGGCCATTGCTCTGAAAAGTCCTTGGCAGAGGAAGGAATGAATGTGGCAGGCGGCTGTTCCTTTTTCAGAAATGAAACCAGACAAATGGTATTCACTGATTTAACCTTCCGTGCGGCCCCTCTGCTGAGCTGCCAGTGCAGGGAGCGAAGGGACAGGATGGTTTTGTGTGTGTCACTCCCTTCGTCCTCTCTGGAGCTGGAGGAGAGGAGGGAAGGGCAGGGCTACAGCTGGCACTGCTGGGACGGTGTGAATGCAGAGCCAGGACAGCTTCAGCTGAGGATATACTCCATGAAACAGAAAGTGGGAGCAGTGTGCTTCTGCAGGCATGGAATGCACCGTGCACAGAGCCATGGGCAAGCTCTCCAGTGAGAGATTATTAAACCTCTCCCTGCAGTACACCCAGGGCAGCAGGGCAGTGTTAGTCCAGTGGTTCCCACCAAACTGCAGAGTGAACAAACCCCTCAGGATGAGGACACTGCTGCAAACACGGGGAGCGATAACAAGCCGGCGGTGCCTGGTGAGGAGTTTGGCACAGACCTGAGTGAACGCATCAAGCAGGGTGTCCAAGGCCTCTGTCTCCCCACCCTCTCCTCAGCACACGTGTGCAGTCGCATGGAATTTGCCGTTTTGACTTGCAGGCAAGTCAAAAAGCTGTCGAACAGCGATCGCATCTAACACCACTCATCATCACCATCAATTGTTCTCCAAATGAAACAGGCCACGTCGCCAAGCAAAATGCTTGGGAAGATATTTTTCCACTGGACACACATCCAAAATAAATACAGGAAAATCTCCTTCTCCAAGCATTTTTCCTGATTACTTTTCATTTGGATCATTAGTAAACCCGAGATATACACACAATAGCACAAGACTGATGAAAACCCACTTCACCATAGTGCCCCATTTTTTTCCCCAGAGATTGATCCTCTTTGTTATTCTCAGTCTATGAGAAAAACATCCCTCCAGCCTATCCAAAGCCAAAAAAAGATGTGCACATCTTCACACGTGCACCCCTTGCTACATGGATGCTTTTTGCAGCTGGTCATTTCAGCCCTAAAGAATGCTCTGGTGGGTTCTTGCCACGGTGTGTGTAAGTCCACATTTACTGTTAAGTCTGTCTGCCCTAACATGCCATGTTGAGATGAGATCCTGTTGCTACAGCTTTGGGATTTTGCTTCAAGGGAACGCCAGGGTCCACCTTTGTGACTAAATCCCATCCCAGGCAGATTCCAAGTTTACTGGCCTGGTTTACAACGAATAGGGACAGGGAAGAAACCCCATATCCCTGTGAGGAGTGAGAATAATGACCACCTGCACTGAGAGCTGCAACCAGGGCAGAAGCACAAGCAAAGGAGAGCTTGGAACAACAGCCATGGCTTTCCCTCACTGCCTGAGTCCAGGAGCTCTGAGCACTCCTCCCTCCACTGCACTGCTCAGTGTCACTTCAGGAAGGGCCCTCCAGGCCCTCGGAGCAAGACGTGCTCATCAAGGCTGGAGCTTGGTTTTGCCAGGATTTGAATCCAAACCACACAGAGCCTCTTAACTTCAGTGGGTCCCACCCAAATGGCCCAGGTTCACTCAAACCTCAAACTGAGACCCGACCCAAGCTCTGTGCACAAGACCTTCTCTCTTCCTCTTTGTCCAAATCCCTGCCTGCAGCGGATGTTCTGGAGAACCTGGCTTGCAGTTGGAGACCATAATGAAACTTGTGAATGTTCACTAAACTCCAGTAACCCAGAGATGGGAAAGGCAAATTACAGGCCTCTAGTCCTTGGCTTTTGTGTGCTGGCATTGCCTTTGAATGCGCTAAACGCTGTGGACAAGAAATGTTCTGGTTTGCAAGAAAGAAGGTTTCCAGTCAACTGCTTTTACTTGGTGGATTTTCTAATGGATCAGTACCCATCTCTGCTCTTGTCTCCATTTCAGTGTGACAGGACAGATCACAAGGAATGGATGCACTGAGCTATGGTACAAGCAGGTGGCACTCCAAGGATTTCCCAGGCTCCATCTCAGACCTGGCATACCAGACACCAGGCTGGTTACTTCTCTCTCTGCAAAGCAGTGGGCAGCCTAGGGCCCTGTCTGGAGGTGACTTCATGCAAATGGAAGACATTCCTCTCAGTCTATCCTGACCTGTGCATGCAGTTGAGCCCCACTGCTTTTTGCAGTGAAGGGTGGGAGTGTTTAGACATGAAACATGCCAGAAGCTGAAGTCGGATTGTACCACTGCTTAGAGAATCAGCATTTCCAGCATCTCCAGTCTTAATTCTTAAAAAGCTGAGGGAGGAGGCAGCAACCATGGCAGGGACTGTGTCTGTAGGAACTGGTCATACCTACGAAGCACGAGATGGAGGGAGGAGAGGGCTGGGGCTGCATTGTGCTGCTTCATTAAGGTGACACCCCAACAAACTGGAGCTTTGGAACAGATCTGACTTTGTGTTTCCTCCTTCTTCCCACCCTCAACCCACTGCATTATTTCTCACAGAACAAAAATCCTGTCTCTTGCCCAGCTCTGCCACCACAGCACTAATCCTTTGGCTGTGGTATTGGATTAAGTCTCAGACCCTGAGAAAGCACTTCCAAGGCACAGTGAAGATTTTGTTTGTTGGGGTCTAATCCATGTGCAGCTCCCAGCTGCCATGGTTGTGAAATTGTGCCTTTTCTTTTGCTTTTAAGCAGCCCATATGAAGCAAGGAAAGGAGAGAGACTATTCCTAATGGTCTGAAAATAAACCCAGTATTTTTCTTGGCTTGTAGAGGAAAATGGTTACCTTGATTGCAACTTGGTTCTAACACACATTTCAAACAGTAATGAAGACTGCAGATATGAGACTTGTACAGAGCTCTGTTACACAAACCTTCACAGAGGGTTTTTTTCCTTTTTCTTTCCATTCTATGCCCAAAACTCTGCCTGGTATAGCTAAGGACCTCCAATGGCTTATTGGGAAAAGGAGCTTTATCTCAAGTGCTAAAGTTGTGAGCCACCTTTCATTCTTTGCCATACTGACAAAAGGTTAATGAAACAGAGCTGGCATTTCATCAAGGCCAGCACTGGAAATTAGGGACAGAGCTGCCATTAAAAATAACCAGATGCATGTGCTTCTACCCCTGACACACCGGTCTTGAAATATCTCCCTCTTGGGCTGTACAGCTTCCAAGGAATAGCAGGAAATTACAATTGTTACACTGGCCAGAGAATGGATTTAATTTGTACTGTTTTATCCTCCCTGTTGGAAACTATCCTCTCTTTTCTTCCACGCCAGCTAGAAAGAAAAGAAGAAATTCAGCAAACCCAACACATTTCTGTATGAAGCCTTCCATGTAGTTGGATCACAGCCCACCTTGAGGCATGTTTGCTTCCTCTATCAAAGGTATGGACTGTTTCCCTTCTTCAGGGTTTACTGTGGCACATCCACGTAGGTGATTCTACAGACAGATTTATGGGTGTTTAATTAAAGATAGTTGGGAAACCACTGGTTGGGGAGTTCAACTGGCACACCAAGCTGGTGCTAGGGCTGTCGGTGCTACAGAAAAGGCTGTTTCTTGGGGTGAGGAAGGGCTGGGTAAAGGGGTCGTACACATGCCAGGGCAAAGCCTGCTGATTACAGTTAAAGACTCTGCGAGGGGAAAATTGACTTTTTGGATGCAGAGGAGGGAAGAAGCTGCAGTACAAGTAACACATTGAACTGTCCAGGAGTGACTGTCCAAACAGGGGCTCCAGAGCCTTGGCTGGTTTGGATCAGTTCAGCAAGCATCAGACTCTTACTAAGGCAACCACGTTGTGCAAGCTCAGAGAAGGAGCTGGGCAAGTTATAAGCATGTACACAATGGTGAGGTTGCTTCAGCTGAAGGGTAATTACTCGTTGAGCAACCATAATTCAAGTCATTTGGTCTCATGTCTGTAAGAGAGAGAGGTTTGCATTCATCTAAGGCACCTGTTTTCCTTCAGTAGGTACAACTCTGGGCTACGCAGGTGGAAACAGCCTTTGGAAGAACAGGTTGCTGGCCTGGATAGATGACAAAGAGCTGCAGATTTATGAGGGATGAGCAATGATAGACAATTTTTTTTTTTTTAAGATGAATTTTGTACTCTTGTGACATCACAGTGGGAATACATTTGGCTCTGTTAAGACAGGAAAGATGATTGCAGTGAGTGAGTTACAGAGGCTTAACGAATTACTGCTCATCAGCTGAGCTGTGGCAACTGCCTGTGCTGTTGGACACACACAGTCCAATGTGTTAGCTCACAGCTGACTTGAGGCACAGTGAGGCATAATGTGGTTACCCAGAGCAGAAACTGGCCTGAGCCCATAGTCTAAAACCCCTTTGCTTTTTCAGAAGTACCTAGTCATGTTAATTGGCTCCAGTGGGATGGATTTAACAGCTCATGTGGCTCCAGAGCACAGTGATTCCCAAGCTCACAGGAGGACTGAGGGTGGTTCTGAACTTAGGAGATGCACGGTCCTGTTCCAGCCAGGCTCTGCACCCCATCGACAGCACAGCCCCAAGATCTGCACCAGAAGTGGTTTGTTACTGACTCAGGAGGGAGGAATCGCAGGAATGCCTTAACAGCACAAACCTGGGAGGTCTAAAGGAGGTCAGGGAGGAGAACAGCAGCTCTGCAGCGAGGCCATGGGAAAGCACTGGAGCTGTTCTGCTCCAGTGCTCCAGCCCCGAGGTGATCTGGCTGGAAGCAGATCAAAGGCGGCTGGTGAGGCACAGTGAATCACTCCTGTTGGGAGCCGTTCCCTCCTTCAGCAGGGACTGTAGCCAAGAGCTGAAGTGACTCACGATAGCAGCATGGGCAGATGATGAGGCAGAGGATGGCACAACTCTAATCAATGCCTGTCACAGGGCCAGGCCGTGTCAGGTCCAACAGCACCCCTGGGGCAGGAGAACAGCAGCAGCACTCTTTGTGGGGCTGCCATTGCCAATGCTGTTGAGACTTTCTGGCTATCTTTTCTGCCTCCTAAAGCTTTATTTTCTCTTCCCTAGAGAGGTATGGGAGCTTCCAGAAAACCTGCCTCTCTCACTGCCTTCAGCCCTACCCTGCCAATGCAGAGCATTGAAAGAGGGAGGATGTGGAAGGGAGAGGGGAGCAAGAGTGAGAAAGTGAAGCAAGAGAGGGAGCAGGACTTACAGGAGAGAGCACAGGGGGTGGGGGGACAGGTCTGTGGCACTGCCACTCAGCCCTGGAATCAGGCGGTGATGCAGAAAGGAGCGAGAGGAGTGGTGGGAAGGGAGAGGAGAGCAGACATCCAGCAGCAGGGACGAGCGGGGACATGGCTGTGGCTACAAGGCACTGGAGTCTGATCAGGCAATCAAGCCTGGATAAGCTGTACCCAGAGCTCCCTCTCCTCCAGGTGCCACACACACAGACTGTGGCTTACAGCTCTCAGGGCCACCACGAGGGGATGCAAGCACAGATAGGAGCTTGGCTGCTGTTTGTGTGATCCCTCCTGGGGGCTCCTGGCTTGACATGGCCTGCAAAAATGCTCAGAAATTCTGTGCACCTTTATAGTGGTCTGGACAAAATTTACAGCAAGAAAAAGAGGCCCAGGAAAAGCTTTTTGCATGGTAGGTCCACACAAAGAACACTTAATCCTGGGCTTTGCTACCTGTCACAGTGCATTACACTCCCCTGCAGCTGACCCCCACCGTGGAGCAGAGCTGCTTTCCCCAGCAGCAGGGCTGCAGTCACAGGTCTGTGTTTGTGTTCAGCAGGGCTCTTTCCAAGACATCAGACAAATGGAGAGCTCTGGGAGGTGGGGCTTAGAGTAGGCAACTGTCAAGCCCTTTTATAGAAGGTCCCACAGGAATTTGTTTTCCTCCTATTTTTAAGCTGAAAAGGATCGAGTTTCACTGCAGGAAATAGTTCTTCTCCTCCTCCCTCCCACCCACCTTTCTTTTTTCTACAGCATGTTGGAAGAGCAGGCTGCTGTCTGCCTCAGGTTTCCAAGAACCAGGCAAACTGGAAGCAGAGCATTTGTTATCTGCAGCCAAGGAGGCAAAGGGAGAAGAAGTGCTCCTGTCTGCAAATGCTCAGGGTGCCTTTATTGGTGAGATACACCCTTCCCCATCCCTTTTAATCAGGTTGAGGTTCTAACTGGAGTTTCAGAAGAGGTTTTTGTGAAGTCTCTGGAGAAAAAAAATACTAATATCCATTGAAGCTGCCCTGCTTCCTTCCCCAGTAGAACAGTGTCACAGGAAGATTCTGGGGAGGGAGTGCAATAACCTGCCCTCAAGGAATCTCTTCTGCATCCCTTGCAGAGCTGGACATTTGCAACAGCACTCAAACACAGGCCTAACTCTGCATTCCTGTTAGAAAGAAACATGTTCAGTCAGTGCAATGACCTTAAAATCTCCACGTGCCCGGGCCCTGCTAACATCCAGCACAGATCCTGCACGCTGATAAACCTGCACCTTCTGCAGGTGCAAAATGTGCAACCACGCACAGCGGCTCTGGGCAAGATGCTCTTAACCCACCAGGCTCAAACCTGCAGTTCAATTCCCAGCCTATCACTGAGGATTTAGAGCAGGGGTCTGGCTAATGAACAACAGCCTGATGGACACCCTTTGATCCTCAGCATTCACAGCCCAGTGACTGCTCACCCGCTCCTTCCCCGTTCTGCTGATACCGATCAGTTTTGCTCACCAGGCACACCCACCCTTCCCTCACCTGCTCCAGCTCATTTCTCCTGCTTCCCTTCAGTGACAGTACAGACAATGCCTCCTTTGTAGGTGCTTCTACATGCCTGGTGGAAAACCTATTGGAGACTTGCAGAGTTATATCAATGATCTCCTGTTTATTATTCCTCCTGGCATGGGATTTGCCATTACCTCTCTAGCACAGGCAATGTTTTCCATTCATCTTGTCTCAGCCAGTTGTTTGCTCGTTTGCAGCGGGGGGCTTCAGAAGAGACAAAGCTACAATTGATGGGAAACAGAAGGCCAGGCTGCTGCCAAAAGGGGGTTTCCTCAGGGATATCCACAGTCTTAGCAATAGTTACTACAGTCTCTTTCAACAATGGATGTGCACACCTGTTAAAAAAGCTTTGCCTTTGCTTTCATTGGACCTGTCTTTCTGATGACCTTGGCTGGGCACCTGTTACTCAAACACTTTTTAAGTTCACATCCTTTCAATGCAACCAGTATTGGGTAAATAACTCTGTCTCACTCCACTGAAGCCAATGACTTACTCTAGAGTGTGCCGGAGGGCTGTCACTGGAGCAGGACAACCCCTCAAATCTCAGATATGTGTTTCTGGCCTGCAGAGTGATGTTAGTGTGGTTTCAAGTAAAGCCCATCAGAGACTGAGCTGCAGACCTGTCTCAAGAAAATTTAAGTAGATGTCTGCTCTCATGACTTCTGTCAGAAGGGCACAGAATAACCAATTACATGCATTTCCCAGGCATCACAAAAGGCAATTTTAAATCTAACAATCTAACTGAGTTCTTGGGTTTTGCTCTGGTATAGAAATTCAGAAACGTCCTCTCCGTTCATGCTAACACTGTTCTGGCAGACATGGCCACTGCCCTAGAGCTGGGTGTGTTCCATGGATATAAAACTTGCATGGGGCTGAATCTTTCAGTTTTCAGTAAGTCAAATGTCACAATGAGAGTTGCAGTAGTAAAGTTGCTGATGTAACCAGACTTCTGCAAAATACTTTGGGACTTGAAAATTTCTGCTATTATTAGAGCCACAATACTTTCCCTTTTCAGTCACAAAGGGGCAAGTAGGATGCTTTGCTCCAGTCTATATGGTGGAAACTTGGAGTCCTGAAAACCGAGCAAGACAAACTAAGGAGATCAGATCTGAGTTTGCAAAACAAACCCAGCTGGCAGAGGGAAGATGTGGATTAGAGCAGACAAAGAGTGAGAGTTCAGCTGGGGAACAGACCACAGCTATCCTGGAGGAAGAAAGAACTTTTCCAGCCCTCCCTTCCCAACACTTTCGCTGCAAAGCCTCACAGATTTTGACCTAGAACTGCCCTCTTCCTCCTCCACTCCTGCATGGACTGGCTGTCTGGGACATTATCTCAGCTCTGCTCAGATCCCACTGGGTTCTCTCTGCCTGCACCTCCCAGGCTCTGGTAACAGATACCTCTGAGGCAGAAGATGAAACCACCACGTTGTGGTTATTTCAGTTCCTTCCCTTTTGTTCACCTTCAGGAGCCAGTAGTGGCTCCTGGAAACAAACGACCCAGCCTGGCTGAAGCCCTCACCAGGGAAAGACCAAAGTCATTGCTGTTCAGACACTGCAAGTTCTGGACTCTCATTACTAGAACAATATTGCTGCCTCAATCACTCTGGTAAACCCACACACAAACAAGAGCTGCTTGGCCAGATTCACATGCCACGAGCACAGGGTGAGTCCCTGTGCCCTCAGAAAAGCTGGACGGGTGCTGCAGTCAAGCCTTTCGTATTTCACATGGGCCTTCCACAGCAATGGGCACAGAGCCAGGTACAGCCCAGCAAGCCAGGGGCTACCCCCACTTCAGTGGGCCAGGAAAGTCAGGCACATATGGAAAGAGGCCCTGGGAAGAAAGTGAAGAATTTAGCACGTTAGAGAAGAGAAACAACAGGAAATGCTGCTGCTGGTTAAGTATCTTCATTCAGAAGTTATTTGTAAATACAGCTCCTACTTCTACTGTGTTTTTGCCCCTTGGCATCACACAGGAGCTATAAATACAGGTACTGATTGTGCCAAAGTCTGGGGAAGGTGCTGTAGCCTGACTGAAAATGTGGGCTGGCACCCCTGCTGTGCAGAACAAGAATGTGCTGTTCCTCCACACAGGTCTTAACATTTCAAGCCAGACAGAGGGAACAAATGCCCACAGACCTTTTTATTGTCAGGAGAGACTGGCAGGGCCTCATCTACATGCCCCAGAATGTCTTTCCATGAACACTTCCAGCATGCAAACTGCAAAAGAACATTTTCATCCTTGGAACACCACTGTGGCAGGAAATTGTCCCAAGGAGGGATGTCCAGGCTTGGCTCACAGCACTGTCCAACCCTGAGCACAGATTGTTTTTCTTGCAGAAGAAGGTGGGCAGTGAGGGGCTAGATCCTCTCTCCAGTTCAACCTTCAGAGCATCCACACATTTCAGTGTTGTTTGAACCAAATGCCTTGCAGAGGGAATGGGATCCCTGTGGGATTTGTACAGGCACTTTGGAGCAATTCAGCATGTTGCCACTACGAGCAAGAACATACCTGTAAATGCCACGGGCAGAAAACAGGCTTTTGTGTGTCTTTGTGCGTGCAGTAGGTTCACACTGATAATGCTGTCTGGATTTGCAACTGTCTAGACAATGGGAAAATTAGCATCATGAAACTGGATAGTTTTGTGAAATGCCCAGCCAAATATCTGGGAAATATTTTTGTAATGGTTCTCCTCAGAGGGAGATATGAGCCTGAGCTGTCCATTAGAGATGCAGCTCTTTTGTCTTGCATTCTGGTGAGGGTTGGAGGGGTTTTACTGAGCCCGCCGGGCCTCATCTGCCATGGTTTCCAGCCAGACACCAGTGCTACTGGGGAGGAAAATAAGCCCACAGCACAACCATGGCAAATGAGCTTTCTGTAGGCTGGAGCTGCTGCTTTCCTGGCACGGAAAGGGAATTTCATCCTAGGAGCAAAAGGCCAGGACTGTATGAACAGTGGTTTATCTCTGGAGACAAACAGCTAGAGGCCAGTGTCTGCCCAGCCTGTTTTACAGCCTGCAGTGAAGTCCAAAGGATTTCTGGGCTGCAGGGTAAGAGCTCACAGAGAGCAAACAAAACTCGTTCTGAGCCTCTTGCCTGGAGCCCCAGGAGCACAAGGCTTAAAGATGCACAGGGATCTCTCCTCCTCTTACCCTGGACAAGATGATGCAGCAGCCAGGATTGTGCTCACAGCTGAGCTGGGAAGTGCTTTGTCTCCATGGCCACTCTTCCACAGAGCTGTAAGACCAAGTTCTACCATGGTTGTACTTGCTCCCATAGCAACCCTAGAGGCTCTGTTCCAGCTGAGCAGAGGAAGCAGAAGGAGGCAGTTCAGGACAGGTAAATGAGGTTTGTGGAGCATCTCCATTCTGTGAGGAAACTGGAGTAAGTTCAGATCTTGGTGGTCCTTGGGAGCCCCTACACAAAGGTAACAAACCTGCTGCAGCTGAGCCCTTCTCAGAAAGGCACCCAAGTCCACAAGGAGAGAATGCCAGATCCAGAAGATGGGGAAAAGCAATACACATCTGAGGAAAGAAAAAAAATCCCAGCTCCAAAGCACATGCTCCATTAATGACTCAGGACAATACATCAACAACACCTTCTATTGCTTCTCTGAAAAGCTCCAAAAAGGCAGTGAAGACCAAACAACAGGCACCTCATCTTTTTAGTGCAAAGATGTTATCTTCCACTGGCAGGGAAGAGCTGTCAATTCATCTGAGGACAGCAGAGTATAAGTAGCAGTTCAATATTATTGGTGATTGTCAGCCAGGGAACCTTTGGCTTGGTTTAGCTTGTGGGAAACCTTGAAAAACTGCTTCAAGCTCCCAGTGGATATATTAGAGAAATAAACAGATTAATATTTGCAAGCCATGCACAGATTCCAGGAAGATGTGGTGCTCAGGCTGGGGGTTTCTCCCCACGAACAGCAGTGGGGACTTTCGTTCAGTGTCAACAATGACAACCAAGGGGTTGGATGCAAAACACAGAACGAATTTTAATGCAGAAGCTGAAGGTACCTTTGGTCAGTTTTATAGAGAACTTACATTTTCATCTGTGAGGGACTGTGTGATGTGTCTGGATACTGTTCAGCAGCAGCTGAAAGAGTCCCTTGGAAGAGGGCTGTGTTGTAGCATGGAGTTTGCAAAACAACAGATCTGCTAGTCCAAGGAAGGAGAGCCCAGGGAGGGAGGTGGTTCTGCTAACACAGCCAGAGACACACTGGTGCTAACCAGAAAGTGCCAGAGCATCAGATTCTCGCTGGGATATGGGCAGCCTGGCTGAGCAGGGCTTGCAGCTGATGCACTTCTGCAGAACAGTCACAGGAGGGAATTTAAAGAGAAGCCAGAGCAGAGGATGGAGCTGCCAACCTTTCCTGTGGCATGGGGACACTGCTGATCCACAGCCAGTGAGGTAAGTTGCAACGTGCAGGAAAAACAACTGACACTGGTGTTTTCAGCCAGGTCTCTATGTGCCTGGGAGGTGTATGGTAAGAACCAGACCAGACACCAGGGTGTCTCTCTCCGGCAGGGCACAGCTCAGGCTCTCAAAAAGGCTGAAAGAGACAGGTTGTGGGGTGCACTGAACATGAGAAGCTTCTTTCACTGATCCCATCATGGCTTTTGGCAGTCTGGAAGGTAGAAATCAATACCTGCTTATTACAGTTAATCTGGCCTAGCTGAAGTTGTTCTGACTCTCAGAGCAGCACAACAGAGAATGGTGGGTTCTGTAAACAGCTGTCATGAGGACTGTACTCCACGTCACTCTTCTGAAGTCAGCAGAAAAAAGCTGACTAAGATGAAATTAGTCATTGGGGGCTCAAAATCTGAGCTGAGCTGGTCCCTTTTAAGGAAATGGTGAGTATTTGACCTGTGTGCTTAAATGCCTCAAACCCAATAGATACCCTGAGGGAAAAAGTCTTGGCTCCTTCACTAGCCCTGATTTTTGATAAGGTGACCCAGTACAGTGAGACATGTGATGCAGAGCAGCACTGAGAGAAACACAACTTGGATGCAGAAGCTAGGCCAGAAGCAAAACAGGTAAATACAATCTACTGCCCAGTTGGTTTGCAATACCTGGGGTGAGCTCAGTAGTCCCAAAGTGTTGCACTTTGATTAGCCCTATATGCTCAGGATTTTAAAGAGGAAGGCAGTTTTGCTCTTGAGATAGTGCAGAAGCAGTTCAGAGAAATAAAAGCCTCTGTTCCCTCATTTTATATCAGAGGAAGATACTGATTAATATCCTTCATATCCTATTGAAAGAATTTCCTACCTATGACAAAATAACAGCACCATAAAGTTAACATTTTTGTGCTGCAGATTCTGTTGTTTGACTTTGCTGAGCTATTTCCTTGCCCCCATCCATCACAACCCTGACTGGATAATTCCACCCCCCACTCCAGTTTTTGTAGAAGTAATCTTTTGAGTTTTGTGAAGTTGATCTTGGCTCATGGCACACATCCCACATCTGTTTTCCTAGGCCTTACTGTTTGACTCAGAGTGATTGCATTTTAACTTCATCCCCCCACTGCTACCGTCAAGTGTGAAACCCAAACGAAGCACTCCCACCACCCCCAGGGCGTACCTGATGTCTGGGGAGGCACATGTCCCCTCACCTCCTGGTACTGAATAGTGAGAGGTTACTGTAAGAATGCTGACTGCTTATTTATTATTCTTTGAGATGATACGGTGTGAACTGACAGCATAGGTTAAATACAATTATTCTGTGTGAGTGAGTTTTCAAAGCTCTCCTTTTGGTTCTTATCCAAGATCCTTAAAAGCACATCATTAAGGATAAGCATGCACACAGAGCAGTGGGATGTGACATTCTTAAACTCGTCATGTTGGTTTTGCTACCTTTTGAAATCAAAAGGGAGAGAAACTGCCCATCCCAGTTCTTGGGCAAACTGCCACCCACTTCCAGGAGACTCTGGACCAAAGACCTCACTGCTGCATGCCCAAGGTGACTTGGCAGAACCATCCCCAGGCACTGCGAGACACAAGCTTTCAGGTGGCAAATACTTGCTGAAAAGCTTGGTCTCTCAAGATTCAGACTTTACCAAGTTGAAACTTTTAAAACTCCTCACCCTCTTTGAAACCATAAGCTCTTAGCTTCTTAGCACATCGCTGAATTTCTACAGGGGTGACTGGAAGAGAAAAATGCTGAGTTCAGTAAAGCAACATCTACATTTGAGATAGGATACGGTCAGGCAAGAGCACATCTGTTGGGCATGCAGTCAGAAAACCTCTGCTGGACCTCTGCTGATTCATGACCTTCGGTTAAATTTGGTTAGATATGTCTGGGCTGGATATGTGTCCTGCCATTCTGCATCTGGTAATAGAGTTAATAAATACTTCTTTCAGCATCATCTTTCCTGTGGTATTTTGCTCAGTCTAATTCTGCTGCTAGGCAGAACTCAGAAATGCCGGAACCTGCAAGTTAGAGGGGAGGGTTTTATCCCAAGTGCAAAACAGTAAATCCAACAGGAAACACGAAGGCCGTGGGTTAACAGCAACTCCATGCCGGGATACCCCCCTTTCCCAACTCTGAGCACTGCAAAGTTCTGCCCATCTCTGCTTAGTTAACCCAAGAGGAGCAGGATGGCTACAGAGCTGAGATGGTGACACATGAAAAAAAAAAAAAAGGAAGTGAGGAGATATTTTCAATCCTGCTAGATGGTAATTATTCTGAAGAATGAACAAGAAGGGAAATACCTTTCATGGGGGCACATCCCTCTGATTTGGAAAAAAGGTAAAGTTTTAAAACTCCTGCACAGCTCTCTGGTTGCAATTAGGAAATGTTAGCTCAGTCAGGCACGGAATGCTTCCTTGCCAATGTCCGGGTTTTGTTTTGTCTCTGATAATTCCACATTCTGCTTTTAAGAGACAGCTCGTGTTTGATGTTACTGTGTCAATATATAAGGCTAAATTCTCTCCTGGCATATTCTGACCCTTCCTAGAATCACTGATTTTCCTCACACCCAAAATAAAGATCCTAGAGAATGTAGGCGCATCTTGGAACAACTAAAAGCCTCTAAGACTTTGTAAAAATCAGGTCCAAAGTGAGAGCAACACATTTACAATGATCACCTGAGCACAGCACTACAAAAAATACCAAGAGCAAGAGAGTTGAACATTGCTTTTTTTAAACTACAGATAGGCTGCATTAACCACAAAGGAAACCCAAGGAGAACTCGTGTCTGGAAGCAATAAGAAACATTTGCATAACATGCAATGTGCATTCAGTGCTAGCAGGAGGTGCTCGGGACCTCCTCGGTCAATGGGAGTGCAAACCCAAAAGGTCTCTCACTGGAGAGGCTTGGAAGCACTTCCCCAGGGAAGAAGGTGACAGTGTTCCACCACAGGTACCGTTTCACCTCTCACAGTCCACTCAATTTCCAGATGACCCCTGCAATGGCATGGCAACCATTTCTGAATACCAGAAGCAGATACACAGAGGAAATTCATATGATCCAAACAACCCTAGAAAGGTTTTACCTCCTAACCCCATGCTGGAATTAGGGCACAAAAATGCCCTAAGTGGTGGTACAACCATTGAGCACAGAGCAACATCACAGGCTGAAAGCTGCAGAGCTGCAGTGATAGAAATGTGCTGGTGTGGCAAAACCAGTCCAGAGGCTGCCAGCACGGTTTCTCTCCACCACTGTGCCCTGTATCCCTCCCACGTGCTGAGGGTGCAATAAATCCCAACTATTCTCCACTGCAGGCATCACTCAAGTGCTGATGGCTTGAGCAAGAGAACTTAAAGCTGCCTCACAAGTCATACTCATTTACCCACTGTTTCACCCCTTTTTTGCTTCAGAGGACATGACTAAGAATGGATACATCAGTGCAGTAACAGGATCACCCAAAGCCACGTCCTCACACCCTGTTGCCACGTGTCACATCAGGGCACCAGCCTTCCCCTTTAACATAAGTAAAAAGGGCCTGTGTTTTTTGTAGCAAGGGGAATGTGGCTGGGATTCTTCCTCTGCTGACACACCACAGTGCTAAGCTGCTGTGGCAGCCACCAGAAGGAACAAATGTAAAGTCAAAGGCATTATAATCTAAGGAAGGGCTGGAGAAACCCAAACTGAGAAGTCATAAAAACACAAGCCAGAATTCATTACCCTTGTAACCAAAAAGAAACTATTGATATGCCAGTTTCCACCCATAAATAGCTATAGTTGAGGGTCTGAGTTTATAAAACAGTGAATGACTTACCATATGTTGCACTGGATGGTTTTGGTCGGAAGTCCACAAAAGATGTGTTAGACAGCAATTTCTCCTGTTGAGACAAAAACTCAGAGGTAAAAACTGCCTTGCCAAGCCCAGAAGATAAGCACAAAGACACATTGTTTTAAATCACAGGAGAGCAGAGTGTGTTGGAACAAAGCAAATACAGACTCTTGGGGTGTTTAGACTACAGCCTGTCTGCCTTTTTCCAAGTTGGGTTGAATGAAAAAGCAATTTACAGCGAGTTCAGGATTATTGCAGCCATGCCAGAGACTCCCAGCTGCACAGTGAGTTGTTTAATCTGGGACAGCAGCTCATTTACAGGTAAAGGTTCCAGGTGTTTACAAGGCAGTGTGCTAGTGAGGAGCTGGCTCACAACTGGCCCCTGATCCTGTTTTCCCCCATCTCCTCTGCGGATGCCCAAGCCTCTTGCAGATGGGTTCCACTGCATTTTCTCCCTTTATCCAGTATAGCTTTGTCCCTGGAGATGTGGGAGGGATGGGCATGGTCAGCAGGAGAGATCCCAGGTTTTCCCTGGCCCTGTTTCTCTGCCAAGGATTTGCTTAGTTCCCATGCCCTGGGCACCTTATTTACCACAGAAATAGGTCTAATATTCAGGTTTTAAACTTGTGATTCCCTGTGTTAGAATTGATTGGTGGAGGTATGTAAGAAGTATGGAAAAGCAGTTCAGGCACTACAGATTGTCCATGCTGATTGCCAAACAGATTAATCCTGCTGACCTCCATGGAATGGGTGGGTTTCCTTTGTCACAGAGGACTCCAAAGCAGGGCCAGTTTGAAGAAGGGGAGATCCAAGGTTGGCCATGAAGCTGGGAAAATGGATTATGGCACAAACTCTCTGACTGTGCACAATGATGGACATGAACAGAGAATCTTCGGGAATTAGGCTGAAGTTCTCCTTTCCCAAGGATTTTGATCACTCTGGGACATGCCCTCAGGGTATTTGCCAAGCTTATTAAAACAAACATGGGGAAGCTCCTTGAGGCAGGACCCCCAACTTCCCAGCTCCTGAAGGTCTCAACCCAGCAGTTAAAAGGCAGGAGGGGAGCAAACAGCAGTCGCTTTGTGTGACATGGAGGGCTGAGGAAATTTGAAAGACAAATTATTCAAAACAAAAAGCAGTGCAAAAACAGATTAGGAAACTACTGTGCCGTGACTATTAATGAAGCGATAGAAAATATCAATCACTCCCTGGCCTCTGAAGCTTGCTGTGAGAGAAGAATTAGGAGATTTTATGTTCCAAGTACCAGGAAACCACAGGGCCCTGGTGCCTAGTTTTCAAAAGAACACTGAATCACAGGGAGGAAAGCAGAGTGCTGCAAAGAGCCAAGGGCAGAGTTTAAAAATAGCAGCTTTCAGTTTTGCTGCTTTTTTCTTCTTCTTAAGTGCCTGGATATAGGATCATGTCAGAGGGTGGATAAAGAGAGCAGACCAGCCCCTGTGGAGAGAGAAGTGTTCCTGAATGAAGTACTGCCAGTCGGGGGTTGTGGGCTGCTCATTTTGCACTGCAGCTCTCCTCCTCAAAGGAACCAGTCTCTCCTGATCCTCCTGCCTGCCCAGCACAAGAGAAGGGCACTGGGGGAGTGGGGATTGGGGAGCTTTTCAAACCCATCAGTGTGTGCAGAAGCCAGTGCAAATGAGCAAAGCCAGGGGCTGAATGTGTGATCCAGCCAGAACCACCCCCTTCTGGACACACTCAGGGCCAATTTCCCACAGCATTAAGGACACTTTTGAAATGCTGTGCAAGGAATGGGATTTACTGAGATGTCTGTGCTGATGCTTCGGGTCTGTGTGCAGGGAGAAACCACATCTGGCTGCTGTGCACTGGCAAATGTGCTAAACCAAGAGAAAGGACACCTGAGTTCTGATACTGCTCCAATTTCTCCAGCCCTCAGACCTTGTACTATGCACCTCTTGAGAGACCACCAGGCCAGAGTCACAGCACCTACCAAAGCAACCACGTGGAGAAGTTGTGTGTTGGTACTTCAGACAGGCAAAGGAGACAGAGAAGTATCTCCTGAAACGAACAGTAAAGTTTTAGGTCATGCAGTGGAGTAACAGTGATGCTTTTAAGGCAGAAATGGGCAGGGTCTGCAGAAAGAAAAGAAATCTCATCCAAATGGATTGAAAAACAGATGTGTCTTTAGGTAGCTGATCTTGGAAGACAAAGCTCAGTGCTTGCAGAGAGGCAGGATGCCCCCTTGGGCCTTTGCTTTGTCTGTGAGAAGAGAAGAAAGGCACGGCTGATGCTCTGGATAAGGCTGTCTGCATCTGACTCTCCAGGGAAGTCTGCTGTGTCTTAGTGCTCAGAGGATGCTCTCAAATCTATAGAGGAATAATTTGTGTAATAAGGGCAGCAAGTGCAGGGAGCCACATAAAATCCCTTTTCCCAATTAAGCAAGCAGAAACACAAACCCTTTCCCCCAGCCTTCTCAGGGACAAACAGGCAAGTTTTTCACTGCAATAAACCATGATTGAAATGGAAGGTGGGGAAAGAGAAATACTGGCTCTGTCACTTGGTTAATAGGAGTACACAAATCACTTAAACTGCTACCGGTGCACTGCGAGATTGAATCATTGCAAGTTCAGTTTCTCCTGTCACCAGCACGGACTTCCAGGCTCCAGTGTGGACAACAACCAACTATTACAAAAAATCAAGTACAGTTTAAAAGCAAAAAGCTTGTATGGATAATTATGCTGACCGAGTCCTAAAGGAACATTTTAACTTTACGAATATGCAGAAAAATCCCAAACATCTGGAATCCGAAGCATTTCCTTGTAAAGGAGTTTCCACTGGAATGTCATCTGTTCTTGCTGTTATTTGAGAAAGGCTGCTGACACAACCAACTGGACTCCAGCGACCTGCATGGCACAGAGCTCTTCATTCCTGTGGCTCAGAAAAGAACCCAGTCATGCCACAGGCCAATGTAGTTGCCATGTCACATGCACAGATTGTTAAGCAGACAACCTCCTGCTTTCACAGAGATAAGGAGCCCTAGAGATGCTCCAAGACACACCCAGAGTTACTTGTTCTTGCTGTCCTTCAAAAGGACCAAGCCAGAATGTATTGGGAGCAAATCCAGTGGTACAGTGTCCCACCCTCCAAGCACACCTGAAAGCTTTTATTATGTGAGAAAATCTTTAAGGTACAAGTTCAGATCCAGTTCATCCAGTGCTTCCCTCAGCCTTGCAGGTACAAAAGGCTCCTTCAGCCCAGCTGGCCTGAGATTTTCCCTTGCTCAGCTCTCAGTGGAGATCAGTGTGACTGCTGACAAAAGCAGTGTAGAAACGCCCTATAATGCAGCCCTAATGGTCGAAGAGCTCTCACCAAATTGCTACTCCAATGACTTCCTTGTAGTTTCTGTACCTATAAAACACTGACTGGGACACGGCAAAACTGTCATCCCAATACAGGGAGGCAATTCAGAACAGGAGCAGGACTTCATACAATATTCCCCTCTTTTAAATGCAGATATTGCAGCAGATTGGAAAAACAGGTGGCTTTTCCTCTGAGAATATATACCAGGGAACGTTCTAAGAAGCAGGGCCAAGATGAATTAACCTGATCAGCTACAGTAAACTTACTACAAAGTACAGGAAACATGAAGCACTGCACTTTCTCATTTGTGGCTTGGAAGACAAATTTGCCATCGAGCTTCTTTTGGAGAGCAGTAGGGGAAGGCTCAAAGCAACACACTGCTGCATCTTCATCTACCATTGCACCCTCCCAGCATGGATCCCTGCAAGTCCTTGTACTTTTTAGCCCTCAGCAGTTGTGAAGTACCAAAAAATACACATACTCAAGCCCGGGGAGTTTTCTGTTTTCCATCTGGAAGATTTCAAAAGGTTTCACAAAGGCCACAATGAAAAGGCATTTGGATGTTTCCTAGACAAAACCTTGTTGTTTCCATTCTGCAGGAAGAGCTGACACTTTAAAAGACAACCAACCAACCACAGACATTGAGAAATGGTGCAAGACATCTTTGAGTTTGTCTTTGCCAATGCTTTGACCTCGCCACAGCGACCAGACAGTGCTTGCTGAAAAGTTCTCAATACTTGGAAAAATAGTGGCACCACTCTACCAGCTCTCATCCAAAGCAATACATGAACACATTGTATTTCTGGAACAATTCTGGCCTTTGGCTGCATTTTGCGGCTATAAATGCAGACAGCAGTGGAGGGGGCACATGAGAAGAGTAGAGGAAAGCTGGTGGTAAACATGGATAGTATTTTTTAACAGAGTTCAGTGTGGCTGCTACAAGGAACAAGCCACGCACAGGGAACACTGCATCATGCTCATGTTTCCCAGGTATGCCCTGGACAGAAACCCTGATGGATTTCTGTACCCCTTAGTGCTGGCTGCAGAGTAGGATTTCCTTGGGGTTTTAGAGACCAGCGATCTAAAGCTATTTCTGAGAGAATGACACTGTTAAGATACATTGGGATACAGCAGCAAAGACCAGAGTCTCTGACACAACTAGAAATGTAAGAGTTTTCCAAGTATTATGTCCCTTTATGGAGAGGATGTGGCTATGAACATGCACTTTGTTATCATAACAAAAAAAAGCCACCAGCATCTCCTGACACCTCCAGTGCAAGCATTTGTGGTAACCCAATAATTTGTAAGCAATTAGGGCAAGGTGTTGTATGTTTAGAAATCCTTAGGCAGAAAGGAAAAAGGTCTTCCAAGGGAGTGGCATTAATATTTTCCTTGTAACTTCTCTGTGTACTTTCATTACAACCAAGGGCTAATCTGCAGTAGCCTGAGTATTTTAATCAGGGATCCTCCATAAAAAAATCCTGCTGAAGTTACAGATTTTTCTGGGAGTTCAGGTTGGATCAGACTCCTGGTACCAAACTGCCAGCTCTCTGGCATCTTCTGTGACAAATGTAAGGAAATGTGGAAGAACGGAACACCTCAAATTTCCTTTCTCTGCATAGAGAACCTTACCTAAGACTTTTAAAATACCTTTATCAAAGAACAAAGCTCCAGTGGAACCCTGTTAGGAACAAATTTGCACTGAGAGCAAAGACATGGATGACCAGCAGAGAAAGTCAGTTCAGGGATGTTTTGACACAGGAGAATTCTCACATCACAGCCTGGTCCCAAAATAATCATCGGCAGAATCCTTTTTGTGATAGGCCCAGTGGTTTGGATCATACTAATGCCAGCAGACACTTGACCTGGCTGTCTTGCCAGCTCCCAGGTTCATGCTTTCCTCCTTTGTTCATTAGATATTTGAAGCAACAATATCTAATTCCTCCCCTGTTTTCAAGAAAAAAATCCCCTTGAGAAGCTTTCTCTGTTCTCTTCCCAGTTATACTTCCAGCTGCTTTTTGCCTTTGCATTGCTAGTTCTGTGCAAATCCAGGTCAACTCTGAAAATAAACCCCTGGTATTTAAAACACCTTCCACTCTTGAATTTAGATGGAATTTTGAACCTTTCCAAAGAAATTCTTGTGATTGGCCATGGAGATCCTACAAATCATCCTGTTTCTAGCACTGGATTGGATGAGAAGCTGAAGCATAAATTTGCCAGGTGATATAAAATGTGTTTTCCATATATACATGCATTCAGATTAGTTCTCTGCTAACAACAACTCAGCAGCAGTAAAATTGGCCATAAAACTCCATCATCAGGTATTCTGGAAGCCAAATCTCTGAGGTCTTAAACAAAATGACTGCCTATTGCCCAGGCCTGCAGAACAAGACCAAATTGCAGCAAGGAGCTCACTTCATTATCCCTGCACTGGATGAGCTGGACCAGCATTAAGGCCCCAGTGTCAGGCATTGCAAGGCAGCCCCTGCCCTCGGGAGTTTGAGATCTAAACCAGACAAAGCAGAGAACAGTCCTGAATTGCCTTTTCCTATGCTGGAATATTTCAGATGAATAAAGCTGCAGGTTTTGGCAGGCAGCATCCAGCTCCAAACAATTTGCTTTGTATCCAGACTGCTTAAAAGATACCAGGGTGAATTCTTCCCACTGATTTTATTTTGGGAAGAGTCCCAGGTCTTTGATTTAACTCCATTTTTTGATTGCACATTATAACTCTGCCAAACAAACATCCATCCAAAGGAACAGCATTACCTCTAGCAGATCCTTTGGGACCTACGCTAATGTCAGTGGAGCTCAGGCACCTTCTGTTCTTGTTTCTCCTCCAGGACCATGTGGCCACCACGATCCAAACGGGAAACAACAACTTTATGTGCACTCAGGAGCAAGGCTGAGGCACCACAGTTTTGATGTGACGTCAACACAGCCCACACCTGTACTCCTGACAGGGCTGGAGCCCCGGGAGCCTCTCCCAGGAACCCAAAACAGTTGCTCTTGTCTCATTTCTGCCTCAATTTTACCGAGGAATTCTCCTGCTGCACTTCAGGTGGAACAATATTTTAAGCAAATACTGATGTCTGGAGAGGCAAGTTAAGGGAAGGCATCTAGTAGCTGGAAATCAGGTCCATTACACTGTATTAAATATTAAGCTCAATGTTGTAAGCCAGACAATTGCATACTGAATTAATAATGTTATTTATTCCATTTAGTGGATTATGGAGGACACTTAATCATCATGGCATTTTAAATCAGAGCTGGCATCAACAGCTCATCTCTAAGAGTATTTTATGGCGTCACAGAGATGGATTGAGTAGCTGGAAGTGAAGAGAGTGTGAATGTGTGAAATGCAGCAGGTTTGGTAATAATAAAGTTATATGGCCTTGATTGTTCACTTGGATACCAATGCTGCAGCAACACCTAAGAAAGCATAAGCAAATCCCCAAAGATAAGCTTGAGCTGGAGCTTCTGAAGTATCTGAAGGGACTTAACATTTTTTCTTTTTGTAGAAGAAATACAAATTTTCAAGCAAAACCCAAAAGTATCTGTTCAACCAAAACATGAAAATGTCATGGGAAATTCTGAAGCTTTTTTTTTGTTTTTTTTAGCAAAGTGTAGATAAAATAATAAAAAGATCTGAAGATGAAAAAATAGATTGATACAGCTGTCTTACAGCAGTTTTAATTTTTTTTTTTAACCCAGAGTGGTCAATTATTTTTCCAGGCTTCAACACTGAAAATCAAAGAAATTTTTGCAGGAAGTTTCAGCAGTAGAAATCCTACCTTTTTAAACATAGGTATTAAATTATTTAAGAGGTCCAATTAGGACACCCAAGGTATCTCCCCTCTCATTATTCTTTCATCTTTTTACTTCCTAATTTTGGGCTCTCTGATTGCCATCTTTTTTAGCTATAGGAAGAAGTGGCTCCCCAGGCATCATGCAAGAATCTGCATTTCCCCCATCACTCAGCAGGAACACCCTATCACTCCTTAGGCACATTTCTCAACCTTAATCACCTCCAATTGCTGTGGGTTCTAAAATTCAGTCTACTGGAGAAAGAAATAACTGCTCTGCCATTTCCTGCAGCTCTGATTTTCGCGCCTTTCATGGAACAATTTCATTGACTTCACAGGAGCCTATCTGGATTTACACCTGTGCAAAAACAAGGCAAGAAAACCTGACCCTTGGTGTGGAATATCAGGTTCATAAATGAGTTCTGTATCTCCAAGAATCTCCCCATTTGCAAAGGTGAACAGCTGCTGCTATAAATCAGACACTCTGAACCAGCCATTAGAACTTCATCCAGATGATCCGTTTAAAATATACAAAGGCAACGTTTTGGAAATAAAAATCTACCCTCATGTCCTCAGGGACACCTTCTGTTAGAGAAAAATCTCATAATTCAAGGCTAAAATTAGCTCACTTTAATGCTCTTTCAGGAGAGCCATGATACTCAAGAGGAACATCGCCTTGAAAAGGCCTGTTAGATGACTTAAGGGATTCCAAACATCTGGTAATTTGGTAAATACTGCATTGGAGACACCTAACATCTTTTTCAACTTCTCCGTGGGTGTAACTGTTTGCTGTTAGCTGGAATGGCTGTATCTGCTTCAGTTCCCATCGACCATTTTCTGTTTGAATAGGAAACACTTGCTAAAGTGTGGAAACAGCTGGCAGAGTTGGCTGTGTATGAACAAAACACGCTCTTGTTTCTGACCACAGACTGGCCTGTAAGTTCCAACTGTGCTTGCCAAGGGCTCTTCTTGGCCTTTTGGATGAGACCAGGTTACCCAAGATGTACAAGCTGGCTGTGTTTAGGGTTGGTTCTTGGAGCATAACGCTCACTGTCAGCAGGGATAAAGCTTTGTGTAAGTGGAGGGGAGCAGGATGAGCTGCCCCATTTTATAGCTGGGGAATTGAGGCACAGGAAGATTAAATTATTGGCCTCTAGACATTTCCCAGTGAGACAAAGAGACTCATGTATCTTTTTCCAATGAAAATACCAACATGAAAGTGTTTTCTACACAGCACTCAGCAGGCAGGACAGGCTGCTGGACTGAGCCTCCTGCTGTTGGGGACAGAGTTCAGACGGATCCCTGTGCTCCAGGGTCCCTTTGGCACCCAGCTTCCCTTGGACACCAGGAGCCCACATCATCTCCTGCTCATTAGTAACCCCCAGCTCCCTGATTACACAGCACACGTCTTCTGCTCTCACACACACACCAAGAGCATAAAATGTAGCTGAAGGGGCAGGATGGTTGGTCAGCCCTGCACTGAGTGATCACCTGTTCCCAAAGCAGCAGCTTCCTCTGCCTTCACCAGGTCCCTGCTTAGTCCTGAATGGAAAGGCCAAGTGATGTATCACTGTTCTAATGGGCTTTGTCATTTGTCTTTCTCAGGGTTCTGGAGAGTTAGACATAACAAGAACATGAGGAAACCAACGAAACACAGACAGAGCTCTACCCTGAACCCCCAGACAGTCACACAGAGTAACAAGCTCCGCTCCTTTCACTCAATTCCTTATGCTCTTCTGAGACCATGAAAAGGAACTTTATGATATACTGGAAGGGATGAAGTATTAACTATCAAAAACTAGACTGAAGTAACTGAGAGCCTGCATTATTTTCTCTTTGATGTATACTTATGTAAATTCAAATACATATGCCTAAATGTAACCTGTCTTCAATTCTAGCAGAGCTTATTAAATCTATTTATGCGAGACAAGCTAGGCTCCATGGAATGCCAGGAACTCCCCTGACATTTGCCTTCCTACTTAATGTGATATTCTATGATTACACATACCAGAGCCTTTCATTCAGGCATTTTAATTTACAAATACTTTTTACATTTCTTAACGCCCCTGTGGACAGGCATTAAGAGTCCACTTTATTCAGGAGCAATCAATCGAAGTGCAGCGGGGCAGCCTGTTTTGCTCCAGATCACGCACTGAAATACTAGCAGAGTTTGGAAAACTCCTTCCATGTCACTCAGAAACACAATTTCCATTAAGAGCAGACACGTTCTCTTAATGCTGGGCCAAACCCTCTGAGCAGGGATGCGGAGGGAAAGCTTAGAAGCAGGCAGGCCATAGGAAGGAGATCGAGACCAACGTCCCCAAACCACCTACTTTGCCTTTGCTTGGGCTTTAAAGTGAGAGGGTGACCTGGCTGCAGAAAGAAGATAAAACCCAAGGTGCAATTTGCATCTGTAGGAAGTGATCTGGGCTGCAGCAGTGAAATCTGGGAGATAAACAGCCCTGGGGATAGCTCAGAATGAATCTTGCACCAGCATTTTTGTTTGCAGGCCTGTTCCTTGCAGTGTTTTAGTAGGATAAACCCAAACCTGCCATCCCTCCGTGTAAATAAAGGGATTTGTCATAAAGCTAACAGATCCTGCTCTGAGTAGTTCCCCAGAATATGAAGTGACAATGAGGTGCCTAAGAAAATAACTTTCCCACTGCCTGGGAAAAACCATTCCTAGGATGGTAACTTTCCAGCTGTGATCAATATGGGCTTCGAAAGAAAACAGGGGCCTGAAGGACTCTGTGTATGGTCTGCACAAGGAGAACAAAGGCAGCAAATAAAACTGAGGTATTTTTTAAAGGTCTGTGTCTTACCCCAATTATCAGCTTAAGGGTTAGTTGTTGGAATGGTTACAACCAGCCAGTTACTCTGTGGGAACCTTGTCTGGCAGACAAGGAGCTGTAAGCTGGTGCTTGTAGCCTTTGGCCACCCAGGAGATCATCCTGAGAGGTCGGGTCCATCGTGCATTCCCACAAACTCTTCAGGTGCTATTCTCTGGCTGCTCCATCCCTGCAAAAGGTGACTGAGATTTTTTGTTCCAAAGCTTTTACAGTTGTATTGTGCCCAAAAGGTTGAAGCAGAGAAACATGAGCCTGTGGCCTCCAACACCCTGGGGCTCCACTGGAGTTTTGCAGTTCATTTACACTGAGTCAGGATTTGCTGCCAGGTTTGAACCCCCACTGCCTCCCACTGCTACCCTTCTGGACACACAGCTTTCTCCTACAATTTCCCCCATCCTTTCCCAAGGGCTTGTGAGAACAAAGAAGCTCATGTTTGACAATTACTCCATGCAGAATCATTAGGTGTGATCATGGAGTCCAGTGATGGAAACCATTTACCTCCTGGGTCAGTCCCACTTTCCTGGCCCAGCCTGCCACCTCCCTGTCTTACTGACTGTGGCAAGTTGGGCAGAAAACGATTGACAGTTTTTGAGCTGCTTTCTCACAAAACCAAAATTATGATGGACAGAAAGCAAGCACGCTCAGTTCATGAAGAAATACACTGACAGCTCTTCCCCCCTTGTGGCACTTCACGGACTCCAGGGCAATTGCAACAGCACTGAACATGGACTCATCCATCCAGGGGAAAACAAGGCTTCCTTCAAATCCTCTTTTATTTACTCCAGTCAGCTGTGCCGAGTGTATCGATTCAATCAGCTATTTCCTTAACCATAAAACCAGATGTGCGCCGTCACGGCCCATCTACGGGGACTGAATCCATGCCATTTAGAAATGCAGAATAAAAATAAAAAAATCCCAAGAAAGCTGAGATATGCTGGTGTTTGGAGCTCTCAGTTTCCTAGGTAAATTGCTTTCTTTCGAGTTACATTTATTTTTGTTACCTCCAAAGAAATGCTGTTTTAGCCGCATTTCTTGGAAACAGCGTTGAGATCTAATGGGTTGTTACTGATGTGAATTCTCAGGGTACAGAATAGAGGGAACGTAGTATTATCTTTGCTTCTGGGCATCAGCAACTTCTGCAAGCAATGCGGTGCAGTGCACGCCATTCCTTGCTAAGGCAATTAATTACCTTGGTCCCTAATGAGAAGAGCTATTCAGCTTAAAAAACCCCAACACTGGAGCCCTCTGGACTTAGGTTTGTTCTGGACATCTCTGGGTGGATGTGTGAATTAGGGAGGCCACATTGCTCAGTTTTCCTCTGTTTCTTCTCAGGCCATGTTCTGTTGTTTTCCTCTGTACTTCTTATGGACACTACAGCTGAGGCATGCCACTGCAGCACTTCTTCCTTGCAAAGAGTCACCTGGGAAAATGTGGTTTGGCTTCGTTCTGCTTTGTATACTGGGTACCAGGTCTCTGGGTCAACTATTTCCCAAGTGAATCTAAGGAGAGGAGGAAAGGATCCCTGTGGAGGATTGTGAGGAGTTATTCATCTGCTGGGTCTTTCCTTCACCCCAAAGAGTGCTGCAGGTGAGGTCCACACAGCCACAGTCCCTGCCCTTGCTGGGATGGAGACACAGGGTAAGCAAACATCTGCACAAGGGAGGCCATGCCCCAGCTGAGCCTGCAGCCACAGAGAGGAGCCTTTGTGCAGGAACGGGCTGGGATTTGTTGGCTGGAGGGTTCTTTCAGCAATGCAGCTGTAATGTGCTGCATGCCAGATTGCAGACATTCCTGGGGCAGCTTTCCAGAACGTGAATAAATTCAGGATATATGTATAAACCCAGCACACGGTGTGGGCTCTGCGAGGCCTGGAGATAGCATGGCACTGCCTTTGCACACGTACAGCCTGAAGGGATTTCTTCAAGCCCAGATGTCCCCTTCAGTTCCAGGATCCACATGTGCTGATCAATTCTTGCTCTGTACTGGAGAAATGATCTCAGAATGTCATACCTCTCCAATGCACAAAGACTCATTCTGACTGCACTGTCCCTTGGCTGCCCGTACAACATAACACAGCTCTGAAACACTACAAATATGAGTAGGGGGGCAATGGGAACATGAGCCAAGGCTGTGCTACTCAGGGAAGCCTGTGTAGGCTGCAGAGTCTCTGAGCTGGTCCATCCTGGGGTCCCAATCACCAGGGTAAGAGTCACAAGTGATTCACAGCATAGGGAAATGTTACTTTAGAAAACGAGTGATTCAAATTCAGGAATTACTGAATGGCATTCAGGAAAGTCATATCCTAATGCCTACCTAAACAGCATCTGTCCTATGACATTTAACATCGCCTGGAAAAAAACAGAGGGGAAATATGGCAGCAGAGACAATAAAAACTTAAGAAAGACAAAGTGTAAATGCATCTCCAACAGCTGAGTAATCTCAGCCTTTAGGGAAATGTGCCTGTCCTGTAGATGTGGTTTTCTCTGGTGCAAGACCCCTCAAAAGAGCCAGTGGGGTCTTTCTGTTGATACAATCATAATGCCTTTGTGTAATTGAGCACCACTAATTAAAACCAAAAGGAAGGGAATGTTTTCCAAAAATGTCTTGCTATTTTACGCCTATTAAGAGAGTTTTCTGACATCTGAAGAGTGGAGCTCAGTGTGGGCATGGGCACACACATAAATAAGTCTAGAGATGACCTGTGCCCCTGCCCTTAACTGTCATAAATGAAATAAGTCAAGAGGAACAACAAACTCTGGAAAGTCATACAGCCAAATGTTGGGTTTGAACACAGGAAAACGTCGCCTGTACTGTTCTGCTCCTGACCTGTACCTTACACGGTACTATTTTGTGTGTTGTTCTTTCTCTTCCCCAGAGAAGACAGAAACCAGACCTTGAAACATTCACAATGAATTTTCAAATCAATAACATGTGAGAATTTGTCTAAAAGGTAAAGTTGTTGTAAAAATCAATGTCAGAGAGAGCGCTTTGCCAATTCAATTATATTTGTTCCTCTCAAACTGACACAAAAAAAAAAAAAAGAGAAAAGAAAAGAAAAGAAAAAAAAAAGATGTGGGCTTTTTTTAAGCCCAATAAATGTTCCTTGGACTAACATCCCAATTTTGTAAATATTCTTAGGGCTTCTTATGCCAGCTCCCCTCAAGGGGTCATAATTAACTCCAAATAGGGTTACCTTGTTTCAGAATCAGTCTAATGTCAAGCAGTGTTTCTGCTTGTGTCCACAATTTAAAAATAATGCTGTATCCATTAAATAGCATGAAGGCTTCCCAGAAATGGGAACCATACGTCAAAATTTAAACACAAATAAGTGTGATTAGACATGGCAGCTGTCTAGAAAATATTCAGCTGTTTCACTGAGTTTTGGGCAAAATGTGAATGATTGTACCTATTCCAGTAAGTGCAGAACCAGAAAGGCTCCCACATTACTCTCTGCTTCTCAAGGCAAATTTCATTTTAAGATTGACCCCAAAGAAAAAGAAAACAGCAAGATAAAAGTATAAACAGCTGTGCTTCTGCTGGCTTAGCTGGAGACTTCAAGGAGTTTGTGATTCATTCTCTCAAAGACATGCAGCACAGAGCACCCAGCCAAACTGTGAATCCAGGCCACCGTGGGAAGGACTGAACGGAACAGCGAAATCCCAAATCACAGAAATGTCCTGGTATCCCGGGAAAATGTTTGTCCAGTCCTTGTCAAGCCTATCAACAATCTTTCCATAGCTGAAAGAAAATGACTGGGAAGTAAATACCAAAACCAGTAATCGAGGTGCAAAACCAAACTCTGAATGACCCTCTCTTCTCTTCTATGAGGGAAGTATACTAAAAATATACACCAAATACAAAATCAGTTACAGAAACACCCTGGAAATCTGTACTTGGTTATCTCGAAACTAAAACATGCCAGGAATTTGGGTAAGGTTTTGCTACAGACTATCCTTATTGGCACTTGATCAGATGCAGATAAGTTAAGTTTCCAGCTTGGGAAGAGAATAAGGCAAAAGGAATTGGAATAGATTAATTGCACATGTTTCATTTCAGGACAGGTAGGGTTTTTTTTATGCATTAAAGAAACATTAATATAAATCTGTGTTAGAGCAGCGCTGTAATTTATAAGAAAGTTCTAAAGCTTCCAGACTGTGAGTTTTTACAATAATCAGAAGTTTGGGGTTTATTCAGTTAAGTATCAAGTGAGTAAGATTCAGAAGCTGTTGAGCATTTATCACTGTTTCTACAAACACTTGATTACATGCCTTGTTTGTCCCTCAACAGGAGAAGAGTGGATTTCAAAGGTGTATTTTGTGACTTCTTGGGACTCACATTTTCAATTATGTTTTCAATAAATGCTCATGTGATACCAATCCCAAACACAACTGTGGCTGTATCCTTGACAAGTGCTTGCTCCACAGTGTTTACTGTCCCTACAGATGAAAGGACTAAAGGCAGAACCCCTCCTTGCCCTTCACAAGGTGAAGTGTGACAGGGAAGTGCATTGATTTACCCAAGATTTTGTGTGTACCTTTTGCAAAGGATGGAATATACCCTTGGGATGCCTTCAGCCTTGATCCACACATCTCCTGCTGCACAAGAATGATGTAGATGGGTCTCCTGGGAGGAGGAGTGATTGTTGTCTGCAGATGTTCCTGATGGGACAGCAGCTAGCCCACCTCTGCATGGTTCCATGGCTGGCTTGCAGGTGAGGTATATCAAGTATGAAGCTGCTGCTCATTTTCCTGCTGTGGAAGAAGACAGCAGCTGTGAGCAAGAAGCAGAAATTGGGAGGTGGATAATTGCATATGACCATGAAAAATAGCAATTGAACACAGTGGTTTCCAGAGGAGAGTATGAAAAGTACAGGAGCATGTTTTGAAAGGATGTGGCTGTTTTGAGAAATGTGAGAGATTCTGAAGGAAAAACAGCTTTGCTTTTTGGAACAGATGTCAGAACCCACTGCAGGCCATAACAATTGCTACTGGCACAGGTAATCACACAGGACTCTGAATTTCCTCTCCAGATCTTCAGCTCAACTTAGACAGCACAGAATTAGGGCAAAGTTGGAGAATGAAACAACCTGCAAGGAATGGTCAGATATGTAAAGTGAGGAGCTTGCCAAGATAAGAGATCAGGGAAGAGGGCGTGTTCCAGCAGTTGGTGTTTCATAGGGGTGCCAAATCTCCTAAATCACAGGTGTCTCACAGAGAAGTTTGGGACCACCACTGCAAGCCTACTGCCTGGGGAGAAAAAGGTGGGAGATCCTGGAAAACAGAGTATTGCAAAAGAAAACATGCCAGAATCTAAGAACCAACCCATTTGTGATTGCTTCTCCCAGGAGGAATCACTTCAGGGAAACCTGTATTCATCACTGATGCCTTGCAGCACCTCGTTTCCCCATGCTGAAGCTACACCTAGGACGTTAATACACTTCTCATTGGGGTACTGCAGGCAGCTGAGGTTGGCGAAAAAATCTGGAGTCTGTGAAAGAACATTTCAAGGAAATGGAATTATATCACCAGGATTTATGATGAAAACCTCAGTAGGCAGAGAACACTGCAGGACACAACCCTAAAAACATTCCCACAGAGCCTTCTTTTCCCCAAAGATCTCTGCTTATGCTGTAGAAGCAGTAAAATACTTTAAAAATACTGTATGGTCAATAAAGAAAGCAATTGTTGAAGTACAGATCAATAGATCAGCTGGAAATACTAAAAAGAAATAAAATCACAGTGTTCTTAAGCTATTGTCTCTTCTGTTGAAAAGGTACCATATCTGGTTCTTTACTTAAAATGTTGCTAGACAAGAGGAAAGAGATATTAAAACCCTTCCAGACATTAAAGTATTAGAATACACTTTAGTTTTGTTAGGGAAGAAATGCACAATAGGAAGAGAATATCCTTGCAGTATCTTCTCACAAATTAACTGGCAGCTCTGAAAGCAGTTTCCTTCCAAGAGCCTGACTGATGTTACATCTGATCTCATGAAAATAGCCATAAAGTCTGACTTACCAAGATGACTCTGCTGGCTTTAAGCCTCAATGAATAACATAACCCTAAAAATAGTGCTTGAGTCTATAAAAATCAAAACAAAGTTTGATGCAGAGACAGTTTTGCAAGCAAAAATGAAAATATTGAATTCTCCATTAGGAAAACACATATAATAGACCAGCTTGGGAAAATCTGTTTGAACACCATGAACTTCGTGGATATCAGTATGAAAGGCAAAGCATTTTGAAGAATATAATCTCATTTTTATTGATTGTCAGAAAACTGAAATGTTCCTTCCACAAGGTGATGAAAAAATCCTGTTGGGACCTGGCTGTGGATACTGGGATTCATGTGCTCTTGTGACTTGTTTTAACTGAGCTGCTCCTGCATGGTGGGGATATTTCTCTCCTCAGATATCCCTGTGAGCCAGACTGTGCTGCCATTTCTATTTACAGATGGGGAATAAAGACAGACAAAAGTCAAGGGCCAGATTTCCAACTGCACTTGTTTATGGAAATTAAAGGATTTCTTGAAACACAGCTCAAACATGCCTAGACAGGGCTTGATTTCCTTCCAGCCCACTGCAGTGGGAGGCTCCCAAACAGCATAAAATACAACACCTGAACATTATGATGAAAGGTTAGAACCATCTGTTCCAGAACCTGCTGGCTACTGTGATCCCAATGGCTTTCCTGTGCTCATCCTCACCATGAGAATCTGGAATTCATGCTGGCCTTGAGACTGAGAGTGATGCAGCTTCTAAAATGCAACAGTGAGGATGCCATCAACATCTGTTCCAGTCTGTTCATGTGTCAACAACCACACCACATGGGAAGGTGTCTTGAATGCCTAATAAATAGTTTCCATGAAGTTCTGGGGAGGAATCTAGCTTTTCATGTGAATGCTGAAGAGGATTTAATAGATCAGGGAGTTTCTGCTAAAGAAGCTCTGCCTCTGCTCTGTATGAAGCTTGACGAAACTTTCAGACATTCTCTTGATGACTTCCGAACTTCTTTCAAAACAGGACAAACCCAGTGTCCCTCTCCTGGCAGTGACAATGCTCAGAGCCCTTAAGAGAGACTGTCCAGAGGTGAAATTACTTAAGGCAAATCGGAACTGTTCTTTAGCAGTACATTTCTCTCTTAGCTGATGTTTGAACGGACTTGGGACAAGTCCAAGAGCTCCTTCAGCTATCCCATTGTGTTGTCTTAGCTGTAAACTTAGGAGGCACAGAGCATCCATGCTGGTTGTGTTCCTGCACAGCAGATCCCTGAGTGAGGCTGCAAGCTCCCAGCAGATGGGGAGGGAATTTGGGTGTGCATTCTGCCAACAAAGTGAGCAGCCTTTAAACATACAGGGTTTCAAATGTGATTAAAGGTCCAGGTAGTCTCTAAGCCAGAAGAGAATAATCTCTCTGTCTCTGTGAAGTCCCTTCCTTTCCAGAGGCTGCACTGGCTGCTGAGGCCCAGCCAGAATGAAAGATGCTTTGCATGACTTTCAGTGTTTACTCTCACAGGAAGCACAGTATCCTGTCTGGCTCTTGGTATGCTCACCACCTGACTCCGGCATGCTCCAGACAGCGAAGCCTTTTTACCCAACTGGAATGTGCTGCAGTTCAAATGCCGGGAATAAAATAAGCAAGAAGGGCTGCTCTGCAAGCTGGGAGGTCAGGGCACTGTTTGCTCGAGGGTTACCATTGAATTGGGCTCCCTCTGTCACGGGCAGGCGGAGGGGCACAGCAGCGCGTGGCTGTGCCTGGGGTGACCCACAGCGGGCACTTCTGGGGACCTGTGACCCTCCACACTGCAGCCTTTGGCCATCTCTGGGGGTGGCTCATAAAGAACGAGGTCCAGATTGTCCAAGGCAGTTAAGATCTGCCTCACTCTGTACTGCAAGGGATGGTGAGCAGGTCTCCAAAAATGGTCCTTTCAAGCGACATTTCTGTGACTCGGTGTTGTAACAAAGAGCAATTCCCCCACCCTTGCACTTGGTTTTGATGCAATTGGCAGTACACCGGGCTTGGGTTCTCTATTCACAGGGCATGGATAGACTGGAAAAGGTCCAGACAAGAGCCATGAATTGAATTCAAAGGTTACAAAATAGGTTTCAAGCAGAAGCATCCAGTACTGCAATTTATTCTTCTTGTTACAGAGCAATCTTATATTCTGGTGAAGCAGAAATATGGGGAACAAAACTGACCAGAGACTTTTCATTCTGGCAGACAACACAGATTTGGTGGCTGGGGGTTGAAGTGAGAATTTAGAGTGGCAATAAAGTGAACATTTCTAATAACTGGAACAATTTATTAAGGCAGCAATCCTTCACTACTGGCAACCTCTGAAGCAGACTGGACTCTTTTCTCAAACACATATTCAGTTCAAAAGACATCAATTTCAAATTGATTTTGATTACCACAGACTGCATTATATGAAGAATCAGAGCTGATGAACTTATGGATTCCTTCTGGATGTTTCTAGAATACTAGGAATCATCCTAGAAGTGTGGGAAACCTCTGAATCCCCTTTGTACAGATATTAACTTTGAGATATTTGTTTCTGCCCAACTGCCCTGAGACTTGCTGCTTGATCACAAGTGGTGCCTCCCAAGGAGGTGGCTCATTGCTGAAGCCATGTAATTTTTCCTCCTTAACTCAACTTGCATTTTTTGAGTTGAATTAACTTAGGGAAAGTTCACAGGAACATGTGATCTGTAATTTCATACAATAACTAGCTGTAAACTCTCTGTCTGTGTTGATTCAGAAACCAAGAAACCCCCAAGATACATTTCTTAAAAACCAATTAAATACTCCTCTGAAAAGCACACAAATGTACAATCTCAGGTTGCACATAACACAAAACCAGCCCAGGATTTTCTTCCTAATAAGCATAGCAATGTAAACACAACTACAGACATTGTTTTCTAATTAGAAGAATGTACCATGAGATGTTTACAGACCCCTATGGAAATGTACAGACATTTGGTTGCCTAGCAAATGAAGGAAATGGAAAACTCTCTCAGCTGGGACACTCATAATTAGGTTGGCAAAGGGAAAAATAAAAGATCTAGAAGCAAACAGAGCCAAAAGTCCCACACTGACCCAGGAAAGACCAAGACAGTGCCAAGGAGAGGTACATAAAGGTGAATTTCCCAATGTTTTTATTTGAATATTAGCTTACCACAACTCTGTGTGTGTGAGCAGCTGAATTCTGGCTGCCTGTTGGAAGGACTCGGTGGGAATGCTGACACATGGAAGCTGCTGTGTGGCCTGGTCTCTGTGGGACATGTTCTTGATGTTTGATACTTGGCAGGGTCTAGGAACCTCTCTCCTTCAGGGCAGGATGTTGCTGGGCAGACACTGCATTTATGGGAGACAGATCCAGTGTGAGGCAGCAGCTCCTGATTGTGCAAAAAAATCAGCAAGGGAGGCCCATTTGACATGTGGAGGCAAGACCAAAGAGATGTGGCACAGCACCTACAGAATGTGTTTCCTGACGGCTGAGGAGCAAAATGCTTTGGCCAGCTGGATTTCCAAGGCTGCACCATTCATGACTGTGGCCTGGATCTCCAAAAGAACCTCCTGGAGGCTCAGCACAGCTGTGCCTGAGAACGGGTTCACAACAATCCTCCAACCCTGCCTTTGCTGTGAGCCATGGAAAGCAAGTTCCTCCACTGCTGGCTTTTGTGCTTCAATAAACAAAAGAATCCAAACGGACAATTTAATTTTTACTGCCATTGAGGCTGGCTCCAAAAGAGAAACTTTGCAGTTTTGATTCTGTTAGTGTCACAAAGAAACTGTCGCCTTATGCACACAGTGAGCAGTTCTACTTCCAGATTCTCACACCTTCATGCTGATATTGGCTGCATCCTCTGGGAAAGTGAAAATAACAAAGCCTGGTGCAAAGAAACAATATGTTTTCCTTGGGGTTAAATGGTCAAGTAGATGTGGGAAAAGGTACCACGCACTTGCTTGTGAAAGAAACGAGTTTCTCAGGCATCCTCCCCCACCGTGGTATTGGTTACCACAGAACAAACTTTTTCCATCCCCACTCCCACCCATGGCTACATCAGACAAAGCTATCGCCAGACGATGCTTTCTTCACACAACATTCCTTCTCCCTGGAAAAGCAGGAGGAAACCTGTCTGTACAGCAAGAGTCAATCACACAGCACCACTGCAACCATTTCCTGGCCTACCAGTTTCTCTTTCCATGCTGCTACAGCAGCTCAAGGGTTTTACCTCATAAATGCCTGGGTTTGGAAGGGGAGGGGAGTGCAAAGTTGCTTTGATATAAAGATTGCTCTAATTTACAGGAGCTCTTAGTACCATGTTACACAGCTTAACCACATACGTGAATCCTGGATAGAACTTGAAAGGAACTTGGTTTTAATCTGAACCTTTGAATTTTGTGTATGGGAAAAAGCCAAGCAATTTCAGATTGTTTATTTATGATGGGGTGGTGGGAACATAGGTGAAGTTAACTCCATAATAATCAGCCAGCTCTGCCTTTGGCCAAATAATCTCTACACCTAGCAAATTGTGTTTGCAGCATTTTTAATCCCTTTTAATCCCACTTTTACCCCAAAGACACTTCAGATCAGCAGTTTTCAACCCTCATGAAGTTTATTTCCCAGGGCAAACACAAAGCTTTAAACTGTGAATTTTAACTTGCAGATAATATCTTTCTTACCCCTCCTGGACCCTCAGCAACAGCACATCACCCTCTGTGGCTCTGCAGAGCACAGGGATACAGCCACTGCCCAGAAAAACAGCTGTATTTGTGTCACTCAGCCCCAGGATTTCTGCACAACTAGAAATTTTGCCTGGCTTTAACACACAGGAATACAAGGTGTGGTGGAGCAGGGGGAAGGGATGTTTGCAATGGCTCGGATCTACCACGATGGTTTCCAGCTGCATTTCACATATGATTTGGGGTTTGGATGAAGTTTTAACAGAATTTCTCCATGAATTATGCAAGAGGCTGCTGGAACGCTGCAAGTACACAGAGGCACAAAGAGACTTGTTGAAGCAGCCCTGAGACAACCCACTGCCATCTGACACACGAAGCAAACCAAAGCCCACCCCAAAAGGCAGAGAGTCTTGTGCTGGGGAGGGAAGCGAGGAGATGACCCGAGCGCTGCGGGTGCCGAGGTGGGGACACGCGGTGGGTGACCTGCTGCAGAGCAGCACTAGATGGTGCTGTATTTTAGAAATAACTCTGCCTCCTGGGTCCCTTTATGTTGGATGCAGGCTCAAGGATGTGGCAAACACACACAGGCGCCTTTTGAGAAACGCTGCTGCTCTTTTCAAGGAAAGCATGGATTTTCTTTTCTGTCTGTTTATAGCACAGGAGTTAATACAGACTATGGATTTGTAACTGGGGGGTTGCCAGATAAACTCTCCAAGTGCTGCTGTTTCATTTGGGTGTGTGATGGGAACTTCAGAATAAAAGTGTCAGAAACAACACTGTGTCCATGTTTACCTTTCTCTGACTTAGCCTCTTGCTCCTGATTTAGGCTGGTGGCAGTCTCCAAAAGCCCAGCAGCAGAACTGCACTCCCGCACCAGAAGCTCAGAGCGTTCAATTCTGCCAGCAAAGCTCTGGCCTGCACAGGAACACTGTCACCCTGGGAAAGTGGGTGGCACTGAGCATGTGGCTGGTGCCAGGAAAGTTTTCAGTGGTGCTTTTAGAGAAGCATCCATCCTTGGATTGCCACGCTGCCACAGGCTGCACGACACGAGGGGCTGGGACCCCATTTGCCTCCCCACTGATACCACTTACTGCAGTAGGGCTGTTCAGAGGTCACAGGGAGGAAGCCATGGGCACTCAGGTGAAGTGAAGGAAATCAACTTTGAAATGAGTGGCTTGAAAAGTTGCCTGTGGAAGGAGATGGGCTGCCTCCAGGGTTTACTCCTCCTGCTGTTTCTCACTGCACTCGTGCTGGGTCTGTGGTGCATTTCTGAAGATGCTGGGCACACATTCAGAGCTGGCCCATTACCCTCACTCCCAGCGACTCCAGCAGGCAGAGCAGGTGCTCAGCAGTTGGCTGGATCCAGCCTGGGCTGCAATGGGCAAAGCTTTCTCTCAGCTCTCCCTGGGGCAGGAAGGGCTCAGAGACACCTGCTTATTCCAGTTGGCCATCCAAGGAAGCAGACGCTCTCTCTTCCCTCCTGCTTTGCTTCCAGGCGCAAGTGAGTTTGGTTTCCTGGCCACAAACAGGGCAGTCTGAGCCAGGAAAGGGTAATTAATGTCAGAAAAGATCAGGGACACAGCACAGCAGAGCTCACTTGGCAGGAGCACAAAGCAGGGAGGGGGAGATGTCTTTTAGAGAGCCTGCAAGAGGCCAAAGCAGCCAAATGAGCTCTGCAGTGGTTGGGCCAGGTTGTTTACATGGCAGTCAGTCCCTTCAAGGGGCCATTTAACTTTCTCTATAGGGCATCAGCAGTCCAGACGCAGCTTTTTGGAAGGGAAGGATGGGGCAAACACGGGCTGGCCTCTCCTCATAAGGTGTGGATGAAAGGATGAGGCAGCTCTAGAGGAAATACGAGCCCGTATGGAGTCTGTAGGATGGAGGTTGGCATAACCAGCGTGTCTGCAGGGATGCTCAATAGCTGAGTGAGAACAGGCCCATTCCTGGCTGTGTGCCGAGCAGCCTGTCCCACCACACAGCATGGCAAGGTTTAGCTTGGCAGCAGAGGTGGTGTCTGGCTGCCAGAGCCTTGGAGGGAAGTCAGGAGCCAAGGAAGCACCGTTCCAATGGGCTAATGAACTCGTACTCAGGAGTTCTGGCTTTGCTAAGAGTCAGTGGTTAAACAGAGAAGGAAGATTTGTGATCACTGCTTCATAGTCTGCACAAATCCACCATTTTCAAGGGGGCCCAAAAGGATGGGGTCTCCCACCTCAGGTAAAACCCAGCTGTTGTGGGATGTGCTGTGCTCCAATGTCAAAGCAAGTGTGGTAGCTAAATTAAATTAAGACAGTCCAGGATATGCCAAAATGCATCCTAGTGCTGTGGGAATTAGCACTCTCTAGCACACTCCAGTGCTGTCAGCAAGAGTTGCCTCCTCTTATCCCCAGGTCCCTCTAACATCTCCAGTACGACAAAGGATGCCAATCCCAAGGACTATGTATAGATTGAAGCAGGGATAAGCAGAAAGAAAGAGGACACTGTCTGCAGCAGACAGCAGGGCAATAGAGTATGTCCTGTCATACCTGAGGATGCTATTTTGAGAGCTCAAGACAGGATGAAGGAAGTAGAGTTATTAAACTCGCTGGGAAAAGGCATTGGAAGTGGCTGGCACCTGTCCCAGACTGGAGAGAGAGAGGCTCTGCAGACAGCCCAGGAAAACCAAAACATGCCTTCCCTTTCGTAAGGAAGAGCAGCCAAACTGGGACTCAGCCTTGGCTCAGAGTCCACCTGCAAATTGTCAGCCTCAGTCTGCTCTCACTGCCGAGGGTCGTGTGGGCAGGAGGAACTGTTGGTCAGAACTTACGGCCAAATTCTTTAACCAAATTCTTACACCTCTCCCTATCCTGTTCACAGCTAATTCTGACAGGGAATAGGAATCAGAGCCCTAAGCTCTCCAGTCTTTGTTTTCTTACTCACCTGTCAAACAGGCAAACTGAGGCACACTGTGCCACAGCCTCACTCACTCTCATCCCAGGCTCTGCCTACTTCACCCAGCTCTCAGAATTTTGCTCATTCAAGTTTTGTCTCCTTAGAGTTTGCCTGTATCAGACATTATATTTTCACATGGAATTTACTGCATTTCAGCACATTCTCTCCAGCAAAGGCATGGCTGTTTTCTGTCTCTAAGTGTGATTAATTCTGTGGCAAGGAGGGCAGATTCATCAAAATTCTCAAAAGAAAATCTGTCATGGGGAGGCACTACGGGCCTCTCCCACTGTAGATTACTGTGGGGGAAAAGGTTTAAGTTTGCTACTGCAAGCTTCAGTGCTGGAAAGAACTACTCCTGATGCTGAACTGCAATAGCCCACAACTGTGAGAAAGACTGATTATGGCTGGGACTGCCACACAGGGGGGCCTGATGTCTTCCTGGATTATCCCTTTAAAAATCCAGGCTCATACTGGATGTGGCTGCCAGCACAGTGACTCTTAGGTCTCATGGCAGGAGAGTCTGATGGCCAGGGGATACTTTTAAGCAGAACAGAGATGTAAAAATCCTGCTTTCAATTAATTGCATCACCAGGGAGCTGGAGGGCAATTTGGATTAAACTATTGAGGCTCTTTCAATCACTTCCCAGGGGAAGATCCAGCAGGAGTGAAGGATTCAGCCAGAAATGACAAATAGGGAAATGAGTGAAATGTGGGGAGAGTTATACCTCTGCCCTTCATAAAATTCTGGTTTCATACTGATCCAGACTCCACCACTGCCAGCAGTGGGGAGATGTGGGGAGTCCGAGGCAGCTGACACAAAACCTGTCATGCACAGATGAGGGAGTCAGTGCAGAGTGATCTGTTGCTTGCTGGGACAGAGGCTGTACGGCCCAGGCAGACCTGCCTGGGGATCCCTCAGCAAAAACAGACAGCAGTGCCCTGCTACCCTCACATACCCAGTTTGTGTGTGGCCCAGTTTCTGACTCCTCATAAAGTAGCCTCTGTTCTAGAGGATCCAACTTCTCACTCTCTCCATGGGCAAAGCCAGGATTTTTTTGGGTTCATGCCTGCTGCTGTCTATGGGATCTGCCTTGCTGCTCCTTCTTGAATTAGAAAATATGCACTCCTGGCAGCAAGAAGCACAGTCTCCTCTCCCCACATAATGCCAAAGACTCATTTATTCTCTTCAAGTTCAAATAAAGCTCTACTGTTATGTAGTGTTAGAACGGGCTGGTTTTTGCTTTATAGCTACTGATTAGATGGGATTGCTTCAGCTGCCTCACAGCTCTGGGCTCTCAGGGCACCACTCAGCTCCTCTGCATCACAGGGCCTGGCCAGCTCTGGGTACCATCTCTCACACCTACCTGTATGCCCAGCAAATCAAACCACGGGATTCTCTGGCCCCTCTGTTGTAAACCAGCCTAGAAATTGGAAGTGAGGCTGGAGTGTCCCCAGTTCAAGTTCCCCCAGGCACAGCATAGGTACCTGGCTCTGGATATGATACAAAAGCTTCTTCTGGCAGAAAGGTGGAGTTTGGTGACTCAGGGGATGGCTCTACAAGTGTCTTCAGGTCTCAAAGCAGCCATTCTGGGCAGAGAATATAAAGGCAGATGAACAGACCAAAAAAAAAAAAACAACAACAAAAAAAAAGCAAACAAAACAAAAGAGGCAAAAAGAGCGCATTTTATGAAGCAAAGCCAGTTTTTTAGTGGTATATAATTAAACAAGTGGTCCAGTCCAGACTACAGCCAGAGCAACAGCTAGGAGCAAGTAGAACAAATCTATCTGAGTTCAATTTACTAAAACAACATCCCCCCCAAAGTAGCTGGAAATCCTCTGTATCTGCATTTTAGTTGTGTCATTTCTTTGCCTTTAAAAGTCAATGAATGCCAGATGTCCCTGATTTTGGTTTCCAGCAAACAGGTATCTTGCCCAAACCATCCCTTTTAAATTAAGCACAATTTGCTGCTAAGTTGGTTTTGTAAAAGCGAGAAAGGGCAGGGGGGAAGGGACATGAAAAGCCCAGGAACTGCCAGCATTATCATGTGCAAAATGAGTCTGAAGGAAATTGGGGACATGCAGCTGTCAAGGCAAACAGCAACAGATTGAGGCCATGGCATGAAGCAGCATGGAGCTCTAATGAGCAGGAAGAGCAAAGCCAGAGCCACAATTTTATCCTGTGTTGATATTCTACAAGAAAAATGATCACAGAGAACATTTATTGCCCCCCTAACAAGATCAAGCTTAATAACAAAGCTACACATGTTATTTACTACAATGTTTGCCTATTGCATAAGCAGCAGTGCCTGTTGCCTGGATCTTTGCTGCCTGCTGAGGTCTTTTCTCTCAGGCTGGCTGTTTCCCAGAGAGGTGGGTCTGGAAAACCCTGGATCAGTGTGTGGGAAAGAATCAGATGCTGGGGGATGGTGCTCCTACAGGGATTGCACTGGGCACAAGCTTATCCAACACGGACAGACACGTTAAACAAACCCCAGTCCATTGTGCTGCTCCTTCCCTTTGCCCACAGCTCCTGCACAGCTCTCATTCCCTCTGAGACACAGGTCCGTAACTGGCACAAGGAACTTATCCCAAAGTCAGTTGCAAATTGGAGTGACCATCTAGTGTGTCCTCTTGAAGTCCCCAAAGGATTAATGCCCACAGGGCATTCTGCATAGAAACCAAACCCCATGCACATAAATAGCAAGCCTGGATAGAACAAATGCTTATAATGCAGAGAAATTAAGGATATACTGGGAATAATGCAGAAAACTCTGAGATGCTCAAAGAATGGCAGAGATGACAGCATAACAAGATTCCAGAACTGCAGGGGAGCAGCACTGTGAACTCATCAGCTCAGACAGAAGAGACACACGAGTGAGCAGTCACTGCTCCTGTTCTTAGAGGTTTCCTGCCTCCAGCACTTGAAGCAGCAGCATGTGCTCATTATATGAGTTTCCCAGAGTGCTCCACCCCGGTACGAGGACACACAGGGAAAGCAGAACCTATTTAGCAGTGTAACCACCTAAATGGTTCAGCAGTTCTTGCTCTGGAGAGCACTCTCAGATGGGCTGGTTGTCACCTGCTTGCTCACATCACCTGCAACACGTGGCCTGAACCACTTCAGCTTAGGCCCTGCTAGAACAAGTGTGCTAGGAGCCATTTCTCTCCCACCCTTCTTCCATGGCCATGAGTTTCTTTTGATTTTGGATACCTCTCTGTTCCAAAAAAATAAAGGAACAGAGGGGAAAAGTGAATGTATGCCCTAATATGTAATTTTAATAAGACATATAGGATTTGCTTTTATCATATCAACTAGAATATGCCTGGGGTTCCAGATGGGGTAACTGGCCCTGACACAGCAAAAGCAGAGGTTCCAAAAAATCCCCCAAACACAGCACAATAGGGAAGGAAGATACATCTTTATCTGTCATGCACTGTTTTACAGTTACACCCTGTGGGTGCACAAGATTAATTGCCTGGGTATGTTTGCCACATGTGAAAGCATCCCAGGAGCAGTCAAACAGGAATATGAAACTACTGTATTTTTATACTTCTGTAATTTCCTCCCTTTCCTTTTTACCTCTGAAAGGCATGAAAAACCTGCAAGGAAACAGGCTGCAGGGTATGTGGACAAAGGGATAGAGAACACACACAGGCCAACTAACAGAAGAGGCCTCAGCAAACTGAAAAGTAGGAGATGCAGCAGGTAGTGGCAAGAAGTGGGGACAGGAGGGAGCCAGGGGACACGGTGGGGAAAGCAACAGCTGATATTACATTTGCTCCTGAGGCAATACCAGCACATGTTCTCCTCCAGGGATGTAAAGGAACTGACAAAGCTCAAAAGGGAAGGACAGTGGGAGAGCGTGGTTTGAAAGCAGGAGGAATTGTGCCCTCAGCAAACCCAGCTGCAGAGGAGCTGTGGATAAGAGGTTCAGGGTTTTCTAGGATATGCTGAGCCCTTTCAGTGCTGCTGAGATGCACAGAAAAAGGAGATAAAAATCAAGCAAATGTCTTACTCTACTCCATTGGCCTGGCAGCAATCTGCACAGCCCTCCCTGCTCCTCCCCTGGGGCAAAAGGTCTCTGTTCCCTCTCACCTGGCTGATGGCACTGGCTGAGCTGGCAGACCTGCATCCTGGGCAGGATTTGGGTCTGAATGCTCTCAGGTTAGTGTATCAGGATGCTTCAGATTCCAGCTCCACAGACAAGTCCACACTGTGGAAACAAAGCCACAGCTCCCTGACATATTGATAAGAAAAAGGAGATAGAAAAAAAAAAAGGATTTCTTCAGCCTGGAAGTGTCTAGGCAGTTTCATTGTGCTGTTTCAAGTCATGTTGCTGCCATGAGGTATCAGGCAACGTGACTTCCAACACTGCTGATGCAACACAGAAGGAAATGAATTTCTGATATGCCATTTACCCACTAAAGACTTGGAGCATCAAACAGGCTGTCAGCAGCCATTTCACAGGGAGAAGTGTCTGTGTGGCCCTTGTAGTGGTCGAGCTCCTGAGCTTCTACTGAACCACATTGTTCATGTATTTCCAGTGTTGGAGCTGCCAGGAAAAGGTGGATGGGTAATGCCACACAGACCCAGCTGGCGCTTGCCTGCCCTTGTTATCAGCTGGCTCGGGTTTCAGGGTTAACTCTGTGCCTGAAGAAAGCCATATGCAATACAGCAGGGGTAACATCTGGCTGGGAGGTCTTTGAAACAAATGTACTCATCTCATCCTTCAATATCCCTGTTGTACCGGCAGGTCTAGCTGCTGTTGAGTTCAACAAGATAGATTCCCAGGCCTGTCAGAGCCCTGAATTCAGTTGCTTTAATTCCAGGATTCAAGCATGACTCTGGGATTCTCAGCCTGCTCAGGCAACATAATCCCCATCCAAAATACCCCCCAGTATTTCAAGGTACAGCTGCTGCTATGCAGCAATGGGTAGTTCTGACTCACAGGTAACTGTTCTTGCAGTGATGAAGCTAAAGTCTGTAAAACTCATTTTACAGCAGAGATCTACTGTTTCCCTTCTCCCAAACAGTGGCTGACAGAAATGCTTCTGCTCTCACCTGTGACAGAGCTCATCAACTCACAGTGCACCTGAAATTCCACCAAAATATACAGCCACACACACACATATATGTGTATATATATCTATTTCCACGGAAATACAGCCACATCAGAACATTCACCCACATCATCTCTGCCCAGGCAGAAGATTAACAGGAAAAATATTGACAACATGTGTTGCTGCTTGGCAGAAATGAGGTAGAACCACCCCCATTTGCAGGCTCTAAATGCAAAATCTCCCCATTTGCAGAGACTAAATAGGCACAATTGATCTTTCATGCAGGAGTCCTCCCCCTCAACTTTTTCCCAGATCACCACTATAAGGCAAGGGTAAATGAGACACACTGGTTTCCTCCACAATGAGTGAAAAACCAGGGAACAGGCATGACAGAAAGAATTTGTTAAATACTACTTTAAAGAGCCAGTTCCACTCCTCACTGACCCATGTGTAACTGTCTTATAGCTAGTTGGGACACATGCATGAAAATGAGGCAAGAATTTGGCATTTGGGCTTTGACAAAACATCTGAGAAATCTCCAGCCTATTAGCACTATTTTAAAAAATCCATCATGTTTTCCCTGGGGCAGTAAATTACATTATCTTGATTTAATAGATAAAAGGATGGAAGCACTCGGACCCCCCAAGGTAACCCCCACTTCAGGGATGGAGCTGGGAAAAGTCCTGCCTCCCCTACCATTCAGAAAAGTTTTCATTACCAAACTCTTTTGCTTCAGCTCAAGCCTGATATCCTGGACACTTTCTCTACTGTTCCTTAGCTATTTTTACTTCTTTTTACTTCTCCATCAAGCAGAACTGCAGAACTGTGAGTGTACCAGCCACAGCATCTCCATTTCAAATGGTTTGGCTCTCCTTTCCACAACATTATTTCCTGACTCTTTTTCCAGCCTGCAGCTTGCTGAGCAGAGGATTAGGATAAACTGAATCAGGCAGATAAAGGTATTTTTCTGGATGGCCTGCAAATGCTACCTTTTCTCTCCAAGCTCAGGTACCCAGCAGCTCCCTGATCCTGCCTTGCACTGGATCCACAGAAACCTCCCTAAATTTATGTGCATGTGCGCAAAGGGATTGTTTTGAAATCAAACCTTCTGAAGTGTGTCTTGAGCCCAGCTCAACTTTGGACACACTGTTGAAATTTGGATTTAATTAATTCCACTTGAGTTTTGAAATGGTGCGATACATTTTTCAGAGGTTTTTTTTCCCCCCATTTCCTGGATCAGAGCCTCAACCACATTCATGGAAACACTGAAGGGGGAAAAAAATCCCTAGCAATAATTCACCAAGTGGGAACTGAAAACATTTGCTGAAGAAGAAGGAAGCTCTTGGTCTTTGGATGCTGGGAATAATTCAATCTCTCCTCCCAATTCCCTACGGCTCAAATGGCCCTTTTTCCGGCAGAGCTGTGGTTATTTAAGCAAGTTGCCCTGGGGACAAGTGCATGTTACTTGTAGGATTTGGGCTGGAAAGATCAAGCACATGGATTTGTAGGCAAGAAGGGCTTTGTGTTTTAATAACTGCCAACAGCCCCACAGAAGAGAGCAAGCTTGCAGGATGAAAAGTCCTCCTTGGCAGAATTTAACTCAAATATCCTGGAAGCACGCAGGGAACAAGAGACATCTTTGTCAGCATCATCTCTTTCAACACTGCATCATCTTGCATGCAACAAATGTACCAATCCTGGATCCACAGAACCTCCACTTTGTGCTTCTCTCCTACACTGCTGGTTTTTTGGAGATGTTTCAGGGTGTACCATGTGCCCAATGAACAATGTTAGTGTTGCTCAATAAGCAGTTGCTGTCTGCCCTGCACGTGCCATCTGCAGCTGTGCAGTACCATGAAACACGGGGTACTGGGGTGCTGCTTCCCACACCCACAATGTGAGGATTTCCTCACAAAGGGAACTGTGATTTTGCAGATTTCCAGGACAGGGAGCTGCCTCAGCCTTTTGGAAGAGGCACCAAGATGAAATGCAAAAAAGGATGCTGCCATGTGCCCCTCGACTCCTGCAGGTGCAGAGACTCTATCAGACCTGGCTGGATTGTGATGAAAACCTCATGCTGGGGCACTGGAGGGTTCTACTGTTCTAGTGTTAGTCTACAACTTCTTCTCCTTAAAAGTTGGTGTCAAGTTTCTGGAAATTACTTTATTCCTTTGCCTCCCAGAACGGAATCCCATCTGCATCACAGAGGCCTGGAAGGAGGATTAAGAAAGCAGGAGATCTCAACAGGGAAATTGTACAAAATCTCTATCATTCTGCATTTCTCTGCAGCTCAGTGAGCTGAATCCTCTCAAAACTTCCAATGCCCTCTGCCCACGGTGGATGGAGAGGACTCCCTGTTCACTCAGCCACAGCCCCATCTCTCTGTTGGGGCAAGGGAGATTCTCCTCATTCCCAGACAGAGGCCAACCATGTCTTTGAGGGCTGCAAGAGTAAGTGGTTCCATTTCCTGATGTTCAGGAACCATTGCTAAATTCTCCCTGATGAACACTGGACACCTGTGTTCATCAGGTGTCAGAACCTGAACTTCCTAGACTCTACTCATGTTATTTTTCCAAAAATCAAACCCCAATTCTATTTACAAATAGGGGAGGAGATCTTATATCTACAAATCTGTCAGAAATTAGGTCTTGATTAGCAATGAGCATCTTTGCAAATGGTGTGCCAGGTGAAAATGGGTGACCGAAATTAATCTGAACAGGAGTTAAATTCTGAATACTGGCCTGACACAAGGAGAGCAGATTTTGAAGTAATTGCTCCCTTCTTGAAAAGCACTCAGAGCAGCAGAAAGTGTTAATGCGTGGTCATCACCCAGCTTCCACTATTTAAGCTGCTAGCAGGTAAAAAAACCGCCAACCTGCATGGAAAAAACCATCCATCTATTTCCCATCTGTCATATTTTCTCAAATCCATTCCACATAAATCTGAATACACACGGGACAAAGTATATACCATTGGCCTCAATTCCACTTCAAAAATATACAGCACCACCAAAGACAAACCACAATCCCACAACTAAGCACACATTTCAGGACACATGCACTATACAATACTTTCCTGTACTGCTACAAAGAAATAATTTGACCAGTTTTGTATACCTGTGTTTAATGATTGCTACCTGGGTCTCACTCCAACATTCTCATCACCTTTGATGGCTGCTGACCCTTAAGAAAACCAGCAAAACCCAGACTGGATTGGATCCAAACTTCCAGGACTGCAGACCAATAGTGTCCGGTCTACATGCAATGGTGCCTGTAGATTTTAGTCCTCTGAGTGACACTTTGTGATGCAGACAGGAGACAGCAGTGGAGTCTGACCTCTCTTGAATGGCCACTGTCTCCCTCCAACCACTGCTATCCCAGGCACTGGGAAGTGAAAGAGGGAGTTTCTTTCTAAGCAATAGAACCCAACAGTTTAAGATGAAGAGTGCCAGCTTAAACTCCTGTGAATTACTAGGGATAGGTAGAAACCTTAACATATTACCATCAGTGAAATGATTGCCCATTGACAGATAAAATGTCTGGGTGAAATTCAGCACCTCAAAATGTAAGTAGAAGACAGATTACCTCATTTTGATCAACTGGAAAGAGAAACGATCCATTTTGGTTTGAAGTAACTAACTCAGCAGTTGAAAAACAAAGTGAAAAAAAAATTAAAATGGAAATGAGTTGAGGCTTTTACTTGAACCAAGATGCCTCTTAAATGTCTTGGCATGAACAGTGACTTTCCCAAATCTCTTTACGCTGTTTATTTCTAAATACCGGATGTCTGGTTTGCTCGGAGTGTGTGTGTGTGTGAAGTACTTGCCTGACTTGTCTGCCCCAATGTCACAATCACAGCACAGACTTCAAGAACTCCTGGCACAGGGAGGAAACACAGAAAGCAGACAAAGGGTAGAATAGAGCATGTATTACATGTGGAACTGCTTTTCCAGTAATATGGACTAGGGTTCTCCTCCATAGCAATTTGGGGAGTCTAAGTCTGGCTGTGGTGGTGTCACCTGGCACTGAGTGGCAGAAGGGAACCAGCACAGAACATACAAGGGAAAACTCAGTTTAGCTCCTCAGAGAAGTCAGTGGCTTTGTGTACACCCAGTTGGGTTTCTTCAGAAACCGTTCCTGTATTTCTGGGGAGAGGCTTTGCCATTCAGAATAAAAGCTTGTCTGCCCTGTGGGACCAGACACTGACTTCTCACAAAGGGTTTGCCCAGCGCAGTCCCCAGCACGGCACAGCCTGTGAGGGCCAACGCTGCGGAACCACGTGACATCACAAGGCTTGTTATCCCATCCTGCTCCTTCCAGCACCCTGATGGAAGAATCTGTGCTAATTACTGGTAATCAATTGCAGACTTTGTTTCCAAGGATCTAATCTTCAGCTTCATAGCAAAAACACTGCACCTAAGCTCAGCTAAAGGTGCTGGTCACCTGCCATCAACAAGGCAAGAGCTGCCTGGGTAGGGAACACCAAGACTCTGTCTCCTTCCACATTTAAGAGAAAAGCAGTGTTCCTGCTGTTGGGCTGCTGCCAGAGCTATTTCCATCAAGTGAACCTACCGTGGACAGCAGACCTGTGCAGTCAAGAATTTAACAAGCCATAATGTCTCCCATGATATTTGGGCTACTAAAGACAGCCAGCCCAGGCCAGCAGGTTTCCTCCAGCAGCTTGCTAAGCTGTCAGCCACGGATGCCCCTTGCTGTCTCCACACACAGGCTGGCAGCACAAAGGGCCAGGCGTGCTCTTGGACTTAACAAACCACGGAAAGCCCAAACCAGCATGACAGCAGACACAAACAAGAATGTAATTAGTGCTGGATTATAAATCTCTGGCTAGGTACCTGGAAACACTTGCATTGTGAGAGAAAGCAACAGCCTTGCTGATGGCATTTGGGCTTAATTTAGGTCACGATTACAGACAGGGTGCTCTGAGCTGGCAGGGGTCAGATGGCAAATCAAAAACAGGCTCATATTTGTCTTGCCTCCTGCTGCTAGCCTCACCTTTCCAGCCCCACAGCCCAGACAGAGGCAAGCACTGTTCTCCCCTGGCCAGCTGGTGAGCAGCAAGTGTGGTGCAATTCATGCTTACTCTGCTTGCACTGTGTCTGTCCGTGGAACAGGAAAAAAAGACAACATAGTTGGGTTTTTTTGCTCTAAAGAGCATTTTTAAATCAAGAAAGCACAAATGTCCAAATCCAGCAAGGGGAATGTGCAGGTCAGCTTCTGCTGGGGAATCTGAGTTGAAGACAGGCCCTGCACAGCCTTGGGATCAGAGAACCCAGAGACAGACTTTTGAAAAGAACTCAGGGCAGCTCTGCAGCTCCAGCTCACAGCCCAGAATGTTTCTTGTCAGACAGGGTGACACCCAGAGCATGGCAGATCCAAGACCTTTGCTGGCTCTCATGCACATGCCAGTGAGTAGGAGCTAGCAGTGAATTTAGAAGCTCCCTGCCATCCCCAGAACCACAGGGTGCCAGTTGGATCTGCAGCCACCACGGCACAGGAATGTGTGTCTGAGCAGTGTCCCAGCCTCCACAGAGCGAGGAAGGAGCCGTGACTCACCCAAAACTGGAGGGGAGGTGAAAGACTCCAGACCTCGGCATCCCACCACTGGATCCTGCCATCCCTCCTAAAGCATTTCAGAGCTGTTTTTTCATCCTTGCTTGAGTGGGATCAAGAAGCCAGGGTCTGACCAATCCAGGAGGGAACCCTGTGAACAGAGTGTGGAAGGGACTTTAATAGGAACATTAATAAATGAACTGCTTTTCAAAGGGCCAGACGGTGTTTGAAGTGTTAATGGTTGAAGGCTACTGTATGATTTAAAAGCTTGCTGGTGTGGACACTGGCTGGCTTTGTTTGAGGTGGTTTGCATTTCAGGCCCACCAGCTCTCATGCATCTCCAGAGAGGCAAATTTAGCTGTCACTTGAACTGAACCCTGACTGACACTTCATGCTGATTTTCTCAGGAGTTTAGTGGCTGGTCAGTTGGTCCTGGCAGGAAAGCAATACAGAACTAGCTGCAAAGGTTTGGATCTGATCTAAAATCCCTCTGAGTCGCTGCAAAACATTCCTCTGATATCAGTAGGTTTTGGATGGGGGCCATCACAAACAAGACACGTGCTAAAGTACATCACAGTTGTTTCTATCCAGGAGAGCAAAACAGGTTTCTGAGGGAAAACTAGCAGCTGGAGAGGGAAATGGGAGTCTGGTCCCCCAGCAATAGCTTGTGCCTCAACGAGTGCCATGGTAGCCAAGGAGGGACAATGGTCCCAGCTTTCCTATCCTGGCCTCTTGGGTACATTTGGGCTTCTGCCAACGTTCCTGGAGATTTTTAAGTGCACAGAGCAATCAGGCTCCAGTTGCTCCTACCAGTTTGCAGACATCCTACCACCTGTAGCATTTTACTCTTTAACCCCACACTATTGTGAACAGGGCTGTGAAGTACAACAAGCAGCACATCAGAAATCAGGCAGCCCAGGTTTTCCTCCAGCAAAGCAAGGCAAAGAAAAGTTATTCAACTCAGCTCTTTGAAGCTCAAGATAACTTCAAGCTTCAACTGAAGCTCAAGAATAGGCGTATCTATCAGGGAAACAACCTCCACCAGAGCCCATACTGGAGAGACAGAAGACTATTGCTACAACTAAAGCTGTCTTGGGGCAGAGTGGGTCAAGCACAGCCATCTCAAAGCTCTTCCCCTGGCAGAGTGCTGTGTCAGATGCTTAAGGAAGGCCTTGCCAGAGGAATCTGTGCATTCTTTCAACAGTTAACAGTTGGGGGTCAAAGCTTTCTGTGCACACTGAAAGGCTGTAGGACAGGATTTGTTTCGTAGTGCTATTCTCTATGGCTCCATTCCCCATGGCTCTATACTCAGCCAGCATGAAAAAGATGCTTCCTAAACCTGGTTACATCAGCACTTATGTGCCACAGTCAATTATGTCTCCATCAAATGGTTCCTAATTACGGGCAGTCACTTGTTTAAGTGCTCAAGCCTGGCAAGGTATGAGGCCCACATTGCCTCAGTGCTCTCAGAGCTTTCAGTGCCTAAGCAATGTGGGGCTCCTGGAGGGGGGTCACACACAAGAGATTATGAGGAGAAAGCATAAACTGCCAGTCAGGAGCCAAGCACACAAGCACAGAATCCACCAAACATGGTCACTGGTGAGACTGATTGAGTGTGAGAGTGTATCTATCAGGGTACCCTGGCTTTCAAAGAAACAGAGTTCAATCTGGATGGGTTCATGGCAATGCAGAGGCTGCAATCCAGTGTGCCATAAAGGATTAGATTTAAAATATCCCTCTTTTCTCCCAAAAGATGGGGCAGAACAACTCCACAGGCAGTTCATTTGGACAGCCAGTTTACACCTGCAGTTACTTTCCCCCTAGATCAGACTGGGTTAGGGAGTGACCGTATGGGTCACACTGGTCAGGCCAGCAGGTGGGAGATCGCTGGGAGTCTCCTCATTTCATTTAGCACAGATGATGACAACCTGACTACAGCCTTAGATCTTCTTATAGAGAGAACTCTAGGCAGTTTGTGAAAAATAGACTCATGACATTAAATACCAGATGGTTTTTGGAAAGATGACACAGTTGGGAGAACAACCCACTGATTAGTTTTGAGCAGCATACAACCATACACTCTTCCTGTCTGCAGCCACTCAGACCCTGTGGCAGCAGGCAAATGCAGCTTAAAGTATCATTTTTAGCTATTAAAAAGCTGCCAAGCCTCAGTTTTTATCTGCCAGCAATTTTGCAATAACAAATTCAGGATAATAATAAATTTTATTCACCCAATAATTATCAGTCTGCAGATCACTTACAAGCAATCGCTACGGGTTTGGGTATTTAAAACCCAGGTGCTTTGCTGTGGGCATGTCAAGGACATCACTCAGGTTTCTGAGAGAATCTTTGTGCTGTGAGGACTTGCAAGCCCCCTCTAAAATACACAGAAAAGGTACTATTTTAGCCAATCTAGAAATGCAGTAAAAGTACACAAGTAATCCAGTTACAGGAAGGAACAGGGCAGATGCCAAGCCTGTCAGGGGAACAGGAGGAAAGCAGAGATAAATGCAACTTATGTGCTTTAAAAATAAATCAATACAGACAATCCTTGTTTTACTGTTTTTCCCCCAACCTGCTAAAATATGCAATTAGCTCATTTACAGATCAAGAATTGATGGTTTATGGGCAAATTGCTCCTTGTTTGTTTCCCTTCACTCCTAAAGGTTGAAGTTAATGGAAAAGTTACTAAGAAGTTTCTGGTTCGGTGTGTCTTCTAAAGTTACATGAATTTCAGTAAAATCAAGATGTTTTCTGAGAAGTTTTCAATCCCCTCCAGCCCCTGTCAGCTCCCCACACCTCCCAAACAAATCTGTGAAAAATGATATTTGTGGTAAAATTTCCATTTGGATAAAGAACATTTCATTAAGGAACAGAATGAGACACTGAATACAAAGTTCAGACCAATTTTAGTTGAAACATTGGCTACATATGTTTTCCCAAATTGCTTTTCTTCATCTAATTTTGTATTATTTTCCTGCATATTATTTTCAATGGAAAAAGATACTTTGATAAAAAGGACTTGGAGGTTTCCAGGTTGAACCATACAGAGGTTTTGTATCTCCTGGGTGCTTCACAGACCGGAGCTCTGTTTGTTTCAAATATGCACTATATTTATTCCAAATAAACTCCATAAATCAATCTGTGTAATAGAAACCAGAAAAGTTTATGCAAAACAAATACAGAAAGTCATAAATACTGTGTTCAAGATGTCATTTTTGTGGCTGGTATATTTCTAGAGTATGTTTTTACTGTTCGTGGGATAAATTTTTCAGAAACATTAAAATCCTTCCTCCCTTCCATTCTCTACAGGTTTATCCCAAAGAAATAGCGAGCCGAACTCTATAAACCAGCATTTATTAAATCCAAATGGGCCCTTCATCTTACAGTAGCTTTCACTATAATCTATTTGATCTTTCAAAGTAGTTGGAAAATTATTTCAAGGGGAACTTTCACAGAACAAATTAACTTGAAAGAAGAGAACATTTTATACCCCAAAGAGGGAGGAAAGCAATTTCCTCAGTTTTCCCCTTTCTGCATTCCCCTCAGCCCAACTGCAGATGCACAGATTTGGAAAGACAATCTGTGGCTGCTGTTGCCTGATCTTGGCAGCGATGCCAGAAGCTCACGGAAAGCAGGGCCACAGACTCGTGGGGCCACGAGGCTACAACCGTGACAAGTTCATCCTTGGGGGAGCTCCAGATCGCAGAGGAGACGGGCAGGAGCAGACTCATGGAAACTAAAAATGGTTTGCTCAAGCTGCAATTAAAAATCTACCTCTTAAAAGTTACCCTCTGTATTTTTAGAGGGACGTTATTTCCTGCCTGCTACAGCTCTTCAAACTGCTTGTTAAGTCAGTAGATAAAAATAGCGCTGGGGCCATAACCTGCTCAGCAGATCCAGGCACCTGCCAGTATTAAGAATCCAAACATTAAGGCAGTAAAGAGACACTGAGAGGGTGAAGGCCCAGGGTAGATGGGGTGCCAGTGGTTGGGGTGTTCCACCAAGCGCTAAATCCATCGATTGGCAAACACGATGTCCCCATTCTCTCTCCAACAGCCCACTGTTTCTCTTTGGATTCATTCAACTCATCAGAGCATTAAAATGTCTTTCTGAACAAGTTTCTTAAATTAACAGCAGGACACTAGGAATCTTCATCCAGTCTGAAAAGCCTGTATGAATTTTCTTCATCAGACCAAAGTAAAAATGCTAATTTTCTCTGTCTCCATGCATGTGGAGGCTGCAGGAACAAAGCAAAGAATGGAGCTGAGAGGGACTAGGCATTTGGGGTCATGGGGGTGAGACAGCCAAAGGAAAAAAAGACAAGTTTTCTGTATGAGTGTCAGAGGATTTGGAAGTAGCCTGGCTGAAGCATTTCATCCCAGGCCTGGATCACACTGTTCCCTACAGCATGCACTGCTGAAGGTTTCTGCCTCATAAGTCTGCTGTTCTACATTCCCTTGATGGCTGACAAGTTTACCTGAGGAGTGCTAACTTCACTATCCTAAGCTGTAGAGAAAAAAAGTAAGATTTTGAAAGGCTTTAGAAAAAGAGGATTTCCTTAGTGTTCTCTTTCAGAGATCAGATATTTGTTTCATCCTTTTGGTGAGGTTACAAACTGTACATTCTTAAAGCTTTCCTGTAAGTTGATTTCTTCTTTTGGGCTGAATTACTGTTAGAGCCATACAGCACTGGGAGCTATAACACAAGATCTAAACCAGTATCCACCAGGTTTTCTTCCACAGCTGCACAGTGTGGTAGGGAAGGCCTGAGGAACACTTTGTCCTTATTTTAGAGGTGAGGAACCTGAGGCATGATGTGAGGACAAATATGTGATTTGGCCAACATCAGAAAAGAGCCAATGGCAGGTCGTGAAAGCCTCATTTTGGTACCCAAGCAATAAATGCCTCTCCTGCTTTAGTAATGATAGGGGTGTCTTTTTGATCTCTGCCCTTCAGTGCTGGATTGCAGACAAGCCGTTCTCAGATGCCCATGAAAGCTTCCAATCCCACTGAGCAATACAGAAACCCTGCTGGCAGATGCACACAGTGAAGAAACTGCCAGCACCCAGGCACAATGTAGGATCTGCCAAGAGCACAAACTTTATCACCTCTCACTGGACACCTACTTCCTCCAGCACCCAAAAGCCCACGCAGAGCCAACAACAACCAAACTCCAGACAGGAGCTACCCACTGGCTCAGGACTCTGAGAAACCTCAGTTCACCTTTAACCACCTTGCTCAGCACAAGCAATCTTTGTCTAAGAGCCACGGCCTGGCACTTCTCTCTCGGCCAGCTACAAAGCTTCCCTGTACTCTATGTAACCTTTCAAGAGAGACAAAATCATCTGCTGCTCCATGTTTAACCCAGGCAGGTGGTTTTACCACAGGCTGCTGCTCAGTGGATGCTGTGTTCCACCCCAGAGGGGGCTGGATTTCCTTTGTTTAAAATGGGAGTGGGGAAACAGACAAGGGAAGGAAGCAATGCTTTTATGATGTGTTTCCTGAAGGAAGGTTGTGAAGTTCCACTCATATTAGGGACTCTCTTGTTCTCCTCTCACAATTAAAAAAAGTCCCCATCTGCTGATCTGTACATCTCTGACTAGTCTTTCCTAGGAGAATGAGAAGGAGGTTGCAGAACTGACAAGAACCGTTCCAGGAGAAGGGATCCACCAAAGACTTGCAGGCCACGTTGTTAAGTTATAAAACTAAATGGCTGGAGCAGGCAAAGCTCTTCAGGACATCAGACATCCCTGCCCCAGTCAGGGAGCTGCAGTCATGTTAGATCAGGGCATTCAAAGGGAGCTGTGCAGTCACAGCCTCCAAAACTTTTGCTGCAGCCAGTTTTGAGGAAGGCTGTTGACAAGGAAGAGAACTGTAATAAATAGATAACTCCTGTGACAAGGCACAGAACTATTTATAGCAACCTTGAACTCCACTGCTGGTTAAACCTACAAGATGAAGAGACACCAAACAAGACACCCCTCCTCTTCAGGCAGCTGGATTAATCCAGCAGAGCAGAAAGCATCCACAGGGAGCCTGATACTTCTGCATGTTGACCCAGGAAAGGGGCAGCACAGCAGGAAGCTCAGCAGAGCCTGGTAAAAGCACCTCTAAACATTTGCCCTTTTCCATTCCAATGGGGAAAATCAAGTGAAAGAAATTTGGAGAGTCTTAGATGGATAAGAACTCACCCAGAATGTCTGTATGCAGGCCAAGGCTTTGCAGAAGAGGCTGATGATGTTTTGGGATGGGAATGCAGAGAGGTAGGGGTGTGTGTAGCACTGGAGGTGTGGGGCTGGTGAGCGGCCAGAGGCTGGGTGTAGATGGATCAGGAGTTGCCATGGGAGCAGCAGCGCCACGTTACAAAGCTCAGGCGGGATGTGTGGGAGCAGGAGCTGTGCAGGAGCAGGGTCTCTCTCGAGCAGCCCTTGGCAAGCTGCTGCAGGGAGGAAGCTGCTCCTGCAGATGCAGAGGAGCTGTCAGGGGACAGAACACTCCTCCCAGCACTGGCAGAGACTTCGCAGATGCTCTGGCCAAGTCACGTTTTAACAGCCCCATGCCTCAGTTTCCCCAGCTGTAAACTATTACAGGGATGTTTTGTGGCTGAATGCAGCCCATACTCACAAAGCAAGCAGAGCTCTTTGGACAGATGATCCCAAGGAATATAAAGCATTTACTTGAGATTTTTTTCCTGTGCTTCCCTCTGATCTTTGATGCTGACACCTAAATAATTTACAATGTGAAGAAGGAAGGAAAACACCAGAAGCAATCACACCAAAGCATGCAGCCTCCTCTAGGCATGGCCCAGGAGTTTTGGGGAAGGAAGGAATGTGCTCCCACCCCACCCCTTCAACAGTCCTTCTGCATGATGACATGCAAGTGCTTGTTGATCAGTTTATGGATCTGGGGACTGACAGACTTTGAAGTCAGAGCTTGGCATCCCCAGTTATATGCTAGGACTTGAAAGGATCAAAGCTGCCAGCATTTTTGAGGCCTCATGAATGAGCTGCACTGGTAATGGCAGCTCTGAATTCAGGATTGGCTCCTAATCTCCCCAAGAGCGTCACAAGCATGAGCACACATTCTGTGGGCAATCTGGTGGCCTTTCACTGTCTGCATTCCATGCTGTGAGCTGCAGAAGGAGGGCACACTACAACACTGTGACACATTGCACTACTTATCGCTGGTTTCCAGCGTGGAGGATGTATTCTGCAAGCAATTCCAGGGCAGGATTTCCTACAAAGAGGCACTAATGACAACAAAAACGTTAGCTCAGCATTTAGATTCCAGCTGGAGTTTGCAGATGTGGTAGACAGGGATAAATACCCTCTTGTTTTTTCACAGGAGTGACTCTTCCAGGTTTAGGGACTGCACTGTCTTTGTTACAGGGTCAGATCCTGGACAAGGGCTGTTTAGTGTCCCAGTCCTTTTTATGTGAACATATCTGAGCTGGAGAAGAGGAGAAAGAAAAAGAAGGTACAGAGCAGCTCTGAGGGCACAACTGCCTCTCGACAGTCAGAGTGACCCTCTTTCATGTGAGGCATCTGGGACACAGATACGAGCTGCTTCCAGTCTGATGTGCTGAAGGGGCAGAGGGCAGAATCCATGTGAGAAGTTTTACAACCTGTAGCCTGAGCATCAATCTAGCTGCCTACACGATCTGTGTGCAGCACACAGGTATAAATCAAACTCCTGAATATGAGTTTTCTTTGATTAACATGTCCAACAACTTCCTTGCATTCCTTGCAATGCTCTTTGAAATTTGAACAAGCAAAGCTCTGTCCCAGCAGCCCCATTAAATTGCCCGGTGGAGAGAGGAGCAGCAGGAATTCAGGCTGGTCAAACAGCCTTTTGATAGACCAGACTTGCTCAGCTCAGAAATGCTGTCTGAGTGCAAGCTCCAGCTACGTGCCCAGACTGCTCTGGTCTGCCCTCATCCTGAGGTCCTCCTTGGGAGGACTGTCAGGGTGACAGCAGACCAGACCCTGGCCCTTCACTGAGTAGTTGCCTTTCAATTCCAGTCTTGCAGGTTTGTAGCATTTCAAACGTACAGAGGCCCCAAAATCATACCATCATCCACCACCAGGAAGATATTTGGCATGTCAAGAGTCTAATTCTGCGTCGTGACATTCTGTGTCACCCTTGTGACCAAAACTCTCGTGGTTTTTCTGGATTAATACATATTAACCAAGAGCTGTGAATTCCCAGGCTCCCCAAGCACTAATTCAGCCTGTAAAGGAGCCAGGCAAGGGACCACTGAGACATTACCATGAATGCCCTTGGAGCTCTTGCACACCTCATGAGTACAGCTTATCAGTGTCTGTCTTAACTAGGAAGCAGTTATAGACTGTAAAATTCACATCACATATCCTGTTCCTGAGGTACTTTTCTTGGCCCAGAAGTTAGTTCAAAGGCACTCAAGTCTCATGCTGGAAATTCAAGACCACCTCTCTGAGTTCCCTCCACCACATGGTGAGAGGATCAAATTCACCCTTTGCTGGGAGTTACCTTTTTTTTGACTGAAAAACCATTAAAGACTGACATGCTGTTCACAGACATGTCACAGCTCTGAACTCACTCTGGGCTTGTTGCAGAGAGGCCTAAAGCTTTACATTGCCCAACACCAGTGCAAAGTCATCTGCTTGAGAGAACCGATTAAAATAAGTCAAGACTCTACTAAAACCAGAAAGACTGTATTTATCTAAATAAAAAGGTCTTCTGAGAGCACTCAAAGATCACAGTATGAAAATAGAGCTCATATCTGAATTGGCTGGGTCAGTTATAAGTGGAGCTCAGTGCTGTTGTTTCCTGATGCCTCAGACCCATAGAAACTGCAAGAAATCCCCACAGGTCCCAGTGTGCTCAGACCCAGACCCACCCCAGCTCTCAGCCAGCAGCTCTGCTGGTGTTCGGAATGGCAGCAGCTCCCACATTTTTGCACTGCAGGCCCTCAGTTCAACGCCTGGAGCGCCAGCGGAGACACAGGTGCACGCACATCTCTGCAGTTCACTGTTCACAGACCTCCTGTGTTCCTGACTGGGACACTGAGTGATGCTTTTACACCTTCTAAGAATTCAACAAGGCATTAATAATCCAAGAGTCACATGCCCAACTGGCACTCAGAGTTGGATGAGATAAGAATTTACAGTGATGGGCACCATCACTCCCTCTCCCTTTCACATGAAAGCTTTAAATACACAGTTTGGCTGGAAAACTTTGAAGAATTCCAGATTTTTTGAATCAGAACTGAAATCACAATTGCTTTCATCAGGCAGCATCAAACTAAAAAGGTCATTCAGAAGCCTTGTGTGATTTAATAAATGTATGTAATTTAACTGCTTGGGTTTCTTATTAGTGAAGTTAATTGTTGTATTTTAGTTTTCTTGCTATTTCTTAACTAAAGGCATTCTTGTTCTTTATGAGTCAGTCAGCAGGTGTACACATAACTTTATGTCAACATCTGATTACTACTTATTGCTCATTTAACTCAGCAAAATATAAAAATTGGACCATGTCTCTAGGAAAATAAATAAAAGGAGAATGCTGTGGAGTTAGAGCAGAGAAGTTTTTCTTTAAAAATCAAAACAGGAGAGGTTTTCTTGAATATTTTTTCCAAGCACTGTTGTTATAGGTGTTTCCTGAGGAAGTGACGGACTTCCCCCCATTCCATGACTTGCACCCTCTAGTTTCTATTTTTTTCCTTTAAGCACAGAGTCCAAGAGGTACAAGCAGGCCAGCACAGTGGACAGTTATTTCACTTTGCTGCTAGAATGAACTGATAGGAAGAGAACCAGACTTCTTTGTACTCCATTAAAGCAAAGCAGGGTATAGAGGTGGTAGTGTGCTTAATTTTTGCTTAATTTTAGGCAGGTGCCTTGCTAAGCTGTGGCTACTACAAGCCACACAAACCCATCAGTGAAATTAAACATAATTTAGTTATTTTTATGACTGTGCTTCAGTGCAGGGCTTCTGCAATTGGAAGCCACCTGGCTGGGGATGGGTTTATGTTCTGCATTTCCAGAGCTCCCTGCCCAGCATTGTCAGGGCCACTCCACAGTGAGAGGGCTCCTGGGACCGCAGCTCCTTCTCCAGAGGAGCTGCCCCAGCACCATGATCTTATGAGAGTCCTTTGAGGACCTGATTTCAGTCCTTTGTTGCCACCAAGAGCCAACACACCAGTCCTGTGGTTGGCAATCCTCTGAGCGGTGGAATGTGGAAGGACAACTCTAAATTGGCCAGTAATGGACCCAATTCTTGTTTCTCCCACCCCAAGCTGGTGATCCCAACAACCTCACATCACCTTTCACAGGAGAAGGTGACAGGTTCTGCACCTGACCCACAAACTCCCCCCCGTTTAGGGTGGAGAGAACTGGATTTCTGCAGTTCAGCTCTTTTATGGAGAGGAGCAATTCATAAAGGCAGAGCTTCAGGAGTGTTGAAAGCTTCAGGGAAAGGCAGGTTCAGATCAGCAGTGAGCTCTAGCCCACACATGCAGATATGTAGATTATCCTCTAAAATTAACACCTAGCATGGTGCAGGTAGATTTGTAAAAAAAAAAAGGAGAGAAGCCTTAGGTAGCTGTGCTGACGCAGCTATTGGGATGTAGTTGCAAAAAACCACTTTTTTTGACCTCTCCTTGCATAGATGGATTCAACTGTACAGTATCACACCTTCTAAGTGGAGCACGTCAGCTCAGAGGCTTCACTGCACCTCATGTTCAGCCAGCAACAGCTTCGTGAGGAGCATAGGCTGATCCAGGGCACAGGCAAAATATTCCCTTTAGGACTTTGCTGCTGTGACATTCTCAGCAGTCACTGCAAATCTTCTGCTGCTTTTCCTCCCCTCATCTTCCTCCTCTTCAAAAACCAGCATGGCCCATTTCCCCTGCCTTTGCAAACACCTCTCCCAGACATTTACAGTGCAATATTTAGCAATGGGAAGTTGCTTCTTCGGCAAGTTTCCAAGCTGCTAAATGAGAAGTGCTGCAGGAAGGCGATGTTTTCTCCCACTGGGTTAACACCCTTCCCCTCAACTGTGCACAGGGGGGCTTGAAGCCAAGTCTTGTTTCTTGGATACTCTGAGTAAGGAGAGCTCATAGAAAAGCTGTTGCAAGGCATAAACGTTGGTTTTCATGCAAAGATTCCACTTAGGCCCAATGCAGGGTATGTCCAGGCAGAACACAGGCCCTGGTGCCAGCTTGATGCATCCTTAGCTAAGAGCTGTCCATGGAACTGACCAAAGCAAAGTGCCAACAGCACACAGAAGCACAAAGCTGCAAATCAGGGTAGAAAGCAAAGGTCTGATCTTAACTTTTTATGCAGACACAAAAGTGGGTAGCAAAGCTGCCCTCTGGTTTTACACTGACACACCTGCTTGCAGTTCAGCATAGTGACTCCAGATTGGCACCAGCTTTCCTGCACACATCAATCAAGCCAGCAACCTCCACCTCAGCTGAGGCTGCTAGTTAACCAGAACAGGGGCAGCACATTTTGGGCAACACACTTCCATGGGCTTTTACCATTGTTCCTTAGCCAGCATTGATCAGAGAACTAAAAAAGGTTGCCAAGTCCTCAAAAGATTTTAGTGCGAGAGATGCAGACCACATGTGCTGAATGGTAAACAGCTCTTGAGGATCAGAATAAAACGGTCTTTATAGTCCAAGCAAACAAAAGTAAATGCCAGAATCTAAATGAAACAGAATTTTCCAAAAGCCTAAAGTTACCAAGATTTCAGAGCTGAAAGTGTAGCCTTGTCTGTTTCTTAGAAAGACCTAAAGCACACCACATTATCAAGAGAGGTGACCCTGTGCTGTTCCCAGCAGGGCAGCAGTGTCTTTTCATTCTCTTCTCATTTCCAAGCACCCATCTGAGCAAAGCCAATCCATGATATTGCTTGAGCCTCCTATTAAAGTTACATGTAGTTGATTACTTTGTGAGGGGGTAGCCAGCAGACAGGAATATTGTCAATGAGGCAAATACCACTTACTGAATACAGCAATCCAGCCTAAGCCACACCACCAGAAACACAGTCCTAGCACAGAACAAGCTTTGAAATACTTCGCTTTTCTGCTTTAAAAACGTGTATCCAAAAACAGAGCTGAAAGGAGGAAAGTTGTTACTTTTGGGGACCACAATTCTGAGGACCAAGTAAAAGCACACGGACTGGAAAGGACTGTAATTCAGCCACCACAGACTGGTGCTGCTGGATATGTAGAACTGTTCCACAAAGATCCTTGGCCCTGTTTCAAGCATCCTCAGAAGCAGATCAGTGAAGCTTTGTGCAGAAGACTGCCTAGAATTTTAACCCAGTTGGGAACTAAGGGCTCCTGCAGGATAAATCCTCAGGCAATCGTCCCACTTGGCCCCAGGACACACTGCCTCTGTGAAGGCTGATGAATGCCTGCAGCTTTGAGGTTAGACAGATTTGGTTTATTTAAACTCAAGTTTTGGCTGCTGCAGCATAAACCTACTACTGCTCATGCAGTCCTTGGGCTGTGCAGGGCTGCTTCCCCCACTTCAGCACAACTGGTGTCACGGCTGCCAGCAGCTGCTGCTCCAGTTCCTCCCAGCGTGTTCACTCTCTGCAGATGGCTCTGCAGCACCACTGCCATGGAGCAGGATGAAATGCAGCCTGGCAGCCTCCTCCCAGCCCAAACCCCTCCTTCCCTGGCCCACTGCTCTCGGTCTTTCCCCATCTCAGTTTCTCTCCCAGTGCATTAGCCAGCCCCGCCTCACTGGTTTCAGTGACGCTGCTCTGTTTATCCCAGGATGAACACACACATCCAATCTGTTCAGCAAGTCTCAACAGCCCTGGCAGAGCAGGCCTCCATCTGGAGTGTCCATCTTTGCTGCCTTCAGCTCTGCAGGAGCAGAGAAGTGACAACAAACTTGGGCAAAGGAGAACCAAAAAGCATCCGAGTATCACCCCTTCTAGCTACCACATGGGTCAGCAGCCAACATGTGTGACCTGAATCACTGGCTTCTGGTTTTCTGGGGTTTTATTTTAGGTCATTCAGGAAATTTCCTGGGAAGCATATCCAGTCTCTTCCAGGGAAGAGTCAGCCCAAATCATGTGCAGGACAAAACACAGGACATGGGAAAATGCAATGGCAGTAGAAAGGTTGGAAAATATGTTTTGAAATTTGAGATGCTTTGATATTAGAGATGCTTTGACACTTGAAGCTCATCCCATCTCACATAATCCACACTGGTACCACATAGAGAATACAGAGAGAAGTCAATGTTCCTCTCCCTCTCCAAATCCTTAACAAATACACAAACCAACGATGACAGAGTCCACAGATTTGAAAAGCTTGTAAAGCAGCACCAACACTTTAGTTCTTTTATGGCCCTTTGGGTAAACAGAAGAAGCATGGTTCACCTCGAGCCTCTTTTATTCCCCTTAAGAAATTCTTTCCAATGCTGTTTTACAGGTTTGCACAGCCTTGCAATGAACAGACACCCCACAGCAAACCAGGCATTTAAAAAACACACTAAGCTACCGTGAAGTAAATTACTGACTTAACAGCCAGGCACCTACAGGTATAATTGGGTTTCATTTGAAGAACAAATTAAAGCAATGTGCATATTAGCTCTGAGTCTGCAAGGGGGGCTGAAAAAGACAGAATCTGGAAACTTTCCAAAGTGCACAAGATTAAAGAAGCCCTGCCAAAACAGCTCCCAGGAGACAGCAGTCACACCTAGAAGGACCAGCTCCCAGGGAGAGCCAGACTCACACCCAGGTACATCTGCATGCAGACTCCCATCAGAGGGGCAAGGCAAGGCTGCATTTGAACCATAAACTGCAAAGCAAGGCAATATTTGGGTCGACAAGAACATTGATGGGGACAGAAAAGAACAGGGCAGGGTGAGCAGTTGGGTGGATACTGCAATTATTGGGTTATAATGTTTCATACTCTTTTCCTTCATGCCCCTTTTCCTAAAGCCCAGGGGTAGCAATACAGACTTCCCTCTCTCAGTATCAAGTCTAGCACTTCAGTATATTTTGGGCTTTACTTGTACCTATAACTTCTGTTAAATCCCAGTTCCAAAGGCCAAATTGGGAAAAACTTGACCCCAAAGCATTCACCAGAAGTCTCTCATAACAAAGTACTCCACCACAGTGACAGCACGTCTCAGGCCACAGTTTCCTCAGATAATACAACTGTTGCTACTGCAGGAATATTTGACTAAACCCAGAGTCTCTTCAGGATGTCTCCTCAAAGGGATAGGACTCATTTCCTTACTAGTTTAGCCTCCTCCACCCACATCTCTTCTGCTTGCCATCGTTTTGCTGCTGCTAAAGAGGAGAGAAAAGGATGAAAACAATTAACTAGCTGAAAGGGAAAATAAGTAACAGCCACGGAGGGCTTCAAAGTTCAGCAAGGAAGTAATTAGTGGAACAGCTGAAAGAGGAAGGCATGAAGAAAAGGCAAAATGGTAAGAGTCAGATGAAAGTAGGGATAGATAATGAACAGCCTATTAGCAGCTTCAAGGCCGGTCTTGGATGTTATCCTCCAGTTATTTTTTTCCACTCTGTCCCTGGAGGAATTCTGTTCCTTCAAACCACTCTGATTTCTGAACTCTGTGCTGCTCCCTGTTCACGGTCAGGGTCCAGCTCTAACTGCTGCTTTCCCTCTTCTGACCCTGCAGGCCATTGAAAGTCTCAGCACTCGCCCTCCCCAGACAAAGCACCTGGATTTCAGCTGCACAACCCAGTCTGGGTCAGGCAGGGAGTGTTCTCTCAGCAGCACTGCTCACAGTCCTGCCCTGCGGAGTCAAAGGACTCAGGTGACTGTGCTGAAGAAGGGCACAGTCAGACCTTTGGAGCAAGGGAACAACTTGACATGAAATCCTGCTGGAGCACTGCAGAGGGAGGCTCGGTTGGTGTCAGTTCAGAACATGAGACTGTAATAATATTTGCCCTCGGTTCAACTTCATATGCTATGTACAAAAGCCTCTGTTTGAATAAAGGAATGGCCAGGGAAACATGAACTGAGAAGAGCCAAGAAACTCAAAGCAAAGTCCCAATTCTTTTTGTCTGGAAATCTAACTGCTTTGGAAAGAAACAAAACCACACTGAAGGTAGACAAGGAAAGCTCAAGACACATTTCTTGCTGAATTTTCTCAGTTTTCCTTGATGATATTTAAGAAGGAGAGAGCAAGTGCATGTGTGTTCCACAGAAAGGGTTCAAAAATATGCCTTTTTTTCCCCTCCTCAGTCTGGCTGTCAGAGCAGCCTTGGTCTCCTGGATAAATAAAATCATAGTGTTTTTTCATAGCCTGCAGGGTGGGAAGAAAAGAAAAAAACAGCAGTCAGGCAATCTAGGCCTCACCCTGCTCCAATTTTGACCTAGGACAAGCCACTTGCTCACATGGCTCAGGAACAGTCATGAGGGGACATGTGCCACTGCTTTTGCAGCCCTCTAAACCACACTGCCTTCACCATCTCCCTGACCCACCTTTGCCTTACACATTCCAGGGGTTGCTGTGCAGCACACTGAATGCCAGGGCCTTAATTGGCACCAGATCCTGGCATTCCAGGAAAAAAATAAATAAGTTGATTGTCAAGAGAAGGGTAAACCTGGTCCAAGCCAGAGGGATGTCAGGATATCATGAAGTATTTCTCCATCCCTCACCTAGACCATGTTACTTTCAGCCCAGTGTTCAGATAATGGCCTTGGCAGTTGTTTCTGTCACTTATAAAACAGACTGGTCCCCTGAGAGATGTTTGAGCCTGTACACACCATTAAATATTATCAACAACTCAGTTTGGTCATATGAATGCTAGCAACCAAAGTTTTCTGGGCAGCAACCACCAGTGCAGCAGTGCTGAAGCACCAATATTTAGGATTTTCCAGTTGACTGTGTTTTTCCAAATATGTTTGAGAAGGTCCAGGCAGGCTTACCTGCCCCAGACACTACCTCCTTCTCCTTGAGGTGTATTTACCCAGATGGCAGGTGTTTTATATTTCAAAAAACATTTGAGTAGGAAAACATTTGTACAGGCAGGGTCACCTCAGAGGACTTATTTTCTTTCTCCCTTTTTTGTGGGAATAAAGAGCCTTGCACCAGACCCTGGAGCTACTCACGAGCTAACCCTGTGTGCACGTGAGGCCACGCAGAGCCAAGGCACGGGTGGGGGACATCTGTGCTGCCAGCTCCAGGGAGGCAGAGTGCTGGGGCATTTGGCACTGCTAGGCTGAGGCAGGAGGGTGAGATTATGGAGACCTTGTCTAACAATCCAGATGTAACTTAGATATGCACACAAGAAGCAGCTCCATACAGCTGTAACTGCTTGTATGATTTAATTTTATTTTTTTAATGCTAAAGGAAGGGTCCTCAGCCTTCTGGCCTCTGGATGGGCTGGGGAGGGCAGGTAACTTGAGTCAAGTGCAGCAGCCTAACAAACTCAGTAATGTGTCACCAACCCATGAAGCATCAGCTCTGCCAGACTTCTCCAGACACCTGCTGCTCCCCTCAGAGGGAAGAAAGGGCCAGTCTTGAAGCAGATCTAGCCAGGAAAGCCAGGAAAGCCCAAGAGTGCCATAACCTAAAAGGCTACAATTACTCACAACAGTTCCTTTGCTAACTGGGCATCTTCTGCAGGAGGGTTTGTCAGGGAGCATCAAAAGCCTGCTACTCCTTTCAGGAGAGGGAGCCAAACACCAAGCAGAGTAACAATGCCAGCAGTGCCAGGCCTGTGCCCACCAGCCCCTGCCCCAGCCCCACAATACCTGAGAGGAGCGAGGAGCAGTGGAGGTGGCAGCCAACTTCAGCTGAGTCCATAGCACAGGCTGGGAATTCAGGTCGTGGTCAGACACAGTCCAGTCATCACCAAGCAAGTTCAAGGAACATCCAAGGTCAAGACAAGAACAGTCAACAATTCAGGGGCCACATCAGCAAACTCCATGGGCAGCCCCTGGCATGGCTTGTTGGAGGCATAAGCAGACATCCCTACAGCACAGCTCCGAGAGAGAAAGGAGGATTACAGGTCTGAGATTAATTGGATTCAAGGGCCCACCCCCCGCAGGCAGAGAGTGGGGGTGGAGGCCCCAGGTGAGGCAGGTCAGGGTCATTAAGGACTATTGCTGCCCCCAGGGTGTTTAAGGATTATTGATGCCCTCAGGGTCATTAAGGACTATTGCTGCCCCCAGGGCCAACGACCACCTCAGGTGTGGCTGATCAGAGCAGGGACAGCAGCAGCACAAGAGGGAGAACACACAAGGACAGATTTCAGTTCTTGTGATGGCAGTTTATGCTATAAGCAACTGAAGAGAGGTTTCTTTATGTAAGGACCTATGACAAAGATTTTCTTATGTGAAGGATTATTTTCTTATATGAATTAATCCTGCTCTCTGCCAAAGTCTGCTGCCAAAGAGCAGGATGTCCTCTGGAAAAATGAGGCACAGAAAAGCTCCCACGACCCAGCAAGTCCAGCCACCTGAGAGATCCAGTCTAGTGCTCTGCTACATCATGTTGCCTTTAGTTTTATTTACACATTGCTCCCTGTTCTCATAAGCCAAGATGTAGAATCTAAAATTGTCTCCTATGTTTGCTGAAGTTTGGAAACTGGAAGCAAGCCTTGTCACTGCAGCCCGTGTCTGAAGAGCCAACTAATTTGTCTTGTCAGAAGCTTCTTTCCTTTGATCTCCAGAGTTATTCACAGTTCAGTTGCTTTCCAGAGATGACTTGTTGCAGTTTGCTTTGGTTTGAACCAGGCTTTGAAACTAGTGACCAGAATGCACAACACTTCTGCAGAAGATCTTGAGGAAACAGCAGGGTAATTTATGAGACAAACTACTAGTCTTCAAAGGATAACATCTTTTCAGCAGAAGTCCCTTTTCTTCAAAGGAAAAAATGCCTTTTGCTTTGTGAACTTGCATTTATATATACATACATATAACAAACATTTATTTTACAGCCATCAATGTCTGTGGCATGATGTGTGTGTGTAGAAAGGTCAAATGAAGGCAACTGCCCTCAGAGTGTTGGAAGAGATGTTGTCTGAAGGTGGCTGCTCCCAGCCCCTCTGCAGTTTGAAGAGGGGTTGTAAGAAGCCTTGTGGAAGCAGCCAGCAAGGGCTGGCCTCCCACTGGGCAGTGCTGGAGCAGGAGCAGACAGCACGCCAGCATCTGACAGGAATGGAACCTGTGGGACTGATCTGGCAGCAAGGAGTCTGCGGGGGAAACAAGCTCAGGCAGATAATTAGAAAGACATGAACAGCCTGGAATGGCCTGGATATCCACTGTGATGATCCCAGTCCCATCTTTCCCTCCGCACGTTCCTTGGAACAACTCCCTCTTATCCTAAGGAAAGCTCCATCTTTACACACAAAGTGCCTTCTTCTGTGTGCTAGGACAATGAAAATGGATCACAGGTCTTGCTGGAATTAGTCCTGAGGTGGGAACTCAGCCATTCTGGAGCACAGATGGGGTCAGGTCAGGTTTTTCCCTACAAACAGGAGAAGCCATGTGGTTTTCGTATAATTTGGAACATTTTCTTACAGAATGAAGATTGATTAGATGCCTGGAGTTCCCCAGAAACAATGTTGATAGTGTTAGCAGCCTGCACACCACAAGAACCCATTCATAAAAAAAAAATCCTCATTTTAAAATTTATTTTTTTTAAACTTTATGTTCTTGGAAAAAGAAGCTTATTGAGTAACTATCAGAGTTCCTCTTTCATCACCTTGTCATAAATCCCACAGGCTCTGAATTCCTTCAACAATCTCTCAGTTAAATTGTGACCTGCCTATTCTAATAAATAAACTTTTTTTTTCTTCCTCCCCAGAAAAGCTGGAAACATCCAAGGAGTTGCTCCCCCTTGCTCTTGCCCTGAGTTCTACTAATTGAGACATCAAAGCAGATGGAAAATCAAGGTTGTGCCTGTACAATCCCTGGGCATTAACCTTTCTCTTTAGACCATTTTCAAACAGGGCAATTAACTTTTGCCAACACAGATCCCCCTCTGAAGTTTCAGCCATACATTCTTCTATCACTATTTATGTGAAGGATGAAGCAGCTGCTGCCTCTCACCCTGAGGTGGCTGTTCCTGGGGGCAGCTGAAGTGTTCCTGGGGGTATTTTGTGCAAACTGACATCCCATCCCAACCCAGTTCCAAACCAAACCCACGCTGCCGCTCTAAGGTGTGGAGGCTTTTTTATCATCTTCACAAATGCACTGACAGGTAAATTTGATACTACAAACTGTCAGGGTTGGAGATGATATCACTGTAAAAGGTAAATTAAAGTAAAAACTGCCTGAAATTCATACCATGAGAGTGCACTCAAAAAATGAGCCCTGGACAGATAGGAAGCAGTGTCACCTTAACTCCATTGGATTGGGGCTTTGCTCCCTTATGGAGCCCTGCAGATAATTTAAACATTTCAAAGAAACACAGGAACATCTGCGTGAGGGCTGTTCTGTACTCTGCATTTGCCCCCATCCAAAACTAAATCAGAAAGCTCCACTATGGAGGAATGTCTAATTCACACTGCGCCCCATGGATGTAAACATTTCACTGACATCCTGAGGAAAGACAATGCCAGGCCTCCCAAGGGCCCCCAAGGATCCGCAGCATTTTTGTAGCTGGTTGGACAGGGCAACATATGTGTACCCATGTTATATGGAGCAAACAGGATGCATAAACGAATGTTGCCCTGGGGCAAGAACAAATCAGGTGGTGCTTGCTTTCTCCCTAATTTGCTGGCATCATTGTTCTGCTGGTGAGCAACCCCAGCAAAGCCCCCTGGCACATTTTCACTCATATTTAGCTCAGGCCTCTGAACACTGAACATTCAGGAAGAGAGACTGAAATGGGACCAGGCTTCAATGAAAAGCTGGCCCCTAACACACACACACACACACACACACACACATTTAAGTGCTCTGTGTAGTGAACACATGATTGTGCTTAGGACAATGTGCTGCTCCCAAAAAGGGTTTGCAGGTTTTCTTGTAGAGGGGGTGGTGGCAAAGTGCCAGCGACAGACACGGCTCATGAGCCCCATTTCTCCACAGTTTCTGCCTCTCCCTGTCAGACAGGACAGTCCCATTAAGCCAGATGCAAAATACAGCCTTAGAATAACTGAATGTAACGTGTCCCTGGGTGTCCCAGAGGACCTGGATTGAACACTGCAGATTCAGGGAATTTTTGGGGTGTGTTTCAGTTCTTCAGTGACAGAGAACCAGTGTGTGATGCTCCCTGCAATATGTGACCACACGAGCATCTGGAACCCGGCTCCTGCTTTTAGAATTAGCCTGTCTGACCAGTGGATGATTCAAAGTGACCCCCACTTCTAGCAGGAGTCCCCCAAAACCATGCTCTGTCAGGACCCCAATTCTTCACCACCCCACGTGCTGGGGGCTTGGCTCACATTCAACGCACAGTGACCCCCACCCACTTCTCAGATCCAGCAAATTCTGCTGGGTATCCAAGTCCTGGAGAAAGAGCCTGGCCATCATACTCAGCTTGGGAGGCACAGATGAACACCAGAGCTTCTCTCCAAAGCTTCCTGGCAGGCTCTGACTTGGAGGAGATGGAGGGAAAGAAGAAATTTGAAAACACCCTTTCCCCTTTCAGAGCAGTGAGCTGGAAATCAGTCTGCCTGCCAGCTCTTGTGGTGTAGTTGCCAGGCAGTAGTACTGCTCTGCAGGCCAGGATCAACAAACTACACATTTGTATTCTCAGCAGGGCCAGCATTATTACTGCCACAACTTAACACCCTTAAACAGGGACTGCTGCAGCTGTGAGAGCTGTCTTGGGAATCAGGAGAATCACAGCAACCAGTTGATGGACATACAGAGAAGAGTGGTGGCTATAAACCACATAGAGAGGGCAAGCTCCTTCATGTTGTAGACAGAAAATAAAGTATCTGATACCCAGATGGACAGAAAAAGATATGTAGGAAGGAAATGGACTGACTAATTGAAGATGGAGCCCTTTGGATGGACTTCTGGTGGTTTGACCACAGCTACCAACATTGCTCCAGCAGGATGCTGTCACTAGCACTGTGGGAATCAGGACTGACATCCACCACGTCTGTGGGCACAAGCAAGCCCTGCCACCTGACCAAGAGCCTCTAACTTTCTCCATCTCTCTCATGTGGCCACTCATACAACCTCAGCAAGCGACCAGTTACTTGTGCTCAGCCAAGGGTTCATCAGCCAGCAAGCAGTACCAGACACAAGGAAACCCTTGTGGCAGTAGAAATAAAATTGAGATGCTGGAAACACTTTGCTTTTTCCACACACAGATCTGACTCAGGTCATCGTAGAGAGCTGGAGTGAGCTCCAGGTGAAAGGGTTTAGACATGGCAATTACAGCATTAGACTCCCTGACAGTGTTTCAGAGAGATCCCTTCATGGTGCATGGCATTGGGGAGGGTGAATGGCAGGACAGAGATTCATTGTCACTGAAGGTTTTCTTCTCACCCTGGATTCCTGTGAACATCTCGGATCATGGATGGGAGACAAACAAGGAAAAGTGTAAATTCTGTGCTTTGACCAGTTTTTCTTCCCTTCTGGCACAGCCCTTTTGCTGGCCCCCAAAACTACTGCTGCAGACAAACTCCATCATGGAGGGACCTCTCCATTTCCTAGGACTGAGGATGACAGTCTTACATATTCCAGGAGCTACTGCTGCTGAAAATCCTCTTGAAGAGAAAACCAGATCATCCCTTGAGACAACACCTTCCATCTGAACCTTCCAGGGTTGATGCTTCACAGGATAATTCTTCATCAAGAGGTCTTAATATTGAGCTTGTGGAAAACCATCTTCTCCCTTGTTTATTTCAACAAACAGCTAAAGATTCTCGGGCCAGAGAAGAGACCAAAGCACCTTATCACCTCTCTGACAAGCTCATACCAATGTACCATCATGGTGACTGAAAAGCTGTGGGTGGCTCCAAATCAGGATTTATTTTTAGGTTTCCAGACTGTGCATGCTCTTGCCAAAAGAGCCTGGTCCAAAGTTTATTCAAGTCCACGATAAAAATGTCTAATGGTGTGAATGACCTTTGGATCAGCTCCAAACACTGTGCACTGATATTAGCACTGGGGCTGGCTGGGGATTCCCTTTGGGAAGACTGCCCAGTAAAGAGGCAGTTTTCACAAAATTGAAATTTTCAGTGAGAAAAACATCCTGATTTTGAACCTTCTTTCCTTTCACAATAAAGAAATAAAAATACCACCCTTTTTTTTTTCAATTAAGAAAAGTCAAGAAGAAGTATTTTCTTCAGGGCCAGTTGGAACAAAGTCAGAAACTATGTTTTGGTTTGAATGTGTTCAATAAACCATTAAAACCTCATTTTCCTATAAGCAGACAGTCTCACTGGGCTGTGGTTTAGATGTCTCATCTTTTCTGCAGGCTGTTTCCTTGAGGACTCCATCTGCCGTGGTGCAGAGACCTTTAAGGTCTGTGAGACATGACAGCAGCTACACACTGTTCCCTGAAAAATACAGGTATTAAGTTACTGCATGAGAGCTGCTAGAACGAAATAAAATTCAAGGCTGATATTCAGCGTTGAGTGGAGTTAAAGCAAAGTTTTTAGGGTTAATTGAACAAACTAACGTGAAAAACATCAATTTGGAGCATACCAAAATTCTGATCAAAAAATGTCGGAGCAAAACTTATTTCCCCTCTGCAAAGCAAGATGTTTTGAAATTTTATTCCATGAAAAATTTGGAAACATTAGTGTTTCTTGACAGCCAGAGAGAAAAACAAAGGTTTCAAGGGAGCAAACCTCCCTTTCACAGCACTGCTGTTATTATGAAAGCAAGAAGGTGAGGAAGGAAGATGTGAGTTTACTGCTCTGTAGCTGGAAAGTCCTGCAGAAATGAGCATCTAACATCTACGCTCCCTCAGCAACTCTATGCCTTCGTATTTCCAGGATCCTCTCACAGGATGGCATGCAATGCACCAGGGAGGAGAGATTAAAGAATCCCCAGCTGATCAGAGAGAGTTTTGAGTAACCATTTCCCTGGATGCCTCAGCTCACCATGGCAAGAACACATCTCTAGGGCTTTGTTGGCTCTCTCAGATCTGATTTGACCTTCACTGCATCATTGTCTTGCCTGGAGTTGTTCATGGTTCAAATAAGGGAGGCCAGAATTCATTCCTGTCTCACCATCCAGCTGACAGGTGGTGTGAAAGTGAAGTGGCATGTGGAGCAAGCACAGGGAAAATCACCTTTTGATCTCATTGAAGGTGGTCCTCAAACCAGGTCATGCTTGAGAGAACTGGCAGGGAAAATAAGGAGAGGCTGGGATGCAGCTGTCTGTGTTGGGGCAGTCTCCAGTTCAGAAGAATATTTGCCTTTCTCTCATTGCCAATTTTAGAGCCTTTATAAATACCACACCTAAATAAAATGGAATAAAATAAATGATCCTCCTCAAGCACCCCACGCCCTTTAATCACCCTCCCTAAGAATGTCCAAAGGCTGCAGGGATGCATGAGGGCAGGAATAATTGTCAAAAATAACCAGTCTAGGGAGGAAAGCAATTTATGCTGGGTCTGGAGCAAGGATGAGGTTCCATTTCCTTCTGAGAATCAAGTGAACAATATCAACCCAGAGCCTGTTGTGCAGTCATCAGTGATTTCCACAGCACAACTTGCAACCTGCAGCAGCACACAGAGTCAGGACACGGGGTGGGGGAGCAGCCAGCCCCTTCCCTGTCACTTGTCCAGTGACAAAAGTTCACAAGTGTCCCATCCCATCCTCACTGGTAAATCTGTCCCTTGATGTGCACAGTTTTGTTTTGTTTTGTGCCATGAAGCACAAAACTTAATCTTCTGATTATTTGGCAAGATGCCTTTGTCCTGTGAATGCTGCTGGGCCCAGCACAGATCAAGGGCTATTCCCTGGGGTCTTATGCTCACAGACAGATATTTGCCAATTCCCAACAGTCCAGCTATTTAGCCACCTTTTCTGAACAAGATGCTTGGCCAGAGATGAGATGCAAGACAGATGCAGCACTAATTAGATCTGAACCAAGTGTAGTTCAAAACACAGCTCTTAGAGAAGATAATGCCACTCACCTTTGAACTGGACCATGCAATCTATAAATGTCAGGTCTGGAATATACACTACAGTGTGGTATTTATAGTGCCTTTTTACTATTGCTATTATTATTGTTATTATTTTCCTTTTTACCTGGGGACTGAATGTTTGGGGACTGTGGCAGGAGAGGTCTGTACATCTGGAAAGCGTCAGATTTAACGCCCGAAGTCATCAGCCCAGGTCAGCTAAAAGTACATGTTTGCTTCCAGCAGCAGCTGTGCAAACTCCTGTTGCCTTGGTTGTGCAGGGCTTATGTAAAGATTCCTCAAAGACAGTGCCCTCTTTGTGAGCCCATGGCTCTGCTGATCCCTGGCAATTCCAACCCCAGTTTCAAAAAGAACGGGCCTAAAATGGCACTCCCACCGCAAACAGATGTATTTCAGCCTCTGTCTAAGGCAGCATTCATTTCATCACGAAAAGGAAAACACCATAATTTAGGGTCACACGTCTCCTGCCTGTCAGTCAGGCACTGCCAGCTATTTTTACAGCATCCCAGGGTGTTGTGGCAGTCTAGAGAACAAGTGACACACCTTTCCAAAGGCACTTCAGAACGATACTGTTCAGTGAGAAACTCTGAGCTCCAAGCTTTGGGTTTGCCCCTGACTTTTTTTTTTTTCCCTTGAACAGGCTTGAAATAAAATCTTTCTGTGTGTATTGCACATTTTTTCTATTGCACATTGATCTTCATTGCTTCCCACTGCTTCATGGACTGGCCCTGCACACTGCAATGCACAATGCAGGTTCAGCGTCAGAACTTTTTCCATGGTGCTGTGGCATGTGGGTGGAGCAGATGTACCCTGAGAACAAACTCTCTCACACCAGTGGCAAACAGCTGAACAAAACTACTGTAAGAGTAGCCAATACCTACTGTAAGAGAAGCCAAATTTCACTCCCTGACTTCAGGAGCTGTCAGTTGCTTCTGTTTTACATTGAGATTGAAACTGGCCATTTTTTTTAAGCTAATAAACAGAACTATAATTAAAAACAATCCAGTAAAACTACTGGGCATCTGGAAGAGGCACAGAGAGCACAGAGCAAACAGTTCCAAGCATCCCTGCCTTGGAGCCAAATATTGTATCTGCAACGCAAACAGAACACCTCCATATTTACAGTTTGGTGGGAGTTTTGATCAGCTTTAGGATTCAGACCACTGCTAATTAAAGCCACCAAAAGCCTTTGCATTGACTTTAATGAGCTCTGAGACAAGACTGGAACATACAGCGTTCTACCAAGAGTTCAAAGTGGAAAAAAACCCAACTCTGGTAAAACTCTTACTTTGGTATTTCTGAAAGCTGAATGCCTGAAGGGACTATGCTGCTCTGGCTGTGCAGTTTCAGCCTCCATGGATAAAAAGCCCTGCTGAGCCCCTCCTGACAGTGCCAGAGTTCCTCATGTGGAAAACTCCGCTGGCAGTTTCATTACGATAATTGTGCGACAGTTAATAGTACATTGTGGAGAAAGTGGGCAAGAAAACACAAGGGAGCAAAATCCAGATGATCAATCATCCTTTTCCCTGACACTGTCTTTATGTGGGTTGTTTTCACCAGGAATATACACCTAATAATTGCCCAGATTCCTTGTTTTTTCAGCATCCTTTCTACGGCAAATGCCATTCGTTACTGTACTGTGGTGATTTAAAGCTGAAAACGTACTGTGACCTGAATCAAAAGACAGATTAACTTATCTGCTTTAACAAGGAGCTGCTTGAAGTCTTATAGGAAACACTGTATGAACTTACATTTCATAAAGCCAGTAATTGCTTTTCCTGTTACTTTTCTATGAGAGAAATACAAAAGGAAATGGGAGCTGGGTGCATAATGGGAACTGGGTTGCTGAGCTTTAAGTCTGCAGGTCATCAATTCAAGGCAATTTAGCTGATGACTCCAGTGGTCTCAGCCCAGCTCTCAGGGGACAGGTGACCACACCTGGCCATCCACCAATGCTGAAACCTTGGTGGCAATTCAGGGAATGCAGAGAGCTTTGACAGCCCAGCCTGCCCAAGCCCGAACCCCGTGCTGGGAGTTTGGCTCAGCCCCATCTGTTGAGCAGCTGGACACAGCACGGGCGGACACTGAGAGAGGTACCCAGGTCAGGCCCTCTGAGCACCACACTGGGGTCAGGCTCTCTCTGCCTCTGATTACGGAAATCAGAAAAGGCTGAGTGCATTCCCAGTGATACAGGCTTACCCCTAGACAGCCCCAGAGGACGGCTGTGTGTGAGGGATCTGCTAAGAGCCTGCTGATGAGTTTAAACAAGTAAAAGCTTTTCAGCAAATTCAACAATGAATTTACTGAGTTACAGCATCTGTGGACCGATATCCTTCAGGAAGGTTCCATTCTCAGCTCCCACTCTTTCACTAGGAGAGATGCTCAGGTTGGTTTTCAGTAGGGTATTAGCTTAGATGTGGGAACCAAAGACTTTTAACTTGAAAAGTTAGGACAGTGAGTTCTGACTTTTTTCCCCCCATTTGTGGACTCTCAGCAGCGATGCAGCTCCTCTACAGTGAATTTAAGCTGACTGGAATTGCTTTTCTTGGTTTCCTTCCACAAGTGACAGGTTGACAGCTACTGCTCTTGGAAGAAGACGGCCTTCCAATCCTCAGGTCACCATATGGTGCCAAATAATTTCTTTCATGTCATACCTGATTTAGAGCAGGAAGAAATAGAGCTAAGAGACCATCTCCCCCATTGTCCATCACGTGTCACTGCGTCATGCCCTCTTTTCAACGTGCCCAACAGGCAATTTGAGAGCTGTGGTTGTCCTTCCAAGCTTTATAAATGTGCTAAATGGGGTGGATAGCTGGAGAAGAAATGTGCCGTTGACTGTTAGACATTACAGGAGGGAATAATGTGTCATAAATCAAAGAGACACAACACTATCACAACAGGCTAGCCAAGAACACGAACTGTAAGAGTTCTTATAATGACACCTATTTGTTGAGTCAAGAATTTCATCTCTAAGCTGTTCAGTGAGGCTTTACGTCTCTGCTCTGGTCCTGTGTTCTAAATGATCACTTACAAGAAAAACCTGAAAAAATTATGTGGTTTATTTTCTTGGAGAGAGTTATCCTCAGTAATCCATGCTTCTTCCATTTAAAAAAAAATCTAGAAAATCTTAAGGTGTGAAATACTTGCTTTTTCAAAGAGTTTTTAATTCTTCAGAGTACCTTTTGGTATGCTCTTGTTCTTTAACCACGCTTAGAACAGAAGCATCCTTCCCACTGTGATATTTTCCCTTGCTTGTCACAAAAGCAAGCATGCTAGAAAAGCAGAAGTAGGAAGCACAGTGTATGTCTAGAAAACAGGCAGAGTAAACAGACCAGCAGAGAGTCACCCCTAAATGGAAGACTGTCTGAAGGAAGCACATTAGATGACTTACCAGACTGTATTCCTCCATTTGGTGTTTCTTCCCCTGCTCCTCTCGCATCTTCTTCAGGCTCTCACTGCTGGTCAATATCCACAGCAGGGAGGGCAAGAACTACGCAGTCTCCCTCCTTTCTTCCTAGCATAGCACTTGGTCCAAATGAACAAAGCAAGACAAGACTCCATTTGGATCAGAGAGAAATCACCTGCCCTCCAGGTGGGGTGGTAATCCAGCCCCTCATTCCCTTTTTGGCAACAGACTTCACAATACCCTCACAGCCTTAAACACCATGAGGTGCAAGTACAGTTAATCTCCAAATACTTTACTTGCACCACAAAACAAGGCACCAGTCTTATTTCCATTCTGCAGTTGGACCCAGAGGCTTGGTGGACTTGAGCCAAGAGGGGTCTGGAGCACCCTGCCACTGCCTCCTAAACAGGCAGCCCATTTGGCCTCTGCTAGCACTGGGCCAAGCCTTAGTCCTTCATTTTTGATGCCTTATTCCAGTCCTGTCCGCTGTCCCTCCACACGCCAGTTTGGTGCCGGAACAGGCTGCTGGGGTTGCAGAGCATTCCCTGCAAGCGGGCAGAAGGGCCATGTAAAAATCAAATCCACATGACTGCAGTTACAGGCAACCAAAGAGAGGGTTGCTCTTCCAAGAAAAACTTTTCCATGTAAAAGAATTCTTAATCTCCCCTTTGACTGTCATTGTTGAAATGATGGCTTCACAAGCTTGAAATTTAAGACCCTATCGGCGTCTTTTCTGTTTGCTGTGATTTATGAATGGTTTCACTGTTGATTATCCTCCAAGATTACAGCACAGCAGCCCTGACAGACAAGCAGAGGAAATTTCGCAGGATAACAGGCAGCTCCTTCTCCGGGGCAGTAAGGCAGGGAGGTGACTTTTGATTCAAGTCTGTAACAGTATCAGCGAAGGCTGACTGGACACCACAGGCAATTGAATACTCATCATGTGGCACCCTACTCAAAGGCAAGCAGGGTCAGCAGAAGTCTTGATAATTTTTCTGTGCTTCAGAGCCTCTGCTCTTTCTGTAATACAGCATCCAGTTGGGGTTTTTTATCTGGATTGTGGCACAAACTCTACACGCTGCAGTCAAATATGAGAAGGCAGCAGTTTTATACAACCCTGTGCATGTTCTTCAAAGATCATTCTTCTTTCCTGCAGTCACAAAGTCTACTGCCTTGTCTGGGAGATGTACCGTCTTTGTTCAAGTTCAGGCTATTCAAAGGAAATTTGCTTCCTTTGATTTATTGCCAAAAACAGGCACTCCTGACCCCAGAAAAGAAGATTTTTGTGCTTTTCATTCCCATTTCCTGCCAGACAGTTTGTTCCAAGTCACTGCTAGGAGGGCTGTTTGTCTGGTGAGGGCAGCAGGGCCAGAGCAGGTGCAGCCATCACTTGAGGGGGCTGTGGCCTTCACTGGAGCAGACAGCCAAGACTTGGGAGTCGAGGTTGAAAAAATTTCTGATGTAGGGGCTGCCTAAAAATAAACGAGTAGACCTCTCAGGAGGTGATTTTATCTCTTGATAAATGGCCTCTGCTTTTCAGGCAGAAAGGTTCCTTTGATTTGAATTCTGCCACACTGCCCTGCAAAATTAATCATTATTGGCATGTGGTTTCCAGGTCCAGCACTATGGATGTGCGTCCTGCCCTTTGTATCACATCTGGACCTGTGCAGTGAGCAGTGGTTTGCCACCCTCGTGCTTTGAATCATTTTGGGCTGAGGTGAACAACTTTGCAGTGTGCCAGGCAAGGGTGGTCTAGGCCTGACCTATCTGGGTCCTGCTCTGTGGTCATATTCCCTTCAGTGATGCTGCTGCTTCGGTGCCTTTCAACACCATTGTCAGGCGCACACGGCAGAGAGGGAAGGCAGCTCTTCTTTGGAGGGAACCAGAGAGCACAGTTACATCCAGCCATGGCCCGAGTTGTTCTTACTGGGACTAGTTACACTGTGGGTGTTCTGAAGGATCGGGTTCGACAGCGAACCAGAATGGACATTCCTAGCATTCTTCCCGTTTTGCCACCCAGCCTGCTTCAGAAAAAGTCCTGATGTAGGTGTTTGTATCCTGTCTCTTTCTTCCCTCACTGTATTTGTCTTTCAAGCCTGGCAGCAGTGGAAGGAAACTTAGCACGTGATGCTGACACTCTGCCATGTCTGTGGGACGGCAGCTTCCTTAAGTACTCAAATCTAGCTAAGAGAATAGCTAGGAAAACAGAAGGCAGAGGACTCATAAAAGCATGGAGAGGCTTGAATCCCAGTGGGTTTGAGGAAGGATACCAGCTTTTATCCAGAAGCAGGGCTGCTCACATCACGAAGACTGTCTGGGTTCCTGCCCCTGCTGTCCACACAGTCCCTCTCTTATGACCTCCCACCTGTTTCAGGACTGGGCCTGGGGTTTTGTGTTTTATAACAAATAGATCAATGAACAAAACCTCAAAAGTTGGACAAGCTCTGAGAAATGTGTGCTTCAAAAAGCCCTCTAATTGTTATTGTCAGGATTGCACCTCTGCCTAAGAGTGAACCTTAACAGATACAGTCCTGCTGGCATATTCCCTAGTTTTCTGCTACTTGACTCTCTACTCCTTATTTACAGTTGTTTTACACTCAAATTCACAGCTAGGCAGGGTTTTTCCTTCGGAGTTAGTTCTGGTAGTGGAGGCCACTGTCCCCCAGCCTGTGCCTTCACACACTGCTGCCCTTGTACCACTGTGCTTGCACCTGTTTGTCGCTACTCAGCTGCTTCAGAAAACTCCCCTCCAGACTTTTCCTTCCTCCTTGTTCCACCATACACACAAGGGCCCAGTTTCCCTTTTCCCAAGCCAAGACATAGGAATGTACAAGTCCCTAGTGATTCCTTCCAGCAAATTAAGAAGTGCTGAACTAAGGAGGGTTTCAGTAAAGCAACATGGCCTCAACTGAAAAATTTGTTGTTTTTCTCCTTCGATAGGGCACTGTGCAATATTTACATCCTGTTTCACCAGGCCTAATTCTACCACACCATATATACACACCTGTGTCTGCACACTGTATCCTTCACTGAGTTCCCATTCAGGCTGATTTTCACTGGCCGAGAGAAGGATACAGTGACTCCAGGAGGACTCTGAGCAAGGTCTAGGTCATTTCCATCATAACCATCAGGACAGGAGCATTTCTTACCACCTGCCTGCCTTGTGCTTTACACAAGACAGATCCAACTTGGGTGAGCAACCCACTACTAACTTTAAACAGATTACTAATCATAACCATAACAACAATAATACCATCACAGCACACACATGCACTGCAGAACAACAACAGCTATAATAACAATATCAACAGTAGATGTGTGCACACATGTCCTACAGAACCAGCAGCAGTTTTGCCTGTCATAAGTGAAGTCAACATCCCCACCAGTGCTTGGGATGCTCAGCAGTGCTTAGTGTCTTCAGCTGTTTAGAGCTCAGTTAACTCCTAAACCATAACAACTTCCGAGCTGAACACATGTTGTACTGAAATTTACCTTTAGAAACATACATTATTTACGTCCAGGAAAGACTGGGTTGCAGTTTCTCACAACAAAAATCAGAAAAAACAGTGCCCCCTTGACTGCTTCCCAAGCTAAAATAGGGCTTTCTCGGACTAAAGGACAGTGCACTCACCCCTGCCCAGTGTCTCTTTTTCTTGCTCCTTTTTTCTCCAAGGAGGAAAGCAGCTCTGAAGATACTCCTTCCCCTTGCACACAGGGTCTTGAGCCAGTTCAGGAGAGGGGCAGGGGAACTGGGCTGCAGGGGAACTGCTGGGCTGAATGCCTGGCTTCACAGCATTAACTGGCCAGAGAATCCTATTACGTGATAGGTAGCAAGCCAGGGACTAATTTATGGAAATTTTGACCTTCAGTCCCCTTTGACATTTTCAGATCAGCCGTGGCCTGTGTGAGACATGAGAGCCCTTTACAGTAAGGGGCTCTAAATCAGCCTGTGCAGCTGCTGGAGCCGACGAGCGGGTCAGAGGTAAGAATTCAGTGGGGTTCGTGTGTGGGCTGCTCGGTGCCTGTTTGACATTTACAAATCAGTGACATTCCTCTGCACAGCTCAGTGCATACAAATCGCTTCAGTCACTCTGAGGAGGGCCCCTCATTTCAGTCAAAGGTGGATTTGGGCATCCTTAAGACTTTCCTTTTGACTTGAGCAATAACACATCTAAACAAACCCAGCTTTACCACCCTACAGTGGAATTTGCTCCCTCGGGATGCAGTGGGGGCACTTCTAGGTTCAACCCAACCTCCAAGGACTTTGTGCCATCTCCATGGTTTGGGTGTGAAGCCTTTATCACTAAGTACAATACCTAGTACTCACATTTTCATTAGTTGCCACAACAAACATTGTGTTTGTCCATTTGCTAGCACAAACAGACACAGTCTCATTCCACTGGGTGCTGGGCCAATAACTCGGACCAAGAGAAGGCCAGTTGGATTTCAGTAGTTTCCCATGGGAATCTATTTGCCATGAATAAAGCTCCACCAGGCTGAGCCATATGAGTGGGCTTGCCCCAGATTTCTCACAGTCTAGACTCTATGTAGAGAGAAAACATGATGAGAAAAACACAACCAAGGCTGTGGACAAGGTAACATTAGCCTCAGTCAGTTATTGTGCAACAAATGACCATATTGGCTTCAGCCAGCCTGACCTGTTTAACCACTGCTGCTCCTCTGAACCCCGAGGGTTAATATGGACTCTCCATTCCCCTCCGTGCTGGCACATGCTGCTCCTCTTGGCTAGAGGCTGTGCTGCGATTTGAGATGCCCTTCCATGGTGTTTATGGTGGCCTTCATGGCTGGGATAGGGAGGCCGGCTCCTTGGTTGTGGACCAGAAGCTGTGGAGACAAAGAAAGAGGCGTGAGGGAGCAGGAGGCGTGAGGGCTGCCGTGAGGGGATATGGAGGGTTTGTGCACCTCAGCAGCCAAGACTGCCATGGTGACCTGCTGCCTTGGTGAAGCTGCTCTTTGCCACCTCAAAGCAAAGAGGGACGATGGTTCTCAAAATTCTCTTCCCTCACACCCACAACACTGAGGGGAAAGGCCGCTTTGGGGCTTTGGGAGTGAAAGAAGTATGAAAATGAAGTATGAAGTATGAAAATCAGAACTGAGGGGGAAATCAGATATGAGTGAGGAAAAACTTGGGACAGCAGTGAGGGAATGAGCAGAGGGAAGCTGTGGCCCTGTGATGGTGTGGTGTATGTGGCGAGGCCCCTTTCCAGCTTTGCAGCGTGCCGAGATCGAAGAGCGACAAAAATCAGAACGGAGGGGAAAATGGGACATAACTGAGGGAAAACCCGGATAGCAGTGAGAGAATGAGCGGAGGGCAGCCGCACCCCACGGGTAGATTTCTGGGGAGACCCCTCTCCCGCCGGCCGTGCGCGGGGGCTGCCCCGTCCCCTCAGGAGGGAGAGGGCGGGCGGGCGGCGCCCAACGCGCTCCGCGCCTGGGAAGCGCCCGAGAACGCGCGGCCGGGACAGATCTGGGGGGCCGGGGGAAGGGGAGGGCGCTCCCCGGCTCCCTCCCACCCTCTCCGGATAAATGAGCCGCCGGGAGGCGGCGGGCGGCGCAGCCTGTGGACGAGCGCGGCGCATCCCCGTCCCGACCCCATCCGTCCCCGCCGCGCCCAGCGCTCCCTGCCGGCGGGGCCGCCCCGGGCGCTGCCGCGCGTACTCGGCCGCGTCCCCGCGGGGCTGGGCGGGGGGATCGGGCTTCGCTTCCCTTCCCCGGGAACGCCTGAGGGCGGGGGCGGCCGGGCGGGCAGGGCCAGGGCCGGTGGAGGGGAGGCGGCCGGGACACCCCGGTCTGGTTGATGCTGGCGCTGCCCCGCGCAGCACCGGGCTCCGGCAGGCTGGTAGCGGCGGTCGGGACTCAGGAGGGGCCCCCCGGGCTCCCTTCCCCTTCCCTGCCTTCGCGGCGGGCGGCGCTGGAGGATTTTCTCCCGCCGCGGCCCCCTCGCTGTCCCCCAGACATGGTAGGTCACCTCCAGCTGCAAGGGATGGACGAGAGCCTGAAGGAGAAGAGCCGGGAAGGCTTGCTGGACAGCCCGGACTCGGGGCTGCCCCCCAGCCCCAGCCCCCCCTTCTACTCCCTGTCGCCCGGTGAGGGCCGCGCAGGGGGCAGCGGCGGTGCGGACCCCCCGGCCCCGGGCCACCGGCGAGAGGCCAAGGACGGCAAAGTGGTAAGAGCCAAACCCGGGCACCGGGCTCTGTCCCCTCCGGGCCCCGCGGGGGAGAGGCCGGCCGAGCCCCGGAGCGGGGGCAGGCAGGAGGGCGCCTGTGACCGCTGCCTGGGCACCCCTGGGCTGAGTTGCCCCGCCGGGCACTCCGCGCTGCCTGTGGCGGCTGCGGTCCGGGGTTGGCAGCGCCGCTGCTGTGCCGGGCAGGGCTTGGCCCAGTGCCGGGCAGGGTTTTTGGATACACGCACGGAACGTTGGCAGTTTGGCTGGGTGAACTGTAATAACGGTGTGCGAGTGAAGCCCAAATCTGAACTAGGCTCCCCTGCCCAGCTTCGGAACAGAAAAGCGTAATTGCTTCTCAGTGACACTGCTCTGCCTGGTAGGTGCAGGTTGGAGCTGCATCCATCCGGACCGAGGCAGGGGCGTCTGGCTCCCAGCCATCATTACGCCCTGGCATCCCACATCTGGATGGAGCCACGTTTGCTGGAGCCCCGGCTGCAAGAAAGACAAAAGTGCCCGTTAGCTGGGGCAGGGTAGGGATGTGTGTGCGGGGAGCTGGTGCGGGACAGGGGCTGGGGAGGGCTGTGTGCCGCTGCCCTTTGCTGGAGCCGGCTGTGTGGCATGAGCCTGCGTGAGAGGTTTGTCCGCTGGCGGCCGAGCGGAGCCAGGGGCAGTGGTTTGTAAGCTCAGACAGCTGGCAGAGCACCGCAGGTTTCGGTCAGCCTGGTGCAGTGCCAGTGAAGCGGTTCAATGTGGAGTAGGATTTGGGTAGATTTATTATGACTATTATTCTGCTTTATTTGTTTATTTCTATCCCTGAACTATAAAACCCGTTTTTAAAACACAACGTTCAGAGCATAAGCAACAGTTGTGGAGGTTTATAAGGGATGATGAAAGTTCTTCCCCAGGGCTCTTTAAAATTTTTTTTAAGCATGTATAAAAGATGTTTGTAGGTGTATTCAACGTGGTTAATTGGCTTCACTATGAAATGAAAACTGCAGCACAAATCTTTCCATGAGAAACATTTATCTACCTACGGTTTAGTGACAATTCAAAGACTTCTTTCCCACAGAGACATTTTGCAATGGCTCCTCACACCCTCGTGCACTTTCTCAAGCTCTAAGGCTGTTTGAGCATATTACTGAAAACTGCCTTTTACTCCTGGACATGCCAAAACCTTCCCCATGAACAATGACTCCTCACAGTGGAGAGGGTGTGAGGTGTTATTATGAAAGTGACATCTCAAACCTGCTAATGCCGTAGTTCCTAATAAGGAGCCGTACCTGCAGATGCCTGGGCGTGTGTGCCATCTTGATGGGAGTGTTTATGTACAAAGTTACCCACATGCCTCTGATTTGGCAGGATCAGGCTGTTGCTATGTGTCTGTAAAATAAAATGGGGGAGGAAGGTGAGTGAAGGCTGCTGGACCAAAAAACAGCAGGGGTGGAGGTGTCTGCAAAGCTCTGTAATGGGGATATGACAGTCTCCATTCCAGTAATATGACAGTTGGCCACCACTCCACACAAGAAAGCCCTTAGATATTGACGAAGAAAGAATATGAGAAAATTTATTTCAGTTCATGTGCTGTTAGGGTTGAGAGTTTCACTGCTTGACTACTCTAGGGAAAAAAGTTATTTCTGTGATCTGTATAAGGTAAAATTAAGTTTTCCAGCGATTTTGATAATTAATGAACATTTTAGACACTTCAGAAAAGCTCACACTATAGATGTTTCCAAATTTTGTATCACATTGCGAGGGTAGCCCTGGGCTCCTGCTTAGAGTATGGGTTCCATACATTGGGGGTGTTTCCGTGCTTTGAGCAGGTACAGAAGGTTGCAGGGATCCAAATGCTGGAACCAGTTGGACTGTATTATTTGGAGTGGTACTGAGCTCTACTCTTCAACTCTGTTTGGTCCACTGCAAAATAATGAAGTAAATAGGAATTTTCACTCTATTTGACTACAGAGAGTTTCACTTCCTCTCATTTCCACCGTGCAAATGCTGTACTTGCAGCTGTTACTAAAGCAGGAAAAGTATGAAGAGCATTGCTTGCTTCATACTTCTAAATTGCAGTGTCTAATTAGCTTTAATTTTGCCGTGTAACAAGGGCTTGCAGATCTATGAGCAGTTTTGCAACCCACAAATGTGCTTCTGTTTAAGTCTACTCCTCTGCTGTTCATCAGAGCGTGCAGAATTGGCAAATCAATAATTGCAGCTATTTGCACACCAAGAAATGCTTTTTTAAATCGCCTGTTATATTAGTGTTTGTTTTGCTTATAAACGTGACAGAGCCAGGAACACAGCCTGCACTCTTTGTGTTGGAATACTATAAAGCCATATATAAACTCAGTCACCAACAGCCAAAGTTCTACTATGTACAGTTACAATAAATTGCTGTCAGGTGAAGGAAACAACATTCCAGATCTGAGTGAATTATTTCATACTATTCTTTGCTGCAGAACTATCAAACCACCAGTCTGAACCCAGTTGCGTTCTTCTACAGTCGGTTATTTTGCTCCAACTTCACAAATATGTTACAGAATTTTTCTGCTTTAGGACAGCCCTTCTCATGCAGACTGAAAGGAGATTGCATGCCCTTATCGAAGACTTTCTCGTGTGTAAAATCTGTGCTCTCTCTGCTCTGTGTTATTAACTGTGACTCTGAAAAAGTAAACTCTCTGCTCTTTAATAAGCACAACTTTGTTTCGAAGACAATGCACCATTTATTCACATTTAACCAGCCAATTTGGGAACAGCTTTGGGATCCAAGAAAATATGAAAGGCAATTTAGGGCCAGAGTCATAAATACCACAAGTTCAACACCATTTAGGGACTTTTTTTTTTTTTTTTTTTTTGCATTTTACTTGTAGTGCAGGAGAAATTGGCTTTTATTTCTTCAAATAAAGTCCATATAGGGAATTTGTCAAGTGTTTTGTGCTTAAGTGCAAATATCCTAAGGAAAATAGAAGGTGACTTTTACCTAGCTCTGCCTTTTAAATCTGAAACATTATTAAATTGATGCTTATAACTCGGGTTACTGAATTCTCTAGGCTGTGCCTGTAAAGCTGGGCCAAAAGGAACAGAAGTACAACAAAATAAATCCCTAATAATATGCACAAAGAAGCTGTTGCTGAAAGCGTAGGGAATGAAATTACATCAAAGTACCCATATCTGCTTAGAGTTTTGCCTGCTGTTCTTGCCCTGGGATATAGATTTAGGCTAGAAGAACTGCTTTTGGGCTATGCTGAAATAAGTGCTTTGCATTCATTGCACAACTCCTACTGGATATCAAGGGACATCAGGATCACATTCATCTGCAGAACTATCAATCTTACCTTCTTGAAGCAGCAGATTTTATGTTCCTTCCCAACAGTGAAAGGAACTTTTGCCACTGCAGTGAGTTCCTTTTTCTTTGAAAGACTTAAGTACTTGTGCACTCAACCTGCCTCACTGAGCGTTGACTTCTGTGGAACTACATCCCAGTGAATCAGCTGTAGGGATGTAGGGAATTTCTACTTATATTCAGGAGCAGGAATGATTCAGAATCACTCTTGGATGGTGGGAGGAGATTCCAGCTTCATCTCAAGTATGGAGAGGGAGACCTTGCCCCGTGGCACAGCCTTCACAGACAACAACGAGATCCCAACAACGTGGTCCAAGTCAGCGTGTGTGCCAGCCCTGTTGGATTAATGTTTTATATTAAAAAAACCCAAAAACCCCAGATCATCTCTTCATGACATGCAGCATTTTGAAGACCCCTTGGGTCACAGAGCCAGCATCTCATCCTGCACTGAAAGTGCTCCAGGAATGGGGCAGTGTCTTGTAGGGACTGGGTGGGGAACATGGCCATCAAAGTCTTTCCATATGTAACTTCCAGACCTGCCAGCACCTACAGTGATAGCACACGTGAGAGGGAGGCCCAGCACCCCGAGCTGAGCCAGCCTGCAGCCCACACACGAGGCAGGGGATGGGATGTGACTGCCCAAGGCCCTGTGAGTCCCAGCAGCTCTGAGAAAGCCCCAGGCTGGGGCGGGGAGCGAGGCACCCATCTGGCACCACAGCAGGGTTTGCCTCAGGGCTTGTTGGCAGCCTGGCATCCTGACCCACTTCTGAGCCACTCCCACGGGGCTGGATCCTGCAGGAGTTCCCCCCGCAGGGATTGGTGGTGGCTTCAGTTCCACACCTGTGTCCTCTCCTGGCAAAGGCTAATCCCACCTGGCTGTTCCCTGTCCCTCAGCCCCATCCGGTTCTGGATATGCACCCACTCCTCTTCCTCCTTGGTGAAGGACAGGGAATGGCTCTGGGCGTCCCTTGATCTGCCTCACCTGATCTGACAGATGTCCCTTCTGGGCAGATCAGGGAAACAAACAGGCATAAGGATCTCATCATCTGCTCTGTAAAGTGTGGCTCTGATGAAAGACATTGAAGCTGATGTCTTCTAGCTGTTGAATTTCCACTGTGTCCCTGCGTAACCCTGTGGACAATAAGCAAAGCAGCACACATTTCCCACTTGAAATAAAAGAGGGAGATAAGCAGGAAGGATGTAATTCTTTGAAATAATAAAGCCCTGCTTTCTACCTGAGGTTTGCATTTACTGTTATCACCTCCCAATATAATCTCATCCGGCTCTCGTATAAATTACTCGTAATGTGCAATACGTGCAGATATTGGGAAAATAAATGGTCTGTTAAACAAATAGTGCTTATCTTCTAGAGTGGAGAATGTAGATGTGTGTCAAATAACTCAGCCAGATCTTTCATTATAGCTGTAAATAACAGCTGAGTAAAGTGACATTTTCATGGACGTGACATGTTACCATAGTGGGAAAATGTGGTGAGAGATTTGCTTATGCCCTAGCTAAGTTAGGAGCTGGGAATTTGGGAAGCTGTATCCTGTTTGTAGCCCTGACACTTGGAAAGCTGTTTCCCCTTACAGTCCCTAGAGATCTAATGCCACATCTTAGTGCCTTCCATATAATGACCATAGCAAAAGGAGTCGGTCAGTTCTGGTTCTTTGTGCTCTCTGGGGAAAGCTTTTGGGGGTTTATTTCAAGTCATGTTAGCTTCCTTTCCTTTTTCTTGCTTTGCTGGCTGGAATTTGGAAGCTAAAGAACAGTCAATGCTGTCGTTGAGCTGTAGATTGAATTCTGTTCAGCAACCAATTTTATCTGTGTTTATCTATCTGCTACTTGCAAAAAGCAGAGTTTAGCTGCCCAGGCCGTTACATGCCTGAAAGGCATTGGAGTTAAGGCAGAGGGAAAAATGCAGCCAAACAAGAAAGCTCTTCAGCTTTTTAATAATACTGTAACTCTTTGCTGGTTGAAACAAATTATGTACTGGAAAAGAAATAAAAATAATAGCACATTTACTGCTTAATGTTCACCTTGGATCTGTTTTGTACACATGGGAGTCACTTTTTTGATCTCTTCAGTATCTTTCATTTTGTCTACTCAACCTTCCTTGCCTACCAGACTGCTTCTGTCCCTGCATAAAGATGAGAGGGTTGTGATGGCTTTTGCAGAGTTGCATCTGGTAGGTACCAGCACAGCTCCAGTTACTGGGGACAGATGAATCAGGTCCCCACTGCAGTGTTCCAGCACAGCAACCCTTGGATGGACAGACCTCAACTGTGGATCACTTGTGGACAGTCTGGTCTAAAGTGATGTGAGCTTCTCCTCATCACCATCAGTGACTCCCAGGAGTGTGCAGCAAGCTCTGCTCCCTGCCAGCCTGTCCATAGTGCACGATAATACAGAAACTCACCTTATTTGTGGAGTGTCTGGAGATCACCAGGTAATTCCTAGAAACAAGCTAGGAATCATGATTTTCTTAAGGGAGCTCAGCAGTCCTGTGCTCCTCTTCTTTCAACCATTCCTGTGCAGAAGGAAAAAGAATTGAGTCAGTGTTTTTTTGACAGGCAGAACATTTTTGGTTTGTTTTTTTTTTTTTTTTTTTCCCTTAAAGCAGATTGGAAGGAGTTGGTGTCAGACTCTTGCCAGAAAGCCAGCTTTTGACATGTGCCAAGCATATAACATTTCAGCCCCAAAGACAAATCTTTTGGAGAGCTCATATCCCCTGTTCCTTGCTTCCCAGCTCCAGGTGACTTGCAGGAGCCGACATTTCAGAACATCACTGGAGGGAAAACAAAATGTCACCTGAAGTGCCTTTCAGTGGCTGCCATGTGAAACCTGTGCTTGCTGTTTAGTGACCCCTTCACGCCGTGCAAGCAAATCAGTTGCTGTTTGGTGAGCAACCTGCAGGGTCTTGGAGATCTCTATTTTTAGGCCATGCTTTGGAAGTTATTTACATCTTCCATGTGCAGACTTCCAGGTTACTTCAAGGTTTCTGACCTGCAGCAGCTCACGGTACTACTGGATGAGAGGTCTGAGTCTGTAATGGTCTTGACAGGCAGTAGAAATCCTGGCTTTGGCCTGCCAATGTCCACAGTTGTTCCAGCTTTCTGAACTAAGCCAACCTGCAGGCCTGAGGTTGGTGCTCATTTAAAGAGTGTGAAATGCCTTTTGCCACCCTTCCCTGCCCACACGAGGTTAACTGTAACCCCAATGGAAACAGTCTCATCACCACTCCATCCAGAACTAACCTGGAGAACACTTCATCCTGCTCTCACCAAGTTCAGTGGCAACTTTTTGACTCCAAGTGATGTCAGCTGTGCACACCAGCGCCTTCGTTTCTCCATGCACACCGGGATTGTTTCTGCAGTGTGTTCTTGTTTCCTGTTCCCTGCTGTGGGACTTGTGCTGTCCACAGACGGCGACTGCAGCCGTGGCCACGCTCTGACCGAGCAGCACCCCGCGCTCAGCGGGCTGGGACGGCTGTTCCCTGCACACGCTGGGGGCCAGCTGCCCCAGCAATGTTCCTGCTGAGCCACAGGAAAGGTTTCTCTCCCGCATCCCGGGGATGTTCAGAGCACACTTAGTGTCAGCATTTGTTAGCAAGAAGTGTGAAGGCTCGCTTGCCTGGAAGGACTTGTTTGAAACTGCTTCTTTACGGGAGGGACACTATCCCCAGCCTTGTTTGCTTCACCACTTCAAGCAATCTGCATCCCTCTGCAGGTGAACACCCAAGGGCAGCCTGCCTGCTGTTCACAAAGCTCATGAGCATGTGCAAATGGCGTCTGACTCCTGCAACCAAATGAGCCTCTTCTTTTGTACAAAATGTCTTTAGAAAGAGCTCTGGCCATGTGCAGACTGTTACAAGCTGGATATCTGCACCCTTGTGAACTGAGGCTTGTCTGATGTAAACAATTCACATTTCAGAAGCAAAGAGCTTTATTTATGACCAGAAAGGCTGCCCTTGCCCTCCCCTGTCAAGAGTGTTGAAAGCAATTTAGGAATGAACTTTGCCTTTTGGCCAGTGTTTGGTAGGGAGGGTGAACATATATATCTTTTTTTTTTTCTTTTTTCCCCATACCTATGCAAATACTGTTCTGTTTTGACAAGGAAACAGAAATATTCAATCAAAAAGAGGGGTTGGCCGTTTTACTTTATAGTACAACTTTACACAGTAGTAAAGTGCAGTGATATTTCAGTATGAAAAGAAACAGCTTTGTGGCTTTGGGACACAGAATTGAAGGGCTTGGCAAATTCAGATGGAGCAGTGACATTTCTTGCCTTAGCCTGAGGCAGAAAGCCCAAACCAGTAGAGGAAAGCAGATTTCTGCTAGTGGGGGCTGATGCTGAGTGGCCTCAGCAGAGCTTTGCAGTTAACACCAACTCGAGGGACAGTCTGGGGAGCGTTTGAGGGGCTGAGTGTTGTACAGGGCAGGGCACAGGCTGCAGAGCCTCTCCACCAGTGCTGCCAGGTCATAGCTCCAGTGTTCCTCCTGTGCCAGCCAACCAGAAGATGCTGAGGAAGGTGGAAAAGAGTCATGGGAAGAGCAGGACAACACAAGAGCTGTATTCTCAGCTACTGTCAGTGGATTCTGTGAGTCCTGAGATGATCTTGCTGACTTACGCAGATGAAATATGGCTGTGATTCTTGCACATACGGCCTCTACGTGGTGGAAAGGGAAAACTCTGTGTTCAGCCATCCACAGACCCTGCACAGAGCCTGCCAGCCATCTCCTTTAAAGAGATCCTGTGTCTCTGTGTGTCATAAATATTTGCTGACAGAAAAGTAGTGGCAGAGACTGAAACCTGCATGACATTTTTCCGTGAGGGCAGGATTAGGCTTAATTAGCTGCTGGGTTTGGTCCAGGCACCAGACACAGGATCCCCATATGTGGGAACTGGTGTTCAGGAGCACTCCAGTGTAGAGCAGTGGGATTACTCATTTCTGTGGTGGGCAGAGGAGCCTAGGCTGGGCTGTGACAATTTGTCAGAGTAAGTAGCTTCAGGGTGCAATTAGTCTTAAAAGTCCAGTTTTCGGTGTCATGAATTGGAGCCGCTCCATTCGTTATAAAGTCCTGGCTTGCAAGTGGCTTCCTGCATTGCAGAGGCCACAAGGTGCCCCAGTGTCTCACCCCACCCTCAGTTTTATGGTTAACAAGAATGTCCTTTGGAGCACAAGAGCCATTTTTGGCACGGAGACTTCAGGAACAGCAAGTCAGTCACTTCCTCTGCTGGATTGTTGCAAGGGATACATGATTTTATGTACATATTTGTATGTATATCATAAAAATATATATACATGTCTCACTTCAGTAGACCCACATCCTTTAAGTCAGCAACTTAGGCCCTAATGTTGTGTTAGGTCAGACATGGAGCACTTCTCCATGCTGACACGTTTTGAGTGTTTCTAAGACTTGTTAATTCCTAGCAGTAAAGGCGATATCAGGGCTGAAGAAAACTCAAAACCGATTGTAATTCCTATGAGAAACAAGAAAGGAAGAAGGAAAGACAAGGGTAAATTTCAACAAAGAGATACTGCAGCATGGAGTGGCAGAGATGTGGGCACAGTCACGTACCTGGGAGGTGTGCTGGGCCAGAGGGAGGTGTTGGTAGGTGAGGACAGTCCAGGTGTTGTGTTAGGCTGCTCAGCTGCCAGCCACAGCATGTTATGAACTGTGCCAGCCCCATCTGTTGTGTCCCAACACTTGCTGTGCTCTCCTTCCCTGCAGATGCCTTACCTGCTCCTGAACCCGTCCATGCCAGAGATAAGGCCTCGGATGTACCCTGTGTTTTTTGGAGAAAGCATTGAGGTCAGCCCCGAGCCTGTGCAGGAAATCAGGTACAGATGGGATTGGGTGGGTAGATGGGGATTTCTGTCTTTTTTCTGGTGTTTCTGCCAAAAATTAAAATGTGTTTACAAATGGGAGTAGTGGTTATTTTGATGGAAAGGGAAGGACAGGTGGGAGGGTAATTCCTGAATTAAAGACACTGACAGCAGCAGAGGCTGAGGGGAGGAGGCAAGAACTGGGGGGAGGTTTTAGCAGAAGGCAGCTTTCCTTCCAAGGCCAGATAAAATCCAAGGCTGTGACAGAAAACCATTACCATCTGTGGGCTTGATGGCCTCCACTAAGTAATTTGATGGTCTTCATACTGTTCCCAGATGACTCGTATCTCCAGAAGAAGCAACACTCTTCTAATTGACACCTGTTTTTGTTAGCTCTTGTGGCAGAGAAACCAACATTAGACAGCCCACAGAGACTGAATGAGCTCCTCCTTGTGAGGAGATGGTCCCTCAAGCCGGTGATGGAGATGTTCTGCCCTCCTGTGGGGCTGGTGCTGTGGCCGATGGATGAATGTTAGTCTTTGCTCTTCTTTTGCTCTTTTGCTGGTGTGGAATGTACCCTGCAAACAGCATGAAGCAGTTACACACAGCTTGGGGCAGGGACAGTGTAAGGAGGACTGTAAACCAAGTCCTACCCCCCTCAACCTAGGCAAATGTCTCTCTGGAAATGTACCCCAGTAAATCTCTGTTGGCTGAGGAACTGCCAGCAGGCATGTTTTTATGGTGATTACATCGGAGTCTTGTTTAATGTGTGCTGAATGACTTGCTTACACCCTAGCTGTGCAAAATACATTACAGCAGCTCCGATTACACGCGGTGCACAATCAGTCAGCCCCCCTCTGGGTGGAGGTAACGACAAGCACACACCCAGCTTTTAATCTTTTTTACGTGGAGCTGCACATTCCTTGGCTGCTGATTGCTGGAGGAACATTTGGGGAGCAGGGAAAACCAGTGGAAGTCCTGCTGTTCCCCATGGCTAGGGATTCTAGGAAAAGCCCTTTTTTGTGGCCTGCTGTCCACACATCCTTGCTGGATGACTGCAGAAAAAAGGCAGGGCAGTGACATCCTGCTTTTTGTGGTTTGTCATCTGTTGGCAGTTCAGGTGGCCAAATTCCTCAGAGACCAATGGCTTGGGTGTAGCCCACAATATCCCTTTGCTTTACCTGCTCTTTCAGCCTTACATGGATTTTCTGTAGGCTCCAACAAACAACCTCACCTCTCATCTCCCAGCACTCAGATTTTAGCTGCTTTGGACATTTTTGTGCAATGATGGCAAGGTGGTATAAAGGAATAGACAAACAGCCTTGACAGCTCAGCAAATCCATTACAGGGTGTTTGTCTGCCTCCAGTGTAGCTCTCAGGGCTGAGCTGAGGCCCCAGTGGGAGCCATGGAGAAAACCAGAGGAAGAAGAGCATTGCTTGGAGCCTGTGCAACAAGGTGTTGTCTGCCCTGGTGTGACCACAGTGCAGGAATGCTGAGGTGGATTCAGAGCAAGGTGGGGTTCCAACAAGATTCCCCAGCAGGACAGAGTCCCCTTGGCTTTGGGTTGTAGAGTTGGCATCTGCCCCAGTGTCTGTGCAGTGAGAGGTGGTAAATGCAGCTTCAAAGGGTTGGAGAAGAGTCCTGCCTGTCTTACCTCCTCCGCTGCCTGGGCTGTGCCCCTGATCCCTTGCTGTCCTCTGCAGGTGCAATTCCGAGGTGAAGTACGACTCGGAGAAGCACTATCGGGACGACATCTTCTACGGCCCCATCCCCACTGTCACCACCTACAGCGAGACCATCATCGCCGCTCCCAACTGCACCTGGCGGAACTACAAGTCCCAGCTGATCTTCGAGCCCCGCCAGAAGCCGGTGAGGTTTCAGAGCACGACCATCATTTTCCCTAAGCGTGCCAAGAACATTTACCGGACCACCCTCAACTACAGCTTGGGTTGTGCCAAGCGCTGGTTTGCTTCCAGCGTGCAGCTGGAACTCTGCGAGGAAAGCAGCCCGTGTGTCGTGTCTGGCGAGACCCTCTGATCCGCCCCGCCGCCGGCAACCGCGCGACCCCGGGAGCTGGGCCTTGCGTGGTGGCGACTGAATATTCATGGCTGGAGAACGCCCTGGTCTCTGGCAAGGCTGAACTGGCTGGGAGGAGGCTTGCAGGGCACAGGATGGTTTTGATCAGTGAGAGGCTGGCCTGTATTTTGTAACGTTCCTGACATTCATGATCTGGATTTTATTTTTGGGGTTTTTCCCCCCGCCCCGCCCCGAGCATATCTATTTTTGGCTTGTGTTTAGATGAAATCAAGATGACAAAGGACCCTGTTACCCATAGCAGAGTGGTGCCTTGTGAGCTCTGTGGGTCTCGTCTAGCACATAGGTGAGAGTCACTGTAAGCTTCAGAGCTATTTTGGTCTCTGCAAAGGGAAGACCAACTGCAGAGCCAGCGTCTGGTTGGCCCAGCACACACCAGGCCAGATCTCTTTTAGAGGTGAAATGCAGAGGAGGTAGTTATTTGTACCAGTACATCACAGCTTGCTCCAACAGCTCATCTGAGTGAGCGCTGCTGTATTACAGCACCACAGCCACCCCACTTCCTCAGAGGAGTGGAGACTGTCACCCCAAGAAAAGAGGATTTAAACAGGTCCCTCCAGCTCTTGCTAGCAGCTGGATATTTGTACACCGCAGCAAGGCACAGCACAACCAGGAGACAGGAGACAGGCCTGCCCCAATGACACATCTTCTGTGAGCCCAGCCAGGAGTAAGCAGAGAGTGAGGATACTGAACAGCTGAAGGGCTGGTTTCTAAAAGTGACTGAGTGCCTTAGGAGCCCGGTGCCCTTTTACCAAAAGTATTATCAGACCAAGTGTGCCATGCTGTTCACTGCCTCTAACACCCAGTTTAAGGGATCTGTATGCACTTGCAGCCCTTCTGAGTTTCAGGGTGTGGCTGTATTGCAGAGAGGAGCGTAGGGCAGGAAGGGCATGGTTAACTCACCCTCTCAATATTTTCCATACTTGTGGCATGGGCAGCTTTGCTGCCTGTAGAGGAGCAGCCAAACTTTCTCAGTGTAGAGCTTGAAGGATTGAAGAGCCCAAATCCATCCAAGTTTTCCTTAATCAGCCAGGCTGTAGCACTAAAAACAGGCACTTTGCAAACAGCTGAGCTGTCTCTGCAAAAGGACCAAGAAACAGTGAGCAGGAGTCAGAGCAGGCATCCTAAGGTAAACCATTCCCCACTCATGAATCCCCTCTCCTGGTATATCTTCACTTCGGTGTCTTGATGAAAGTCTGCAAGAGCCTGGATTCCTACAAACGTATAACTTTTGAAAATAGCACGGAATTGTCTTCAAAAATCTTACCAAGAATTCTTGCCTGCTGCTCAGGCTTAGAAATAACCACACAGCTCCGGAAATTAATTTCCAGCTTTTTCTCTTCTAAACTTTCCATTTTGTTCCTGACTTGCTGTGAGTCTGATGGAGTTATTTCAGAACACAGCTGAGCAGCCAAGTCAGAAAGCCTATTAACAATGTCAACAAGACGTAGCTGATTGCCCAGAACAGTTGACGCACAAACCCACAGAGATTAAAAAAAAAAAAAAAAAAATTCCGAAAAACTTGAAAAAATAATAAAATTAGTGACATATAAAGATACTTTTCCATCAGTTTCAAAAAGCAGTTGGTAAATGTGACCAGAACTGTGACCTTTATGAAACAGAGCTCTCTTGTTTAAAACGTAGCACAGTTTTTCCACCAGAGGTAAATATAAAGTCTTTAAATACAAACTTAAATCCTGACAGCTGAAGCATCATTAGTGCTGAAAGATGTGTGTTATGGCAGTGCTGAACTCTGCCTCTCTGCTGGGAGTTAGGACGTGGTAGGGAGAAACCTCTCAAAGGATTTCCAAGGCTTCCACCTACTGTTGAATTCTTTACAGCAACACGAACAAAGATTACATTTGTTATTGGTCAGATTTTGCTGTCACTGTCTGTCAGCATCAAAGCCTGGAAAAGCAGCATCTGCCTCCGAAGGGATTATTATGCCTGAAGCAACCCTTTTCCCCAGGGCTGCAGCACAGGAGTGCTGTGGAGCTGGCTCAGGCAGCAGGGAGTTGGCGCTTGGATGAACGTGGTCCCCATGCAGTGAGGTTGGTGATGCACTTACTTGCTACTTCATCTTGAGGTCTGTCCTGTTGGCCAAGTGCTGCTGAGGGAGCCTTGGGAGCAGGGGAGATACCCCTCTGCCTTCCTGGGGACACCTGAAGGCTCTGGAGGGCTCATTCCACGCATCCCTGAGGGTCTGCGCAAAGGGGCAGGTTTCCAAACTGAGCACAGGGTAATCCAGGTCCAAAAGCAAGGCCAATACTCACACCCAGGAGATCCCTGCAGATGACAGACAGACAGACAGACTGGACTGCAGGCACCTCCACTGAGCAAGGAAATAGGCTGACCTCAGAGCCGAGGGGATGCCAGACTCTCCCTGTTCTGACCACACATCAGGCTTTGCTCCTTTTAACAGCTGGATTATTCCCCTGCTTCGAGCATAAAGCAGCAGTTCTTGATCATGCTGGTCGTTGAGAAGGACAGGTTTCCCCCAGAAAAATCCCTTTCATCACGACTGGCCGCAGGCTTCTGCCCACTCTGTCCATTGTTAGTTCCGTTTCCTAAACACTGGCTGCAACAGAGAAAAAAGAATTCAAGGAAAGCCAAAAAAACCTAGTGTGCAAAAACAAATCCAGCAGAGATACTGAACCTCAACCTGGACTTCCACCACACAGGGACAGGGGCTGCTGAGGCAAAGTCTCACAGGTGGATGTGACCCCAGGAGGGTGCAGTGGAGGGCTGCATCCTTGGCACTGGAGGGTCCCACACGCCCAGCCCAGGCCTCTTTGAAGCTTCATGCCTTGTTTTCTCTGCAAATACACCAGAAGTGACCTAACACGCTCCTGCTCCTTTGAGTTTAAGCAGCTTTTCTGGTCTTGCCATTTAGGAAAAAAAGAAGATAGAGAGCAGCTTGGGTTTCTAGGCTGCTGAACACATTTTGAGCTGTGTAGCCACTGTGGCTATGGTGGGACTATCACCCTGGACCACATCCAAACTGGGACATTGCCAAGTGCCTGAGATCTGGAGAAACTTTTGAAAAATCCCTTCTTATGTGGTGTCTCCCATGGGCCCATCACAGGCTGCTTTTCTTCCCAGCGAAAGCTGGCGTTGGAAAGGGACTTTGTTTTTCCTGAGGTCAAGGAAACCACAGAGGGTGAAGTCTTCACCCTTGCCTGGGCACAGATCCCAACCTGCCCACCCTCTGTCCCTGCTGCTCCCATCCCTATGGCTGGGCTAGGCAGCGGTAGAAAAGCCAAAGTTCATCTTACTCATGACTGGGAAAAGTGATGACTTTTTTTGTTTTGCTTAAACACCAGAAACTGAATTGTGTTTTTGTGTTGCCGATGAAGAATCACTCTGGGCAGCCAAGAAGTGCCTTGTGCCATACCTGCAGGGTGTTTGTACCTCTAAAAGGAACGTTCAGTCCCACTAGGGAGGTGCTTTTCTTTTCAATGGAGCGTTATTAATCTCAACCAACAGATCTTTGTTCCTGTGTATTTTCTCAAAGACACAACTGATAAATTTAGACCATGGAAAGGTGAATTTCCTTGAACAGCTGGGACTGTGGCTACGCTATTTCTCCCCAGGATCCTGATGTGCATGTTGCCCACAGCTCTGCAAGCCTGATGGGTAAAGTCAGACACTGCCTTTATCTTTTTTGATGGGGGAAAGATTGTTTTTTTCAATATGGAAAGTCCCTATCTCAAAGGTGGGGGGTCACCCTCTCCCCTTCATCCCCTTCATTCCTATGATTCTTTTGCCCCTGAATGCAACAGAGCATGCTCATGTCTGATCTGCCTGCATTGCTGTCACTGCATTTGGGGCCAAAAAGATGAAACCCTAACCAAATATTGAACTTTCAGAAGCTGTGGAATACGTTGCACAAACTGCAGAGAACAACTTTGACCAAAAGTTTACTGCTTGTCTTTATTTTTTGCCTTTTTCTTTTTTGTTGTTTCTTCCTAAGCCAGCTCTACTTTTCTCAATGTGAAATACAGACAGATTTGCACCCTGGGTGCACACCTTCTGGGACTGATGAAATGGTGTTTGGGTGTTGAGAGCAGTGTTTGAGTGAGCTGCTGGTCAGAGAAGTGAATGCTATTTACTATTTATGTTGAGTGTGTCTTAAAAAAAATGGGAAAGGTCACCAGAAGGCTAATGAGCAAAAAAGACTTTGTAGAGCAAACTGAAGACTAAAGACTGCGTGAGTCTGATCGAGAGGTGAATGGTTCTGTGTGTGACCTAGGATATTTAGCCATTGTAGTTTAACCTGCCTCTTTTCCTGTAGGAAGAGGCATCTTTGCCTTTTTTAGAGCTGAAACAAAATCAGATCCATCCTCTGTCACAGTTATTCAGTCCCGCTGAAGTCTGTGAGCATCAGCATTCCCCAGGCTCAGGAGGTACTTTCTGTGAGCATCAATCAAACACGCACAGAGCTGTGCCTCTGTGGAGATGGGGGAGCGCTTTATAGGGGATGATGGATCTTCTTGGGGGATATTCAGATTTCTATTGCCAGATAAAATCTGCTCCCTGAGGATCACCTGATCACTCACAAATTGATCTGTTCTGAACATCTCCCCTAAAGCTCTATAACCATTGGATTTTATAAGTCTTGGGAGGCACTAATTCTTTTCCAGATAGTGTAATGGCCATCAAAATGAGCAAAGTATCCTGCCATGTGAATTGTGACCTGAGGATGGGGTTGAAAGGTGTCTGAAGGTTAGAGAAGGAAGAAGAGAACTTACTTATAAGTGGTGGAAATGCATAAGGGTGTGTGTTTTATTTTTGTAAGTCTGATTCTCTAAGTGCTTGTAAAGTACTTTACTGTTGTATATGTGGTGATGCAGTAGCTCACAATATCCTTTTATTTTTGTATATTCCTTCCTCCACCATAATCCCTTTCTGTTCAACTCATAGAGAGTAATTTAAGAAGACAAAATTTATATATCGTAATAAAATGCTCAAACCTTCATGCTGATGTATGCAGAGTTTCCTTCCTCTTCTTTATCCCTCTACCTGATGCCTGATGGCCTCCCATCCAGAGGGAACGTTTCTGGTGTGTCCTCCCTTTCTGTGGATTTCAGCCCAGCTCCCGTGGATGGGTGGCTGTGGCACAGTCAGTGCCGTGATGTGCAAACCCTGCTCTGCCACGTGTGCCCAGGGAAAGCTGAAAAGCTGAGGAGGAACTCGCAGAGGCAGCCTTACCTTTCGGGATTTCCCTGGTTGGCAGTTTGACCATTTCTTCACTCTCAGTTTCCCTCTTGTGCTTCGTCTTGTTCTACCCAGCTGTGAAGCCTTGCTGTTCAATCTGGACAATTCCTCTCTCAGCTTTTCCATGCCCTTCAAGGGCAGGAAGAACCAACACAGTGCTTATTTAATATCCAGGTATCCACATCCTAGTGCAGCATTGGGATCCCTCTTGTGTCCCGGCTCCCTGGATCACGATGGATGAGCTGCACCAGGGCTAGAGCCCTGCCTGGCCATGAAGTGCATTTCAAACCCATTGCTATAAATGCCTCAGGCTCACCAGCCAGCCCTTAGTAGAGCACTCCTTTGTCTTCCAAGACCCAAGATGTCTGCAGGGAGAATCTGACACTAATCCTTATGGAAAAATCATTGGATTTATAGGGATGAAGTCAATAGGCTTGGATGAAAATGGCTGTAAAACTCTAAGGAATGGAAAGGAGAAGCAAAGCCATGTTACGCAAGAGGCTTGCTTCAGCTGCAGGGTGAGTGGCCGTGTCCTCATCCCAAGCTTTGACACAAATTGTGCCTGAACTGCTCCTAGGATGAAGGATGGGAGACAAGCTCATGGCTAAGAACCTGAGGAGAAACAACAACGTGGAGAAGGCAGGGGTTGTGCAGGCTGGGTGAGTTCACTGGCTGACACCCAAATGCCAGATGAAGGACATGTGCATCCACTCCTGCTATTTAAATAAAACCATAAAATGTGAATGCTGTCCAATGAAGATTCCTGAGGTGGCAGCTAAATCCTCAGCAGCAAAAGCAGTATTAGATGCAGGATATGTGTTTTGGCAAGTGTGCTTAGATGAGCTAACCCTTAAGCTAGTGGCTTTTACTGTGCTAGTTGGATGTTGTAAATTTAAGCAGATGATGCTTGGTATTAGTTTTGCTCCTGGGATATTTCAGAGAGTAATTGCACATATCTCTGAGGGATTACAAGGTGCTGAAGTTATAATGGATGGACTTTGAATTTAAACTAGATGCCTTTGGGAAGAGAAGGAAAGGTTTAGGCTGGTTTTACAGACAGCAAGAATGCTGAGTATAAAATGCCAAAAGCCTCACCTAAAAGAATTTGCTGATTATGGGCAGCTACAAATTAAGTAATAATAAAACCCTACATGCTGGGATCCCTGTTCCACTCAACAAAGCAGAGTTGTAAGGAAACAATAGATGCCTTCATCAAATTTCATTCCACAGCTATTTACAGTCAACAAACAATGGAAAGATTTGCCAGAGAAAGAGCCTTACCTGATCCTGGAGCAGTAAAAATGTCCCCCTGCTGCCAAACCATCGGTTCAAACTACCTTGGGCTGGGTCTCTGCTCTCCATCAGCAGATGGCAATGTCACAGCCTGGACCTGCAGAAGTGTCTTTGGAAGTTCCCGGCAATGCCAAGAAGCTGGAGGTTATATTGTCCTCAAAAATGTCATTAATCTGTTGCAACACGAAGGAATCACCAGAAGCATGCCTGGAGTGATGGCCACCTGCAGAAACTGTGTCTCCTCTGCCACAGTACACTGAACTGTCACTTAATCCATCTCTGTGTGGAACAGATAAGGAATGGGAGACTGTCACAGCAGGTACATCTCTGTCCCCTGAGCGGCTGGCCCTGTGGCTCCACCACTGCCTCCCCCAGGAGCCCATCCAGGATGACTGAACCCCCTTAGGATGCTTTAGATACAGTTCTGTGACCTCCTCATGTCCTGTGTCACATGTTCAGTGCCTCAGGGGGCACCTTGTCTTCAGCAGTTGAGCCACCAGGGTGGCAGGATGGTGACTTCCCAGGCTGGCACTGCCAGCTGCCCTCAGCAGTGTCTGCCCAGCCATGGGATGTGGACCTAGTGCTGGTTTCCATCCTGTTGCTTGGGGGAGCAATTCCCACCACGGATGCAGTCCCTGCAAATACTCCATGGCCTGGCAGGAATGTGGCTTGGCCATGTGGGTTTGCCACCATGCTGCCCATCCCCAGCTCTAAATCCCTGGTCTGGTGACACTGGAGAGGAGCAAGGACCTGCCCCAGGGCGGTGCATCTTCTGCCAAAGCACTGAGTCCTTCCCCTGGCATCGTGCCCAGCCACAGCAGGGAAATTAATGCAGGAATGGCTTGTTCTCCAGTAGGACAAAGGGTCCTGGAATTGCTTTTTTGGGGTGTAAGGAGGAAGTTTTATGAGCTCTATTTTCTGCTTCTAATAATGATATTGGATCTAAACAGTTCCACGCCTTGGAGTCCAAGACAGATGGGGAGTTCACATCTACGAGGATGAAAATGCTCATCCTGCCAAGCCTTTGATTCTCGTCGTATCCTTCCTACCCTACAAACAGGCGGACAGCACATTTCTAGCATAAAAATATCCTCCTCTCCAGCTAACCACCTCCAGATTCCCTTCCTGAGCCTGTTCTGAGCCTGGTGATTAGACATTTCTATATACATAAACATTCAGATCATCTCCCCGAGGTTCTTCCTGTCTCACAAGCAAATCCTGAGACCAGCGGCTATTTGCAGCTCCTTGAAATACAAATGGGATCAGGGCTCCTTCCAAGGTGGCTGCTGTGGTTGGGGCTCTCCATGCCCCTCCCCAGGGCTCCTGGGTGCACCCTCCTGTCACAGGACACCGAGATGCCCATCACCTCCTTCTCTGGAGACCAAACTGCTCCAAACACCCCGTGCCTGGCTGCTGTTGATGGTGCCAAGGGACTGTGTAGACTGGGAAACATTTTGGACTGGGAGGCAGCATGGGAGTGCCTGGGCACGTGCACACTTGCAGAGGGAGGGTGCAAAACCACGCCAGAACCCACACAACGCTGTGGAGGAATGAACAACAGGCACACACGTGTGTGCAAACTGCATTCTCTGTGATGGAGGATTGTAGAAACATTACCTTCCCCTGGGGCTTTGCAGTGAAATAACCTGATTATTCATGAACCAGCCAGAATCATCAATCCCTCATTTATCATTTTCAACATAAATAATAAGGGCAAGAGAGGAACACACCAGCAATAAACTAGTTGTAGATGTAGTGTTGAAATCTGCCCGTATCCTTTAAATATGCCCCTCTTACTGATAACTAACAGGGCTCCAGCCGACTCCTCGCCTGATTCCTGAGCGTTGGATTACAAAGGACACAAGCCAACACTCAGCTTTATGCGAGTGAAAGTCCATTTGGCGCTTGCGTGGGCGGCCAGCTAGGAAATGGCAGCAAATTTTAAAAAAACACATTTGTCTTGCTGACAAATGCCTCCAGGAAATAAAAGCCTTTGTATTCTTCTTTGACCTCTTCCACTCACAGATGGGTTTTGCTGTGCTTCCGACAGCGATTTTTTTTTAGCGCCTGCACTTCCAGGATATTCATTTTATCTGCTGACGAGCATGGCTCGGAGAGGCCACGATGCACACCACATTATGGGCCTGCTGTGGCCAAGGAGGATGGCCTTGGAGAGGCAGAGCTGGGGTTTTAACTTCAGGTCCAGCTGCTAATGAGGTGTTTTGGGATGGCAGCATCTCTTGGTGCATCCCTGGCTGGTTGAGCACTGGCGTTACCCTGAGATACACATTGACCCAGAGGGAGAGCACCCAGAGCCACGCAGGTCCCTCACTTGTATCTGGGAGAGGAGTTGAGCATCCTTCCAGCTCTAGTCTGAGCCTGTTTTCCAAGTGGAGTGAAGGTGGAGTGGAGCAGGGGATGGTGGAGCAGCCGCTGAGGCTCGGGGTGCTTTGCTGAGCACAGCTCTGCTCTGCCTCCAGCTCTGCCCTGAACTCTGCAGACGGGGCCCTTTCTGAGTCCTCTGGGACTTGTTCTGGCAGCGCCAGCCCCGTGTGTGAGCCCGGCCGTGGCTGAGGCACACTCTTAATGAGCCACGTGTTCCCAAGGCCTCCAGGCTTGGCACGGGCCGGCAGGGACCCTCTGGAGTCCGGCTCTGTTAATGGGCAGCCCAGCTCAGCACTTTCTGGGAAAGCTTCCTTTGCCCTCCCCCTGCCATTCGCTTCACTCCTCCGAGGGTCTCTCCTCTACGTGCACTCTGAAAGCAGCGGGGAGGGAAATCACTGTGTGTTTAAACACTGCCTAATGGTGAAAAATAACATCTGGAGAGCAGCCTTGCCCCTCACAGAGAGTCCTCCACCTCCACGTCTCCCAACAGGGAGCAGTTCCAGAAGGAACCCATCAGCCCAGCACTGGGACCAGCTCTCCCTGTGGGTGCCATCGGCTTGGGGACAGTGGCCACTGACCAGGGGACAGCAGGTTCCCAAGAGCCCTGGAGAAGTGGGTGGCTGGCTAAAGCCACACTCACTGCTGGGAGATTTTAGAGAGGGGAGTTTTCAACTCAGCAAGGCGTGACCCCTTGCCCATGCCTGTGCCTCCCATGCTGGCCCATCTCTCCCGTTCCCCCAGGAAACGGGCACAGCAGAAACCTGCTTCATGCGAGCCTGTTTCCACAGAGGTTCTTCCAGCCAACATTAACACACTCTGCTTTACTTCCCAGCATGGCCCGGGGCAGAAAGCAACATCTGAACCTAATAAAAAGGCTGCCCTCCCCCTCAAAGAGACCCAAGAACAACCTCTGCTATTTGGTTTCCAACCTCTGCTGTTTGGTTTCTCCTTCACCAGTGGACGGAGGAGGCAGCTCCAGCTCAGGGGTTCTGACTGGCCTGAAGGGAAGCAGGAAGTTCTGGCAGCCCATGGAGACTGGTAGCTTAAAAATTAGTCCAATGGGATGGAGTTAGATGGGTTTCAGTGCTAAGGAGCCAGTTGTGACTTCTCATTGGGGTGTGGAGTTGGGGTATAAGGACTTGTTCTTCCCTTGAACAGAGTGGTGCTCTTTTTCAGTTCCAAAACCATGAAAGCTGGAGATGGCTCTAAGCCAAGGCCCAGGGCTAACATCACCATGGGGGAAAGCTCTGCTTTGGTCCAACTGGAATGCAGATCCAGACCTGGCACCCATCTTCAGGCACACACCGACCGGGTTCCTCACACCTGACCTCTGGCAGCTGCTTCACTTTCTGGAAAGGGCTCAGGACAAAAACAGCAGCAGAAAATACTCCTGGGTCTTGGGCAGAGCTGGATCAGGATTTCACAGCTGAAGTCTGGACTTCAGCAAACAAACACCCGAGTCAGTGGAGTCCAAACCTCTTCAGAATCCCTGTCTCACTGGAGCTGGTTTGGGCCCCATCAGGCCGCACCTGCTGACAGCTGCGCTGAGCAGTTTGAGGAACGCAGTGAATTAGGATGGAGTGTCTTGGACAGCAACCTCCTGGATGGTGCTGCTCAGCTTTTTGCTCTTCGTGAAACCTTTCCTTCCTCCTGTGCCATTGCAGGCAGGGGAGGAACCCTCAGAAGCTCCTGGTGCTGCCCCTCTCCCACAGGCACCACGTTTTCCACAAATACTGACCTGCAGCCCTAAGGGACAACTGCCCATGGGTGAGACCTCAAAACAACCTCCCCAGGGCTCCTGCTGGCTCCATGGGTTTCCTCAGCATCTGCTCAGGAGCACCAGGGCTGCCATGGCAATTAATAATGACTCATCTAGATGCACCATCATTACCATGGCCAGTGTGGTCAGCGTCTCTTATGCCTGACCTTACCTCAGCAAGCACTGCAACAGTTTTCTCCAAGCTGAACATGCATCTATTCATCAAAGAGATTGCACATGACTAATACATATGAAAAGAAGTCAGGGAGCAGCAAAAATTTCTGGACCAAGATCAGTCTTTACTGACAACTGCTGATTTTCCTAAGCAAAAGTACCCTGCAGAGTTTAAAACAGCATCCGACTTCAAAGCAGAGAGCTCTCCAGATGGAGCTTACCACCCCTGCAACACCCTGTGCTTCGTCAGGTTCCATGCATTTACAGAGGGACAGTGGGATTATTTCCAAAGAAGGGAAACACACCGGCCTCTTCAAACCCAGGGGCACCACGGGCAGTCCTTTCTGCCTGGTCTCCTTTTACAAGGGCCAGCAAGAGGAAAGCCTCACCTGGCAGCTGTGTCTGCAGCTGAGATGAACGCGGTCCCTCCTTGGTGGGATCCAGACACCCTCCCACACTGGAGAGCAGGATCCAGAAAGTGCTGTGTTTGCAGCACAAGGATTTCACCTTTCAACCCTCTTTCCGCAGATTTCCAGTCCAGGGCATGCAGGCAGATGCTGTGCATTTCACAGGGGTGGCTTTGGTCACCCTGGTGCCACCATGGGAAGGGACCTGCAGCCCTGCAGGGTCTGGCAATGTCCCATGTGCTGGTGGCTGCCCAGGCTTCACCTCCCCAAGCCCCCCTGCATCCCTGTTAGGGGATTTCTCCACAGCTGGAGAACTGTGCATCCATGATTTCATTTCAGGAGGATTTCTGCAAAGCTGGCTGGTTTGTTGGTTGGTTGGTTTGCTCGTGCTGCAGGCCCCCAGCCCCTCTGAGCACTTGCCCTTCAGTAAAGCCAACACCAATCTCGGATCACTCCAGATACAACTGCTCCAACCTCCCGTCGGTGCCCAGTGATTTATTACCACTCCGCTGCCTGGAGTCCTGACAAACACTTTTTGGTAATTGCAGGAGGCCAAAAAATGAGAGGATAAATAAACCTGACAATTAATTCAGCTGTTACTCACACACGCACGTAGTGACACTCACTCATTCCCGTCTCTTACGAACCCAGTTCTTCCCAGATGGCACAAAAGCCAGGCAGAGCTCAGCCAGCCTGGACACCTCTGCCTCTGCCCAACACCCTCCAGGGTCCCAGCGCTGATAAGAGCCAGGCATCCCACCAAAAGCTGCTCTATTTTCCTTCCAAGTTACTCGCCAGCCTAGCCCGTCTCATCTCCTGCCAAGATCAGCTCTTTAGCCCTCTGCATCATTATCACAGGGCAGATATAATTTCACGGCAAATCACAAGAACTGATGAATGACTGTTTGGATTGCAATTGTCAGGAGAGTATAAAATGCTTCCTGCTGTGCAGAGCCCAGGAACAGTTACCAGCTCTCCTGGCCAAAGGCTCAGCTGGGGAGCCCCAGCTCTGCCGGGGCTGGTGTGTGAGGGCTGTGGGCCACCACCATGGGAGGACACAGGGCTGGGTGCTGTCAGCACAGGGGCAGGATATTCTGGTGTGATTTGTACTCTTTTTAAAAAAAAAAATCTTGCCCTGCTCATTGCTGGGTACCTCAACTGCACCCCACTCCCCTTCATTACCTGCAGGCTTGGGAAGGTGCTGGCACCCAATGCAGTGTCCTGGGGTGCACAAGGACAGCCCCCACCTCGTGCCCTTTTCTCCCTGCTCTTGTCACTCAACCTGGCCTAGCTAAAAAAAAAAAAAAATAAAATCACATTCTTGTTTTATTTCTTCCCAAAAGAAAAAAATTTCTCTAATCCAGACTAAGCACTGAATCATCACAGAAGGTCACAAAGCTCCTGCACCTTCTCACAGTCTGTCCAGGGCAAAGGCATCAGGGATGTCTTTTATCTTCCCTTTCCCCTCAAAAACCTGTCTGCCACCCAAAATGTGAGTGAGTCTGGATTGCTAACATCTTTTTATTGCTGGTTTTCATAGCCATCTGCTTTTGTCCCATTTCATTTTCATCTCTTTATGTAAGGGCTTTGCAAGTAGACCTAAAGTTTTCCATCATTAAATTCTAACTGTTGGCCTTGAATTTAGAGTTTTCCCACCTTCTGTTTCTTCAGCATCAGTGTGAATTATTGACCAGGGAGATGACTGTCAGCCCTTGTCAGCATTTAAACCCTGATGTGAGAGGTTGAACAGCCCGGCTCCTGTTTGTACTGATTATTAACTTACTCTAATTGCCTTCAGAGTGGCAAAAGCCTTTCCATGAAGGCTTTTGAACGAAATCACTGGTCTCAAGAGATCTCCAGGCTGAATTTTAAGAGCCAGCAGTATCTGCCTAGTGCATGGCCATGGCAGCCAGTTGCTGGAGGAGTGCATGGAGACTGGAGGGGGCAGATGTGGCCAGTGTGGGTAGATACCTGGAGAGATTTCAGAAGGTGTCTCAGCAATCCGGATGATCAAGGGTGAATCTCAGCAGCATGGAGAAAAAACCTTTTGGATATCCCCTGGGCAGAGAAACCAGTCAGGCAGCACTGGCAGAAGGCAGGGATACACCCCTGGCTGAAATGCTCACTGCTGTGCTCAGGAAAACATCATTTGTGTAAAATCCATTTCTGAGCCCCAGGAAAGGCAGCAGAAGGCCCCAAACCCACCTAACAGCCATTCAACGGACTAAATTCCATACAGTCACCAACGAGTCCTCATGCACAGCCATCCCCCTCGGCTCAGTGACCCCCCACTCATCGCTCCCCACCTCTCACACACCCCAGCAGCGGGAAGAGCTCCCCAGCCTGTGGCATCACTGTGGGAGGGGGACCTGGGGACTCCCAGCTGAAGTCAACCACACCCCACGGGACAGGTGTTGGATGTAAAGCAATTTAGACCCACCAAGAGATACCAGGGCTTCTGTTTCACTTCTTAATTCGGTAGTGGCTCATTAGCCTTCCCAAAAGTTTCCTGCAGCCCTGGGTCAATGAGACAAGGGTCTTAGGGGTGCTCAGTGTGCCCTCGGGGCACACGGACAAACACCTGCTGCCACCACCCCTTGGTCCCCTCAGCCCATTTTACCTTGGACACCCCATCAATGCCAGCGCAGGGTCCCTTAACCCTCCCACCCCCTCGCCTGCAGCCGCCTCAGCTGCCCCGTGAGCAGCTCGTCCTGGCCGGGCTCACACACCCACACAGGCAGGATTTCTGCTGCCAAATAAGCTTTGGGTTTGGTTGGTTTGTTTGCTTTTTTTATTATTTAACCAGCACGGCAGTGGTCGCACACTGTCCCCCACCGCTCGCTGGCGGCCACGCCGAGCACAGCAACAGTGAACAAAGCCGGCACCTTCAGCAAAGAACCCCGTCCCCTCTGGAGCAAGCTGTGGGGTTATTTACACCTGGTGGTCTCGGCACAGCCCCGGCTGTCGGACACGTCCCTCCACACAGCTGTGCACAGGCTGGGCACGCACACAGAGATCCCTCCCCCGGTACAGTTCCAGCGATAAATTGTCCAGTGATTTGTTTGCGTTTGTACAAGTTACAAAGTTGGCGAACACGAAGTTTAAACTCGGGGTTTTGGAATAGTTTAATGTGAGTTTCTCCTGGGTTGCACAAGCGCAGCCGGCAGCACTAGGAGGTGGTGTCGGACCCTGCCGTGAGATTTTGGGGTGCTTGGAGGTGCCCCCGTGGGGAGAGCGAGGGCCAGAGGGGGAACACCACAACCTACAGGAGCAGCAGCTCCTCCCTTCCCAAAACCACACTCCCCGAGGCCAGGTCTGAGCAGGTAAAGCGGGGCCATCCCTCCGCAGCCTCCCAGGTCCAGGGGGAATCCCCACCCAGCCGCTCTGGCCTCCTGTCCACACACTGCCAGCTCATTGGTTTGACACTCATTAATTAACCCGCAGCTCCTTGCTCCTGCACCACAGCAAGGGGCTCAGAACTCCCCAGTGGGAGCTGCTGCTGCTCTGTGTGCTCCCCCAGAGTCCCTCCATCCCTGTCCCCGCTGCTGCCAGGGTCAGGCAGCTCCAGGAGGGTCTGCGTGGGGATGGGGGGTGTGTGGGGAGACCCAACAATGGAGACACGGCAAGGCAGAGAGTGCCAGAACCAAGCAGTGGTGGCCAAGTGTGGGCTGAGCTGTCAGCAAGAGGGGCTCCCCAACAGCAGGATCCCCCTGGAGCAAAACCTCCCTGTCCTGGCCTCAGCCTCCTGCATTCCACGGCTGCTCCCCCAGCCCAGGGCAGGCGGGATGGGGGAGCACAGCCAGAGCCTGAGCTCCTGCACAGCAGCAATGTCACGTTCCTCCATTCAGGAACAACCCCAAAGGATCCCACTGAGCAGGGGGTGAGGCTGCTGGAGCCCTGCAGCACCTCGGTGTCACCAGTGTCTCCACAGCACCGTCCCCTCCTGCACACACTGCCCTGCCCAGCAGCTGGGGGGTGACATCTGCCCAACCATCCACCCAGCAGCACTGATTCCCAAACCCCAAAAGGGCTGAAATAATCTCACAAACGCCTCAGAGCTCTCCTGCCACGCTCACGGCACAGCCTCAGGTATTGCTGTGCTTTGGGTCCTGGCCAGCCCCAGCCCCTCAGCTTGCACACACAGGAACAGTGGAAGTGAGAGGAGAGGAGAACCGTGGCTCCGGGGTTGGCACTGAAGGGCGGGACAGGCTCTTCTCTCTCCATCCCACTGCTCTGGGTGCTGGCCGTGCTGCTGGGGAATGCTGCCCGCGGCTAACAGGGAGTGCAACCCACCCCTGCCCCAGCTGGGGCGGAGAGAAGGTGGCTCTGCAGCTCCTGCCTGGAGCCCGTGGCCCTTCCTGAAGTCCCAACACGCGGCTGCAGGGTTGGCACGGGGTGCCCACACGGTGAGGGACCCGGATGCCACCCCAGTCCCTCCATCCCTGACGTCCTGCAGCACCACTGGTGAGAGAGAGCAGCTGCGGCAAAGCCCCACAGGCAGCAGCTCCATCGCCCTTCTCTCACCCCTCTGGCCACGTCCCAGCCCTCGCTGGGTCACTGGCAGGGTCAGTGATGCCACCCTGCCCGCTCCGCAGCCACCTTCCAGTGGCACCTGGCGCCTTCCTGGACATCTGCAGACACCAAGCAGCACACAGTATTGCTACTGTGCCAAGTGGGAACTTTATTCTTTCTTGTGGTTGGGTTGGTTTTTTTTTTTTCCGCTATTTTTTCCGAATCAGTTTAGGAGGCGCCTTTGAAGATGGGTCAGATTTGGATAATTCTTTTTTTCCCAGCAAAATCTGCAACATTTTAATAACGTTTTGCCCAGACATCAGCTCTGTGAGTTTGTACAGCTCAGAGCCACGGAGACACCAGCAGCAATAACCTGGGAACGGAAAGACTTTCCACATCGCTTGTGCATTGTCTCGGATTTTTTTTTCTTTAAAAAAAAAAAAAAAA
>VZTJ01000089.1:890221-932694 GCA_013397795.1 Orthonyx spaldingii
GGCTGCGCCGTGGCTGCGGGACAGGATGCAGAGGCGAAGTGTCCGCGTGGTTGTGAGTCTCAAGCCATGCAGTTATGGAGCAGCACCGCACAGGGACCAGAGGCTCAGCCACCGTCATTCCCAGGGTGGCAGTGACAGGGAACAAGCAAGGGCAAAATACAGACACGAAACTGCCAGGCCCCCCAGCTGACCCCATCATGGGGTGTTTGTTCTGGGATCGCTGCCCCTCTGCTTGGAAAGGGACAGATCCCAGCTTCCTGTAAAGCTGGTTTGAGTATTTGTCTTGCTGTAAACAGGCAGGGTCTTTCCTGGTCTCCTCTAGACAAAACTGACCCTCAAATCTTGTCACCCTCAGGTCCCAGCTGGCTGTACCTACTCATCCCAGCAGCTGATGCCAGCTCACTCCTTCTCCCAAACTCATTTCCACTGGCGAGCAGTCCTACACCACTGGCCTGCCCACCACACCAAGCCTCTGCCCACAGCACCTCCCGCCCTTGGCTGTGAGAAAATTGTTCTACTTAAAACTAACTACCTGAAGGCATTTATTATGTAGGAGAGCATTAATCCTTAATCAATTAAGTACCAATTAGTATTCCTCAGTGGGGATTCACTCCATTCATTTGTGAGCCCACCCAGACATGTCGCAGGTGGCAACAGCGTGACAGCTTCCTGCTGTCGTTCCCCCTCAGGCTGGGCCTGGGCCTGAGCACTTCTCCAACTCCCAGGAAACACCTCCTCCTGCCCCAGCACCCCTCACCTCCCTCCTGGTTCTCAGCATCGCCACTTTTGCCCAACACAGGGTGCTGCTCTTGCCCCAATTTGCTTTTGCAACTGGCTCCTGCATCCTGCCCAGCCCGCAGTGACACAGACCCCACTGCCCACACTCACATTCCCCTTTGCCACTGCCCTCCCACCCACCCACAGGTCACCAGAAGGTCCCACCAAGAGCAAGGTGCTCTCTCCTGGTGTGAAGTCCATCTTGCTAAGGTGGTTTAACCCTCTGATGGCATCAGATGAACAACCCTTGCTTGACCTTTAACCTCTCCTCAAACTCTGCCAGGTTTTCCAAGGAATTACACTACCCTGCCTCCAACCCAACAGCATGGAGCTATGGTGTGTCCTGAGGCTTCTGCCCCCCAGCAACTATTACACTTGGTCTTAAGGGAAAATGAAAAAAAGGAGATGCTTAAATCTACGGAGCCTCCTGCTGTCCACAGCTGTAAGCCCTGTGGGGAACGAGGTACAGGTATGTGGGGAGTTACCTGCTCCGGTAATCGCTGGCATGTTGAAAATCTCTGTCCCAGGCTGCCCAACATCTGCAGAAAAACAAAGCAGCTCTTCAGTACAGACAGCAGCACATGCAGGGTAGTGGCAGGGAGGACCTGCCATGGCAGCCATGGCAAGATTCCCCTCTCTCTGTCACAGCACTCCCGACAGCAGCCCAGCTCCCCCAGGCACAGGGGTGGCTCTGCAGGTGCTGGCTGGGATCAGGAATAACTCCCAGTGCCTTTGGGAGATTCACTTTCACCAGGTGGGAAAGGGCAAAAAAGCAGAGCCCAGAGAGCCAGGGCAATGTCTTTGTGCTCAGTGCCAGCCTCCCTCCTTCCCTCCCTCCTGCCCTTGGGATTACCAGCTCCAGGAAGCCAAACCCTCTCTCCAGCCTATGGGATTTTCAAAGGCTCAATGCCCCCTATCCATGGAGCTGGTCTGGGCAGTGGAGAGGGCGAGGAGGAGGAGAAGAAATGTTAAATCAATATTTTCCCTCTTAGCCAAGCTGTTTGACTTGGATATTGCTTTCCTTAGAATAACAGAAATTCTCATCAAATAAGAGGTGTATCCAATTTCTATATATTTTTTCTTGATAAGGGAAAGTGTGGAAGGTCAGGGGGTTCAGCCACATGTCCCCAAAGGGGCATAACAATACTGTTGGCTCATGGTAACATCATCCAGGAGACGAGACAGCTCGGTCCCTCTTATCCGATGCAGCTGTTGTACGATGGATTCAAACTGAATTAGTATTGACTGTATAATGCTGGGCTAAATTAAATTATGATCCTATCTACTCTATTAGCGGTTAATGAATGAACGGGCTGAATTTCTAATCTGAGCCAGCCTGGTTAGTTTTACAGAGCTGCACCAATATTGATGTAGGGCTTAAAGTAAGGTTGGGGGGAGATGCATCTCAAGGAGGAAGGATTCAGCTTGGCTGGCCAGTCATTAAAATATCAATTGCTCTTAAGTCTCCTCCATGCTCAGCTCATTATTTCCTTCCTACTGAGGTTATCTGATGGGGGTGGGATTGACAGCCTCAGAGCACAGAGACCGGGGTGGGAAGTCTCCCATTGCCTCCCCAGATGCACACAGTCACTGCTGGCAGCATTACAGATCATTCTAGGAAATGTTTGGACCTTATACTTCACAGAATCACAGAATATTCTGAGTTAGAAGGGACCCACAAGGACCATCAAGTCTGACTCTTCACTGCAGACAGAGCTGGCTGGGAGCTCCCAGCCCTTCAACACAGCAGCACCCATTCCCAAATCTCCTTTGCTTCATGTGTCCTTGAGGTTTTCCCTCCCCTGGTGCCCTGCATTTGCCTCCCCAGAGGTTCTTACTGTACTCCGTCTCGTTTTTGTTTGTCGTGCTGAGCTTCTTGATGATCTCCTGTTTCTTGGACTTCACCATGGCAGAGTTGCTCTCAGTCAGCTTGCTGAAGAAGGCTGGACGCTGAGTGTTGTTTCCTGGGGACTTGGACCCCATCCTGCAGAGCAAAAGACCATTGGAAACCTCTGCAATGTCCACTGCACAAAGTCTGACCTAAAAGGGCTCTTCCCTCAGTGCAACTGCTCAGGATCAGGCTGGGAGCTCCTGGGACACTCAGCATCCCCAATCTCTCTCCCTATCCCAACGATAAATGTACCCCACGGTATTGAACAGCCACGACAAACACAGCACCCTGGGATGGGACCCTGCTTGTGGCAGCGAGGAAAGCAGCCTGGGCCAGGCCGTGTGTGGGGACATTCCCACCCCCAGCTGCCCTCAGTGCTCACTCCTGGGCCGTACCTCTGGTCCATGGGCTCTCCCTCGCGGAACAGGACGGGGTACGGGGCGCTCTTGGCGTGCTCCGCGTCTCCCACGCCGTCAGGAGGAGACACCGGCTCGATGCAGCTGTCCGGGCCCCCGGCCGCCGCCTTGCCCTGCTCCGGGGACCTGGGGGCAACGGGACATGCCATCAGTTCACTGGGACAGCCCCTGGCCCTGTGCTTGGGGCTGGGAGGAGAGAAGGACTCCTGGTTCGGAGGGAGAGCGCGGTTTGGGCAGGCAGAGCTGGGCTAACCCCCGGCAGTGGGACACAGCTGGGCCACCCCAAGCACAGCAGCCCAGGAGGGACCTGCTGGTGGCAGGGACATGTGGATCCCTGTGGAGGGCTGTGACATTAACCTTTTGGGGACACTGCTTTTGACTCTCCATATTTGTGCACACAGCAGAGGCAGAAGCTGCCACCTCCCATCCTCCTTGTCAGGGCCACACAGGAGCTGGGTGGCTGCAGGAGGGGGCCTGGAGCTGGGGCAGCTTGGAGAGGATCAATACTGGCCCCTGATGCCTGCCTGTGGCCAGAGCTTGGGAGACAGCCAGGCTTGAGTCTGCGAGGAATTCCTCACAGCGAGTTCTGGGAATTTACGTCTTTGTTCTTTCTGTGGTTTCTCTTTTTTCCCCAGTTTTTTTCATCACTGGGTGGTCAGGGCTGGGCTCTTTTCCTTCATGTTATAAAGCCAACTCTAGGACCAGGCAGAGCTGGGAAGAATAATCCCATTTACTGACAAGGAACCAGGAGTCTGGAGGCACCACTCATGCCTGGATATATCTGGGTGAGTGTTTGGGTGGGAAGACACACCTGTTTTTTAATTCCTTATAACAGTAATCAGACCTGCCTTGTAGCAGCACGGGGATTTGAAAGTGACTTTAAAACAAATACAGGTGGTGCCTGAAATGAACAATTGCAGTTGTCAGGGCACATTCATTATGTATCCAATAAGCCTCATATTCACTACAAAAGGTGAAGATAAAATTAACTTCGAACCAATGGAAAACATGTCACTTCAGGTTTTTTGGAATCATCTGTGGTCAGGGACTGAGAACAGTGACAGGACAAGAGGCAACAGGCACAAACAAAACACGTGAAATTCCATCCCAACACAAGAAAACCCTTTCTTCCTGTAAGAGTGCTGAAATGCTGAGACAGGCTGGCCAGAGGTGTTGTCTCCAACAGTGGAGATATTCAGAATCCAACTGGCCACGACCTAGGACAACCTGGTCAAGAGGTCACTGCTGGGCTGGATGATCTTGAGAGATCCCTTCCCACCTAAACTATCCTGTGACACCAGCCAGATCGGAAAGGGAATTATGCATGGACTCTTAAGGGGGTTTAAAGAGCATCTCTAGGACAACAGGAATGGCAAGAGGCACCACCACAGGGGAAAGATGCCCAGATCAGAAAGGAGCTGGGCTGTGCAAGCAGGGAATCTCCTCAGCACCAAGCTGGGGAGAGCAATGCCAAACTCCAGGCTGCCCCATGGGTACACACGAGCTCAGACTGGCACAAGCCCGCCTGTGCCAGCCTGGGCTGGCCTCTGAGCTCACCTTTTGCCCCCCTCGTTCTGCGGGGAGATGCGCGAGGCCGCCGTGTGCTCCTGCTGGGGCAGGTAGGCCTCGCTGGGGGTGCGGCGCAGGTCCAGCACCGGGCACGCCGCCCCGGGGAACGAGTACACTGGGGCCTGGATGTGGGAGTTGAGCTGCTGCGGGTGGTGCCGCGTGTAGTCCTGCGTGATGACCTCCTGGAGAAGAAACCCGAGTCAGGAATGGAGCTGGTTTCAACCTCTGCCTTGCTGGGCCCAACTAAGAGGGCGAGCAGGAGGGAAATGGGCTGGTTTGTCCCTGCAGATGGAACGTCTGCCTCCTGCCCGCAACAGCTCTTGTGACAGCCTTCTTGGGGACACAAATACCCAGGCTGAACACCCCTGATAGCCCCTGCTCTCCAGCCCCCAGCTAGAGGAGCTGAGGTCTCCAGCATCACTCCCAGCCCATCCCCACTAGACACGTTTCACTGAGCTCTGCCCTCCTCCCTGGAGCCCCAGCAGGAAGGTGAGGGAGGTGAATGAGGTTGGTGAGTTACACTGATGTGCTGGGCCAGCGTGACCACGCGCTGGTTCATGCCCTTGATGCTCTGGCTGGACTGCAGGGGCTGGCACTGGGGGCCGTCGGGCTGCCGCAGGTGCTGCAGGTGGGCGGCTTCAGGAGCCGGGGCCTTCAGCGAGCCTGGGGGGCACCAAGAAGAGAGCAGGAATGAGATGACGCCTGTGTCCCCTTCCCTGAATGCCATCACAGCACTGGAGCACAGCCAGTTTGGGCTCTTCCACACCAGCCCCTGTTCTCACCTTGCTGCTTCTGCCTCAGGTCGTGCTCCCCATGCCCCTTCTCTGTGTCCTGCAGCAGCTTGGCCCCTTTCTCGTGGGACAGGCTGGGCGAGCTCACGGGACTCACGGCTTCCATCCGCTCAGGGCTGTAGCCTCCATGAAAGCCTGAGGAAATGGAAGGGAGTTAAAACCACGAGCTCACTTGGCTTTTCCCCAGCACGGTTGCACCATCGCTTGTGGGTAGAGACGCATGTTCAGCAAAGTGGGGGGAAAAAAGAAATAAAGGAAGACCTGGCAGGTCACACTGCAGGGCCACCTCTGATGTCCAGCTGTGGTGATGGCTGCTGTGAAGAGGTGATGTCTCACTCCTGCAGAGCTGGACACTCAGCAGCTCTCGGTGACAGCATGAGAGCCAGGGACCAAATCCAACCTCTGCAGGTCCACACCGTGTTCCCCCATTTTCTCCACCCACTGAAACCCCCACTACGCCCAGAGGGACAGCAATGCCCAGAGAGAGTGGAGGTGGCTGCACAAGAGGTCTCCAAATGCATTACAAAGCAAAGCCCCAAGCCCAGCATGGCCAAGACCAGGGACTTGAAAACTGAATGTGAGGCCCTGGAGACCCCAGATGCCACTCCAGAGACAGTGGACTCACAAACCACAGGGGCAAAGTGTGACCATTCTCTGCTTTTTAACGCCTTTCATAGACTCATGGAACCATTTAGGCTGTAAAGACCTCTAAGCTCATTGAGTCCAGCCACGAACCTACCACTGACAAGTTCATCAAGTCTGCACCAGCCTCTGCACAGACTGAAACTGCATCAAAACAGGCAGAGCTGGAATGAAGGACCACCATCACCTTCCAGAAGAGAGGGGAAACTGAGGCGTGGACAAGTTATGCTTCTGCAGAAGAGAGGCAGAGGATGGAGGGGCCTTGCAGGAGGCAAACACTGCCAAGCACGTTTGGTAACACAACTTTTGCCTCCACAGACCTTTACCCTCCTAACACTCTATTCCTGGAGACTGCCCTCAGCAGGCAAATGTGGTCCTGGAATATGCTGCTAGACGGTGCCAGGACCAGACATGACTGAGGGGTGGGATAGGATGCAGCTCTTCTCCCCAGCCAGGCCACCGTGCCCTCTCCATCCTTGGGTTATGGGAAGGGGAGTGAGGTGAAAACTCCCACTGCTGGATGGCCAAGGCAGCTGCTGCAACTTGAAGATGGGGTCCCACCAAATCCCCACAGGCTGCTTGTTGCATCTGCCTGCTGATGGGAGCCTGGATGAATGCTCTGGGTGAAGGTTGGTCCCATCAAGAATGACCCAGACCTTGGAATCCATCCCGCTCCTGCAGTTTCTATTGGAATAACTAATCCCAGTGCTTTTGTGTCTTACACAACATTCCTATGAGGTGGTTCTTGTGGTCTGCTCTGGAAATGGCTGCTGAGCACGGCTGGGCTGAGTGATCCCAGGACAGCCATGTCCATGGTGCCCACCTTGGGCAGCATCCAGCACCGGGACCTGGAGTGAGATCACCCCGAGCACAGGAACCACATCCAAGATGAGACCCACAAAGCCCTCTGAGACCCTGCAGCTCACGAGCAGGGAGGTGCTTGTCTGATGGCCAGCAGCCTTGTCACGCTCACAATCCCAGTTCTCTGCTCTGCTCGTTTGATTTATTACCCACCACTGTTCCTTACAGACTGCCTGGGAATTTCTAAGGATGGGGAAATCGAAATTAGCAAATGGCTATTGTCTGTAAAAAGCAATACCAGGAACTGGACAACATTTGCAAAACAGGACTTGGCAATGGGAAAAACTCAAAGAGGGTGGGAGAAGATCCTTAAAATACACAAAAATAAAAAAGTCTGGAATAACACAACGACCAGGAAGCAGAGGGACAAGCACTCTTGGGGAGCTGATGGAGCCAATAGCCAAAACATGCAACTAAAAGTAAGAAATAATGAAATTAAATGAGTGCCAGGCCACAGCTGTCTCACCTCTGCCCTCCAGTTTCTTACCATCACTAGTGGAGTCATTACCCAGAGAGCCTCTTTCTCGCTGCCCTTTATCACAAGACATTTGGCACATGATAAGCACATCTGTGAAGTTGGCCACTGTCATGGTGGTCTTACCGAGGGCTCGGAGCTCCTGCTCCTGCATGGCAAAGCGTTTGCTTTGACTCTTCTCTCTGCTGTGCTGCTCGGAGCCTGAGGCTGCGTGCTGCTGGTCCAGAGGGTGGTGGTGCTGCTGGCTTTTCCCCTGTCCTCTGCCATAGTGATGAGAAGAACCAGGTCCGGAGGCGGGCAAAGGTCTCGACTCCATGGCTTTAATGGGCGAAGGCGACTGTTCGAGGTTGGCCCCGCTGGGCAGCTTTGAGGTGTAGGCGTTGTTGTCAGTCTGGGCTCGTTCTGTCTTGGCTTCCCGCGCCCTCGAGGCCTCTTTCTGCAGGATGGCCGGGTCCAGCGGGGCCGCGTAGCCGTCGGCCGCGCCGAGGGAGGAGCGCAGGGTGGAGGCCGAGGGGAAGGCGGCAGAGCGGATCGGTGATGTGGTAGTGGTGGAGGAGGAGCTGGAAGCAAAACGAAGACAAGGTCAAGATGAGAGAAGCACGTGGAGAAAGGGAATGCTGTTACCAGAGCCTCAGTGCTCAGCCTTGCCTGGCTGAGCTCCTTCCAGGGCTCCTGAGTGTAGGGGTGGCCCACGCAGGGCCAGCGAGGATGACTTAGATGGAGCCTCCACCACAGCAACTGGCCACAGGGTATTGGGCCTGAATGCATTGACTGGAGAACATAAAACCCACGGACAGGTCCCAGAGACCTTGGAAATTCCACCACGAGCCAATCTTCAGCAAGAGGAGCAATATCTGTATTCAGGCACACTCCTACTTTATTCCTGATAGCAGGAAAAGCCACCAGGAAAAGAAAAAGAATTGGGGCACCAAAATGGGCCTCTCCCCATCACAACTTCCCTGGAAGCCCGAACCCTGTTCCCACTGAGATTGAAGGGAAAACAACTCTCACTCCTTCCTCTCAGAGGTGCTCATTAAGTAAGTTATGGTTCAGGCATCCAGGCAAGCACTAGAAACCATGGTGGGGGGAGCATACCGTAGGACAGAAGGGGTGGGGGTCTCTGAGGAGATGATCTTCATGCTCGTGTTGTGGAGCACGCTGGGGCGCTGCTGGATGGTCTCGTGGGTGCGGGGTGAGACGGGCGAGTGCTGGTGGCTGTGGGAGTGGGAGGACGAACGGCTGCTGGACTGCTCTGTACCTGGGGAGAACACAAGGAAGGGCTTCTTTAGCTCTTTGTCCAATAGCCCTAACTCTGCCTCCACCCAGCACAGGGCCCAGGGTGTGGTGCTGGACTCCTCCCCAGCCTACCTGGTCTCCAGATGGGCGCGTGCTCCACCGTGGTGGAGGCTAGGATGGACTTTTCACGCTCCCTCTCTCGTTCCCGCTCCCGCTCCCGTTCGGACACCGATGATCCTGACTGTTTGGTCATGTGCGTGGGCCCCCCTGAAACCCAAGCAAAAGGCAGTGAGAGAGCTGCAGACACAGCAATTCCCCCTGGGAATGCTGCCTGCTCTTCACGTCGCTGTGTCTGCAGAGCAGATAAGGAATGGCTCCATCCAAGGTCACCTGGAACAGGACAGACAAGGGCAACCAGCACAAAAAACCCAGACAAATCATGGAACAGCTGTCCTGGCGCCATCTCCAGGGTATGACCTTCCACAGAGCTGCTTGCTTTGGGGAAGAAGGGAGTAAAGCAGGGAAGCCCTCTACAAGCAGGAAGAGAGGGAGTCAGTGGACTGGTCCCTGATTGAGAATTAATTTGGCATCTCCCTAACTGCCCTGACATGCTGTGCCCATGGCTTTGGATTGGTTGTGAGTGCCCTGCTCAACCATTTTCCCATTGGAAAAGCAACCTGCAGCATTACCTGGGGAGAGCGGGGAGCTGCTGTGCCGGCTGCCGAAGGTCTGGGGGGGTCCAGGTATGTAGGTGATGCGGTCCATGGTGGTGGCAGAGGTGCCAGGGGTAGGGGGCACAAGGACAGGCAGGTGTGGCACTTGGGACAAGTCGATGATGCCTGGAGAGAGAAGTGAGAGGACTGTCAGGACAACGCCGGAGCTGGCAGCGCCAGCCTGACCCAGCCTCCTTCTCCCATCCTGCTCCCAAACCCCCGGGCAGTGCCATGCTGGGAGGACCTGCTGCATAGTTGAGGGCGAGGGAGGGCTCCCGGGGCGACAGCCCGCGCAGCATGTCCGCCCGCTGCGCCATGGCCGTGGCCGCGGCGTTGTGGTGCATCTGCTGCGACGTGATGTAGTCGTTGATGATGGTCTGGCGGTTCTCCATGGCCGCCGTGTCCGGGTAGCCCCGGATGAGGTACGGGGGGTACAGGTGCGGGTACGTGGGGCTCGGAGCCAGATGCCTTGGCAGGTAGTAAGCAGCAGCTGGGAGAGAAAAGGATGTGGATGTGAAGCCCCAGAGACCTCAGGCTTTTGAAGCGTAAGAAGGGAAAGAACAGACTGTGCTTCCAACCGAGGTACCTGCTTCCAGTTGGATTCCCCTCGGGATGGCGGCGGGGTCGAAAGGCAGCGGGATGTGCCCTCGGTACAGATCGACGCCGCTGACGCCGCGGAGCAGGTGCTCGTACGGGGAGATGGGGTGGTGGTGGTCAGGCACGGGGGCGTGCGGAGACTTGGAGTTGGTGAGCTCTCTCGAGGTGGGGGTGATCTTTCTGTCCTGGGACACCGGCTTCCCAGCAGTGATGCTCCCTGCAGAGAGCAGAAGGAAATGAGTCACAGACTGAGCGCCGCGGCCAAGCCATGTCCCTGAGGGATGCCTGTGGCCAAGCATGTCCCACAGGGACAATCGCAGCTACCCTGAACTCGAGGGACCTTTCCCTCCCCCCTGCACTGCCATGCCCTGTTACACTACCGAAGTCGAGGTAGGCCAAGTCCCAGCTGCCCCTTGGGAGAGAGGCCTTTCCCAAATCATCCCTCCACCCCAGCACATCCACGCTGGGCAATCTGTGCATTCACCCTGGCCTGCACAAGCAGCCGGTGGTGCAGCCTTGCTGCCACTCTCTTCAGCACAAGGAGATCACTGCTGGTGTTAGGGAGAAGTGTGAACATGTCCCACCCAGTGTCCCAGGCACTGCTTTCCTGTCCACCCATTGAAAAAAGAGTGCTGTGGGCCACTGTTGGGACAGGGAAGATACTTTTGAAATGCCAGTGGCTTCACCAGCCACAGCCCAAGTCTCCCTTTGGTTACCCTGGTGCAGGTGAGGTGCCCTCACTTCAGCAGTGTGAGCTCCCCCAGGAAGGGCACTAAGCCCCAGCTGTCCCTGGCAGCCACCCCAGTGCCGTGAGTCAGGCCTGGGCGTGGGGTGCTGGGCAGAACGGGTTCAACAGGCACCTGCTGGGAACCGCTGGGGCAGGTGGGGTCAGCAGCCACCTCCTGCACACCTCACCTGCTCGCTTGTTAGAAATTTTACCATCCAATAAAAGGTTTGCCAGGTACCTTCGTGCTGCCGCGGTGTGGACTCGCGTGTGGAGACCGGAGACCCTCTGTGCAAGTGGCTGCTGAACGCCGTGCTGTGCCCTGCCTGGTGGTCCTCATAGCTGAGGGCACTTTGGTGGGGCTTGCCCGGCTCAGGTACAATCACAGGAGCCCCTCTGGCGATGGAGCCACCCGAGTTTGTCACAGGGCTCGGCCTGTTTTTCAGGCTCTCTTCGTAAGCTCTTTCCAGATTCCTCGGGTCTTGGATGACATCCAGAGAATGCACAGAGTGAAAAGTCCTGCCGGGACTGCCGATGATGGAGCGCACATCGTGCTTTTTGGTACTCGAGGAGGAAGAGCCGCTGTCGTACTTCATTGGGGTACCCTGGGGACAGGAGGCAGAGGGGACATCAAAGGGACGTAGGACAGAAGGAGCCCAGTGAGTTCCGACAGGACTCAGAGTGCCTCATCCAGCGGGTCAATACACAGAGCTTCCTTGGTCAAACAGCCAACAGCCATGGGCAAAGCAGAGATAACCACTCAGCACAGGGCAGGGTGGAGGGCACATCCTGCATGTCTTGTTGTGCTCCAACAGGGTGGTGATGAGTCACTGCCGAAGGCTGGCTGTGCCCATCACGCCTCTCTCCTGCACACTGTGAAATGGGATAGGACTACAAGGTGCCATGGGAACCCTGCAAATATTTGGAGGCCAACAGGAGATAGCATGCCATGTTTCACCCTAACTGCTGGCCCTGCTGGGTTGCCACTTGCCCATGAAGGGAGGAGACCAAGTCCATGTGCACCCAGAGTCACAAATGCCAAAGGCACCAAGTTGACTGTCCTTGAAAAAAAGGCAAATGCGTCGCCATGGATCACTGCTTTCTTAATGAGCCAGGGGTTCCCTGGGTTTTGTGTTTATCTGCTGGGAAGAATTATAGGATGGTCTGGATTGGAAGGGGTCCCTTCAAAGGATGGGGCAGGACGACCTGTACCCAAGCAGAGCGTCAATTCTTACCAGTGATGCAACTCAAAGCTGTCTCTGCTCTCCTTTTACCTTGGGAATGGCTCCCAGGATCTGTGCAAGGACAGCAGTCTGAGCAGGACTGACCTCATCTGCTGTTCACTTCACACTCACCTGCGTGATGGAACCTTCCTTCAGAGGTCTGGTCAGAGAGACGTCTGGTGTCCGCCTCAGCTCCTCCCGGGGAATCTCATGGATTGATCTTCCTGCTTCTTTCACCGTGGCTACCAGGTCTTCATGGGCTGATTTCATTTTCAGAGGAGTAAGGCCCTCATGAGATCTGACCTTGTAGGCATCAGATAAGTCCCTTGGTGGAGTGTTTTCCCTCTTGAGCTGTTTGGCTTCTCTTCTGAGGTAGTCCTCATGGGCCTCCACATAGGACCGAGGTATTCCTGCAACCCCCAAGCAGATGGTGGATGCAGAGGGAGATTCCCCAGGCAGACACTGGACTCACAGTCCCTGTGCAGATGCTCAATTCAAGAGGGTCTCTAGCTCACACATGTAACTCAGGGACTGGTACCCAACTGAGCCCACAGAGCAGCTACACCCCCTAAGGCAGCTGGTCCACCTCACACCTGCCACCACTTTCTGGACCCACTAATTTCAACCTGCTTCATGTGAATCACTGACAATTTTGGCCCTGATTTGGGCAGAATTTAGGTTGGTAGAAGCTGAGCAAGACTGAAAATCTCTCTGAGCACAAAGCAGGGGCCGCAAAAATCTGCAGCTGGACCCTGACATGTCCATCCTTGCTTCCTCCTGTCCTCCCCTGACAACGAGAACAAGGAGTTGAGCATGTGAGATGCTTCCCCTGTCCACGCCCATCTTGTGCTTGCAAGCTTTACCTTGTGTAATCGAGCCCCGCATGTGATGCTGCTCCTTTAGGTTGTGGGGACTGTGTCGGTCTGGAGGGATCGCTCGACCCATGAGACCTGGAACAGATCCAAGAGGGAAAGCTGGGCTGTGACACAGGAATTACTTTACAATGAATACATGACAGTGTTACCAGGACGCAGCAAGGATAAATGCCAACAATTTCTAAATTTTTCTTTTCCTTTTTTTAAAAACGTGTTTCTTTTTTTTGTGTTCCTGAAGCTGGTCTGTCAGGACAGACGCTCAAGGCAAATGGGCCACTCTACATCCCTTGTTTTCCCATGCTGGTCAGATGCCATCCTGTTGGCATACCAGCTAACCACTGCCACAACACTGGCACAGGAAGATGCATCATGTAGACAGGAGACAAGACAAGGTCTCCACGGGTCACCAACATAACACAGGTGAAAGGTTTCATCCAGACCCACCTTCAATGCTGGTAGATAAGGTATCACGGGCTGATAAGCCCCGGCTGATCCTCCCCTCCATCATATCATAGGTCCGCTTCGTTCCTGTGGTCTCATGGGAAGCTCCCGAGCTCCTGCTGTCTTCTTTGGGACACTGAGAAGCAGCAACTCCACCTGGGGGAGGGAACACCACGAGGCACCACCATGAGCATGGAAAGTCAGCACGGGCCAAGAGAGGCTGTTTACTGCTGTTTGTGTGCGTTGCTGAGGGGTCAGGTCCCATCCCAGCATCAGCCACCACCACGCAGTGCCAGAAACATCGCACGGGATTGGCTTCCAGGAAAGTCAGCTGGTGTTTTCTCCCCTCCCTGCCTGCCTCAGACTGCAGATCTGTGCCTCCCGCTTGGGTAGCAGCATCCACGCCCTGTGGTGTCCCATTCCCTCCCTCCCTGGTGGGGCCATCCCGTAGGCAGCAGGACAGCCTGGAGCCAGTGGGAGCAGCTGCAGCTCCACTGAACTTGGCCCTTTGGGTCTGGGGAGTTTTGGTTTTTTTCCCTGTTTGTTTTGATTTTTGCTAGACACCTACTGTTTGGGATCTTGGCCAGCCTTAACATTTGCCGAGACACTCCCTGGGTGAGAAAATCAGGGAAAAAGGAGGAGAAGCAAAGCTGAGAATGATTCCTTTGCAACAGCGCTGAGCACACAGAGGAACTGGGAGAGATGGTGCAAAGTCCCATGCAGGACTGATGGAGTAAGCACTGGAGTGAGGAGAGACCACTGACTGTCCCCTGATCCGAATCTGGAGCAGGTTCCCTGCAAACAAGCAGTGGACATCTGTCCTGAGCTACAGCCCTGCCACCAGCACAGCCCTGCCCCTGCCAGGCAGCATCACACCCACCCCAGGCAATGGGCACCCATCATGTGCAGCGAGCTGTGAATGCAGCAGCTTCTGATCCAGCTGAATGCCTCGGGTTTATGCCACGAGTTCCAAATAGGATGTCAGCTAGGAGAGACAAACGCCTCTGCCCATCATTCCTGGCCAGGCTGTCCTTGCCAAGGATTGCCAGTGCCCTGATCCTCCTCTTTGTGGGCAGAGAAGGTGGTTGTACAATTAGAGAAAGCAGGGAAGTTAAAAACATTCATTCTATTGTGGACAATCAGGAACAAAACTCCTCCTCGGCAAAACCAGTAATTAATAAAATGGGATTATTACAACTTCACACCCACTCTTGGTTTCCGCAATCAGCACCCACTCAATCCACAAAGTGTTTGGGGCTGTGTGTGGGGAAACAAGAGGGGGTCCGTGCCTGAGCCTTTGCTTCAGCTCCATTTGACAGGAGAAATCCGGGGGTGACATTCAGAATCAGCCAAGCACCGTGCAGGCGATGTGCCTGCACCCTGTCATCAAGGCACATCTGTTGCCACCAGCCCTTCTGCAGGAGGGGACGTGCTCCCAGGCACCCTTTGTACCACCGGGAAGCAGGGGGAGGGAGCGAGGGAGAAGAGAGACTAAACAGAAAGAAAACCATTCCAAACCCACGTCCCTCGCCTTGCAGAAGCCATCAGCAATCATATGCAGGATGAGAATAACCAATCTAGCACAATTCAGCTCACACATGCTACAGGATCTCGTCTCATTACAGCTCTTTTATTTTAAGCACCCTCATGACACTAAAGAATTTGCAATTTTTTTTCTGCTTGCCAAAATTCATAATCACCAACAGTTTCAGTTTTCTTATTTAATTTTTTTTTTAACTCTTCCGCTCCTGGCTGTGCAGCCTGGCTGGGCTGTACAGAGCAAAGGACAGAGGTAGGGCTGGTGAGGCTGCAGCAGCTTGTGGGATCACTTGGGATGTGATAAACGCTATCAAGCATGTAAAAGGCTGCTGGGGAGAGGAAGGAATTAATTCCTCATCTGTGTCCATGGGGGGCAGCATGAGAGGTGATGGACACAGGCTGCAGCCAAGGAGACTCGGGCTGACACAAACAACAGAGGAGAGTTTGGTCTGCAGCTCTCCCTCACTGCCTGGAGCGGGATCCCAGCTCTGGGCATGGCAGCCCTCACTGCTGGGAGCCCTCCCCACCTCTCCCTGATGGTGCCATTTCTGAGATCGGCCTCGTTCGACCCCCAGCCCGGGCAGAGGTGATTAAAATAGCTTCTTGCACAAACAAGTCCTGAAACACTTCCCGCGTCCTCCCTGGTCCAAGCCTTGCCAACTGTCCCAAAGGGCATCCAGACACAAGTCTTCCACAGTGACATTTATTATCTGGGCTAGAGTTGACAGTGTTCCCAGGGGGACATGCTGTGAGCCAGTTTCCATGTGGCAGGCGAGAGGCACAGCACAGAGCCCTGTCCTGAAAGGTCCCTGTGGTCCTGGGACACACACAAAGGTGACAGCTGGAGCTTGAGAGTTGTACCCATGGCCTGACCTGAACCCTCTGCCTCCAGCCCTGCATAAAACAAACCAGCCCCTGATGAAACGAGCTGCCTGTACTTGTGAGCAAGAGGAAAGGGACTTCTGTGGGACACACTTAAGCCTGCAGCACTGACCACAGGGCCTAGGCTGCCAGGCAGGTTGGAAGGGATTCTGTGCCCCAGGGAGGGAGGCAGAGGGCTCAGGCAGCACAGCAGCTTGCCAGAGACACCTACTGAGGCAGCTGAGGTTGGGATCTGCTCCCCAGTCATCTCCAAACTCAGCTGAGTAGGGAGGTGACACGAGGATGGCCATCTCTGTGCACACCAGAGCTCACACCAGTGCTTTACCCCAAGAGGATCCAGGGCTGCAGCATCTCTAAGTTGGCTCTTCCTGACCCCAAGTGCAGGCCAGGAGGAGTCTGGCTCCACAGCAGAGATGCCCGACCGAGCACACAGTGAAAGGCAAGAATGGAGTTGTTTCCAGCCTCACTGGAGAGGAACATCTGCTTCTCTCCAATGGGAGGCACTGGGACACGCGGAGCAGCTTGGATGGCCAGTGCTGTGATGGGCTGAGCAGGCGCAGAGGAGGCAGGAGCAGCTGGTGACCACCTGCTGGTCCCACTAACGCAGCGAGGCACCGCCGGCATTTACCCAGGAAAAGCATCCCTGTGCTGCCGGGGTGCGGCAGCAGCCAACACATCCCCAGACAGGCTCCTGGTGGGAGCAGGAATGGCTTCACCACCTCCATCAGCTCCAGCAAAGCTCGCCAGATAGTGGGGCTGGGTCCAGGAGGATTTCTGCAGGGCAGTCCCATGCTGGAAAAACCTCCCAGTGCCCAAGTCAATGCAGGTGAGAATCTGACATCCAAATAAACCTTTATGTCAAACTACCTGACTTGCCTCCATCTTGCAGGTTCTTAGGTACAAGAGTTTGGGGGTGCTCTCATAATGTGTTCAATCAGTCCCCGTCCAGCACAGGGTGCTAGGGATGAAGGTAACATCTTCCTATCTGATCCTCTCCTCTTCCCTGTTTCCCAAACCCAAAACCATTGCAACCCTGCCTGCCATCTCTAACACAAGATGACCACAGAGGACAGACGGACACAGGGCACCAGGATGGGAAGGGAGAGAAATTCTGCAAGCAAAAACATGAGGCTGGCCTGTTGTACTCTGTCAGCCTTTCCTCAAATAGCTCCCAAGTCCCAGCCACAGTGGCACAAACCCCTGGCACCTGCCCTAAAAAGGCAGAGGGGTTTAGGACTTACCCTCGTAGGACAGCACGTGGCCTTTCTTCCCTTCGTAGATGACATGTCCTTTGGGCACGGCATCCTCCCTCGCCTTCTCTGCTCTGCTCGGGCTGTCTTCTCCGATTATCCTGGTAATGGTTCCTTTGTACAGCACTTCTGCCGGGGTGCCCTTGGAAAGCCACCAAGATCCATATTTAACAGTGTCACAACCAATTAAGCGAGCGCCGCGCGGGGACAGGCTGTTCCTCGCGGGAAGCCGAGCACGGGGAGCGCACCCGGCCTCCGCTTCCTGGCGCAGCCAACAGCGAGGGACTCGCAGCTTAATTATTGATGAGAATGATAACGAGGAGCGGTAAAAAGGTACGTGATCTGTGTGAGGTTGCTGGGAAGAGGCAGGGGATGAGGACAGCACAGACCTCCAAAACAGCAACTCTCACCCTGCCTGTTCTGGGGTAAGCTACCCCGCCTGCTCCCTCTCCCCAGGTTTAGGGGACAGGGCTGGTGCTCCCCTGGGGACACCTTAGTGACAGCGGGCACCACTCCAGCGTTAGCTTTTTCCCTGCAGCCTATGCTTGGCACAGGAGCCACGGAAATGTCCTGCCCACCCAGGCACATCTGCTGGCAGCAGCGTGACCTTCAGCGAGCTGCCTGTGTGCGGGAGCTGGCGGCTGGCAGCGCGCCCGGCTGAGACGGCAGCGACAGCGAAACCGGTCCCGGAGCAGGTCGGGGAGCACAGCCTGCCTCAGCTCTCCAACAGGAACAGCATCAGGCTTCCCACACACACTGGTGTGAACTGAAACCTCTCCTTCCCCACAGGCACACACAGACACAGCTCACAGCACCAGCCTCCTGAATCCCCTTCAAAACACACGGAGCTGGATGTCCCTGGAGAGTTGCTGGTGATTAACACCCTTCTGCCATCATGACCTGTTGGTGCCAACTGGGAACAGCCACCATGGGGTGACAGTCCCCCTCCTCCATCTCTGGGAAGGCACAGAGATGCTGTCAGGGTGACACTCCTGACTGACACCTGCCTACTCAGCTCATTTAACCCCAGCAAGCCCCGGGACTGAAGCCTGGGGGAAGCCTTGGGGACGTGATGCCCCTGCCAGCTTTGCTGTGCCATTCAGGCTATTTCCCCACCCCTGCTTGGGGATGCCCCTGCTCTTTACCAAGCCCTCAGAGTAGCAGCAGTCCCCAAAAGCCAGCACATGGCAGCACATGGGTTCAGTGCTCTGGTCATTCACCCTTGCAGTGCACCCAGGCACCCGGTAATGGCTCTCCCAGCCCCAGGTAAAGTCACCTCCCTTCCACGGACGTGCTCCGAGGGGATGTGAAAGCAAGTGATGACAGATGGCTTCAGAGCAGAGAGCATATTCGAGATCTGCTTCCTGTGAACCGGATGACTAATCTGAGATCAAGTATCAGCTCTGCTACCAGGAGCTGCTGCCAGAACAGGGGGCTCCTTCTCCCAGCAGGAGCAGAGGGATGCAGGCTGCTGGCCCAGCAGGAGAGTCAGGCAATGCCCTGGGTCTGGGCTTGGTACCTTAATCCCAAGCCAAACAAACGAATTCATTAGCCAGCTGGATTCATTAGCTGGATGCAAAACAGTGTCTCAACAAACTCTGCTGCTCTCCTGAACTGGCACATGGTGCTCAAGGTTCTTCACACCCACCCATTGCTGCTCATAGCTGCTGCACTGCAGGAGCATCTGAGAGGACAGAGCAAGTGTTTGCTCTGATGTGTTATTTACAGCCCCTGAGCACCCACTCCTGGCAGTTATTGGACACAGGGCACCAGGCAAGCTCAGCCTTTGCTCTGGGTCAGTATTCAGGATCAGTTCCCCAGGACCAAAGGGAACATGGTCATCCTCCTTGAAGAAGGCAGGCAAAAATTGGAGCCTGAGTGTCTTTAAATATCTGAATGATGGCCAGATAAAATCCCCATGGGAAACAGATATTTTTTTTTAATGCTCTCTGCTCTGTTAGCAGATGAGCAATAACTCACACTGCAAGAAAATATCGCCCGCTTGCCAGCTGCTCTTCTGAAGATGGATGGTGGAGATTAAGGCCAAAATATCTTCCTGCTGAAGAGCCTTTGGGCAGGACCCCCAGCACAGCATGCCAGGAGCTCTCACTACCCTACCTGCCCCTCACAGCCTCCTCCCTCCTCCACCTGGCCTGGGCCCTCCACCCAACTCCTTTGCTCTGCTCCACTTTCTTGCCCTGGCAAGATGATTTTCCCAGAGCCATTTACAGCTGCTTTTGCCTCTGTTCTTGATAGCTACAAAAAGCAAAGCAGGGTTTAAACGTGTTGTAAGGCTGCATTGCTGTTTGCTGGGCTCTGCTTTTCTGCAGTCTCTGCTCACGGGACACGGCTCATGCCATCCTGAGTGGGGGCTGTCTGCAAACCCCTCCGAGGGGCTCCATGGGGTGGGAGCACGACAGAGCTGCTGCACACCCAGTGCTGCACACCCAGTGTGCCCCACAAACCCCCAGTGCCCGTGGCCAGCAGCACAAGCTGCAGCTGCCAGCACCCAGGAGGCAACACCCATGGGAGACAAGGGACCTACGTGTGTGATGGACCCTCGGTAGGTGATGGGCGACTCCGGAGGGGGTCTGGATGTGGGAGTTCCTTTGGTGATGCTTCCTCCCGAGGCAGAGCTGAGGGAAGAACCTGTAGGACACAAAGCCTGTGAGCTGGGGACTGGATTTGCTGTTCAGCACAAAACCTGCAGGGCTGAGACTACAGAGTGCAGGATTTGACCCAGTCTCTAGCAAGCTGTGGTACTGGAAGGGACACTCTGCATCAGATGTCGATGTTCAATCCCCTGCCTTGCAGAACCCTTTGAACCAAGTCTCTTCAGAAACCCATCCCTGTGAGTGTGGGGTAGAGAGGAGGTGAAATATAGGTATTTTGAGGCTATCAGCTCCCTGCTGTCTTCGTGGAGGGGCCGTGCAGATTTATGAGCCTGGGAGAAAGCACAGCCTGGCTCAGCCTCTCCTGATGTGATCAGAGCAGATCTGTGGCAAGATGCAGCTCAGGGTGGCTTGAGTTCATTCACACAGATCTGTCCTGGGTTGGAGCCAGCCCACCACACTCAGGCTCCTGACTGCCTTACTGGGGGGTTCACACACCAGAATTTCCACTAAAAAGCAACACCTTTGCATTTATTTTCTTCTTTATTTTTCTTCTAATGGGGAAAGAAACTCATGAGGGCTGTATTTAACCAAAATGGGGTCCCTGTCCAGCTGCAGCAGCAACAGTGAAGAGGATGAAAATACAAATTAATGTAATTTAAACAGGCCTTGCTTTGTCTTAAGCAATGGATTTTCAGGTGTCCCTCGAACACAAAACCTCCACCAGAGGTGGAGCCTGAGGCCCTGATTTGGGGAGACAGAGAAAAAGGGCAGAGAGACCCCTTTGGCTGGGCACAATTCCAGAAATCAAACCTGAGATCACCGGGCAGCTGCAGCCAGTGTGGCATTCACCAGGCTTGGCAGTGCCAGCATCCCTCCCTTCCCACAGCGGGGGCAGCGCCTCCCGCCCCGGTCCTCACCCCGCAGGATGGAGCCCTCCTGGGACGGCTGCAGAACCAGACTTTCCGGCTGGCTGGCCTGGCTTCTAGGAGAAAGTTGTTCCTGCTTTACTCCAGGAAAAGGCACTGGAAAACATTAACCATGGATCAGCACAGGTGCAGGGCACGGGGCCCCAGCCCTGGGCTGTGCCAGCCCCGAGGCAGCACCTTCTCAGCAGCTTTGCCATTCCCAGCTCGCTTTGCCATTCCCAGCAGCTTTGCCATTCCCCAGGGTGGTGGACACACAAATGCCATCGAGCAAAGCCAGATCCTCTGCCCTGGCAAAGGCACTGCCCACTGGGACCAGAGCTGACACTGAAAACTGTGCTGGTTTATAACAAGACCCACGCACAGTGGGAAACAGAGCTCACATCCCTCCTCCCCAGGCTTGATCCCTCATCCATTCCCTCCTGCTGTTAAGAAAACCTTCCAAATCTGCAGACTAAACACTTTCTTTGTTCACTTCAGGCCATTTACTCTTTATCCTACCAGCCTGGGGAGCAACAATATATTTCCTTCCTTCGATCACAGTATTAGCTGGAGGGTATTTATAGGCTGGGAAGCGTCCCTGGCCGAGTTGTTGCTTTCCTATACCGCACAAATTTAGCTCCCTGTGTCTCTGCTCTCCTGATGGACTAATCCTTTCATCCTCTTAGCAGTTCTCTCTGTGCTCCCTTGCTGTGCCCTGTGCTCCACCTCTCCCCTGTGCTTCTGGCAAGCTGTCAGAGCACGTGAGAAAGAACTCGTCTCCCAATTCCTTACCCAGTTTCTTGGGATCCATGGCGAGTGGCAGGCCCATGGTGATGGAACCAACGGGGACCTTGGCGTGCTCGGGGCTGTAGGGCGTGTGGAGCTGGATGGGCATTCCCTGTGGGGCAAGAGGAGAGGTCAGGAGCAACTCCTGGTCCCTGCGAGGCGTCTCCAGCGCTCACACCCAATACCCTACCTGGGAAATGGATCCGACGGATCTCTCCAGCACGGAGGGGTGCTTGGTGGAGGAGATGAGGGGAGGAGGGTTGGAGATGCTGGCTAGTCTCTGCAGCCCTGAGCGAGAGCTCTCATGCAGGTTTAGCGGGATGGGGTGTCCTGTGAGGAGAACACAAACGTTTGTGAGAGCGAGGGCAGGGAGAGCAAAGGGGCACAGGAGGGAGCGGGGCTGGCTGCAGTGACCTGGCTGGCTGTGAGACTGCACGAGGCTCCAAGTCACACGATCATTTTGGAAAAGACTGGAACAGTTTAAATTACTGCCTTGTCCCCTCTCCAGCCACAGGCTGAGATGTGCCCGACCTGTCTGCCCTCCAGCCAGAGAGGACAGCGCAGCGAGGGATAAAACCTGCCTGGCTTTGCACCCACACTGCTCTGTGACAAACCACATCTCTAAACCCGCCCCAGCCAGAGTTGGGGGACACACCTGACCACCCTGGGTCCTTTAAATATCCCAACCTGTGACACTGGCTGCAAGCACAGCCCCTCTGCTCAGCCCCAGGTCAGGCAGAGGAGGGCACATGCCACGCAGCCAGTGGGTTTTACTTGCCTGGTGGGTTATACTGGAACAAGTGGGGCTCTGCCTGGGGAGAAGTTTTGATCACATCCCGGGGGTAGGACAGAACAGGGGGCCAGCACGAGGCAGCCATCGACTCCGCACTCAGCTTCTGAGCCTCTGCGATGGCTGAGAAATGCACGGACTTTTCTGCAAGGGACAGGGAAAGAAACCACATGGTCAGTGGCCAGCACGGGTGAGGGGCCCCTGTGAGCAGGGGCAGGGAAGCCAGAGCCAGCTCCAAGCACAGAGGACGGCTTCAGTTCAGCCTGACCTGGTCATGAGGTGAGGCCTGAACTCCCCAGTCAAACTAAAAGGAAAAAGCTCAGTGTCACTGCCTGGATTTGACAGCATTTATTTCACTCAGATATTTAAAATGCAGTGGGACTTCTGTGTTGGTGACTCTGCTGGTGCTCACTGCCAGCAGGAAGCTCCGTGGAGCTGGTGCCCTCCCACCTCACCCAGGAGAGATGGCATTTGGCATCCAGCCGGGTGCAGAGTCCAGCTCCTCGTCAGGGCTTGGCCATTAGTGAATTGCTCCTGGGCAGCTCCTGCCCGGTGCCCACAGCTCCACACCATCCCAGCATGGCAGGGCTGGAGGATTAATGATGGTCCTGCCAAATCCTTCCCTGAGGTCAAAGCCAAGAAGCAGCAGTGTTGGCATCCCTCTGGTGCATGGGGGACATCCAGAGGGCACCAGCTCGTGGGGACTGCACTGTCTGTGGTGTGCAGCTGGGCACAGGGTGCCTGCAGAGCCCCAGGCCACTGCCAGGGCCACTGCAGTGCCAGCACACCAGGGACAGGCTCATCCCCACATCACATGGAGACATGAAAGCTCAGCTGCTCTTAAAGGATGGCTCCCAGCTACAAACTATTTGTAGGCTGTGGGAATGGGCCAGAAATAACGGCATCAGTTTCTCAGACAGCAAGGGAATAATACATTGATGTTCTCTGAACACCTGGGACAAGCATGCTGCACGAGACTGTCAAAGGCAAACAAAAATGGAGATGGACTCTGCAGAACAACCAAATGAGGGAGATGAGGGAGGCTCACTGGTCCTCTGTGAGGCACAGGGACTGGGGGCAGGACAGCTTCCTGAAATTACCTGGGTCAGGGAATCCTGGATACCAGGCTGGGTTCATCCTGGCTATAAAAAGGCTGATGGGAGGCCAAGAAGAGCTTAATGATGGAGGAGCTGTGCTGGGGACACCTGAACCCTGCCACGTGCTGAGAGATGCTGAGGAAAAGAGAGGCTTCATCTGCACCAGCTCTATGCCAAGTGCATCCTCATGCTTTGCTAAGCAGACGGATGAGACAGCCTTTTCTGGATGGATTAGAGGCAGGTTTGGTAGGATTTGTTTGTAATCAATAAACACTTCATTTTGCACTGCCCTTCTTCCCCAGATCCACCTGTGCAATGTCCGCATTGACCAGAAATTAGAAACTGGGCAGTAAACAATAGCAATCACAAATGAACCAGCCTTTAACCATCAATTTTTGATAAAAATAGATGCCTGAATCCTGCTAAGCCTAATAATAGGGCAAGTAGATTATCAGAGGCCCAATTTAATGAGGCTTTACTACATTATCGTTATTAATGCTCAGTGTACTCAGAAGCTGGGAGATTATTCTTGTCCGCTTCAGCGAGAGAAGAAATCCATTCTGGGCACACAGAGGTGTGCAGGCTCTCACACCTCTGCAGCCTGGTGGGGCCAGACCTTGGCTGTGGCCTCTTCTCTCCCCACGTGGGATCCCAGAGAGGATCCCTTCATCCTGCCAATAGGGAGGAATCCAGGCACATCCTCCACACGGATGGAGAGTCCCTGGCATATCCACACTCCCTGATCTTCTCCCCTTCAGCTTGGCCCCTTCAGCCCTGCTTGTGTGGGGGCAAACGGCGCTGGGATGTCCCAGCTGAAGATGCTCCCTGACGCCAAGGCACTGTCAGCCAAGGCTACGTGCACCCTGGATGGCTCTTGCAGAGCCTCGTCCTCCTCCCCTCGCCGTGGGAGCCGTCCCCTCCCCTGCGAGCCTCTCCAGCCTGTGAAATGTGGCCAGTTCCTAATTGCCCCCACATTAGAGGGTGGCTATAACTCAGCCAGCTTTTGATAAAATAGCACTTACGCGGGGAAGAGAGAGTTCCTATTACCGTTTATCAAGTCCCTGGAATGGGAGTGAAGGAGTCAGAGTTTATATGATCCGTCATCCAAATTAATGCTCTTGGCTCCCCATCGCCTACAAAGACCAAATGAAACACAACTAAATCAACACGAAACACCGCTGGCGCTCCAACCGCCGAGCGATAACCGAAGAAATGCCCGACGGCCACGCGGCACTGGGGAAAGGATCCGTCTGCCTGCGGGTGAGATCCAGGCAGGGCTGCCTCTGCCCAGCCCCACCATCAGCAGCTCCTCTTGGAAGGCAGGGCAGTGCTCAGGAAGGTAAGGCTGGCTGGCCACCCTCCAAGCCCATACAGCCGCAGCCAGCGGCGGCGAGGCAGCCAACGCCTCGGCCAGGATGTGTGCAAGACTCGGCTTTGAAGCGGATCCAGAGCGGTGTGAAGGATGTTGATCTCCAGAGCGGTTGCAGGAGTTCAAGCTCTCTTATCAAGCAGGGGAGGAACAGGAGTACCTGCTCTGGTGGAGTCAGCCCCTTGCTGAGAGGTGGCACAGGGCTGCTCTCCAGAGGGCTCTGTAGGCTGTGCTGGACTCTCCTGTTTAACTCCAAGCCATGTGGCAGCGTGATGTCTGCAGTCTGGATGCTTGCCACTTCACTGGGATGCCTTGGAGAGCAGGGGAGGGGAAGGATGCACACAGATTTGCCAGGACTATCTGGCTATCTCCCTTCTAACTCCTGACCCACAGGCAGGATGTGTTCCAAGAGGCAGAGACAGAACTGAGACGGTGCCAGAGTCCATACTTGTACTGAGATCAGGGCTTTGGGGGAGTTGATTTCTCCCCTTGAGGTGACTCATCACAAACCTGCTGGTTTTCAAAAGGAGATGCATTCCCATCATGAACAGAGGAGACCAGCCTATGCTTCCCTGGGGTCCACATGCATTCCAGACCCACTGTGGCACCCAGCACAGACGCACAGCCACACAGCGCTTGGAGAGCACACAGCTGGAGCCAAAGACCTGCTGAGATGTTTGCAGGGATATAGGGAGGCATAATTACTTTCATTACCATGAAAGATTCAGAGCTCTACTGAGAAGAGGATAAAGTGCTTCACATCATTAGTGCTTTGCAGAGAACAAAGCAACAAAAGATCCACCTGGATAACAGATCCTTGTATTTGATAACGATGCGAGCAGGTCGCAGAGTGGTGTGGTTGACTTCAACCCCTGATCCCTGCCTTGTACCTCATACACACTGATCTGCCTCATCTCCTCATCCTCCTGTGGCCAGGAGGAAGCTGGAGCTGCAGCACTGGGACACAGGGAAGGCAGAGCTCTGGGCTGGAGTGCTGGCAGTGGCACCCAGCTCACAAGGAAGCTGAGCAGTGCAGCATCAGATCTGCACAGGATTGTGGCACAGGAGATCAAACCTGATTACCTGCCACTGTGGGGGAAGAGCCGGAGGGGAACTGTTCCACCTGGGCAGCAAACAGGAGCACAGCGGGATAAGATCCGCTGGAAATGGGGCTTCACAGGTGGCAACACCACGACTTAGGGGAAACTCCCTTTCTTGCAAGGTGAGCAATCACCTTCCTTGCTTATATGCAAAACACTCTGAAGGTGTGATGCACACATGGTGCTATTTATTGTTTGAAAAAACTGTGGCCGAGTGCCAGCAACCAACTCTTCTTGCAAGCACATCCTTCTGTCCAGAGGGACGTGACAGCTTGAGGAATAACTGCCTGGGCCTGGACACTGCAGAGCAGGCTGCTACAATCCTGGCTGCCGGAGGGTGAACTAGTGCAGTGATTTTCCAGCAAAGATCACTGCCCAAGTCCAGTGCCTCCTCAGTGCAGTCTTATCCACCCTCCTCTTCCATGCACAAGCAGGTGATTTTTGCAGCTGTACCCATTCCTGTGCAGGATCCAACACTGGTGGACATGGTACCCACCCAAGCCCAACTTCCCTGCCCCTGACTGTGCCATTGGTGACAGCATCTCATCTTCCTTAACAACTGAGCCACAGGCTGGCTATGGGGGGCAGGGACACAGACTCTGAACTGGAACAGACTCTAACACTCAGATTAAAAACACATTTAGAGGATGGTCTCATCAGGACTTCCCGTCTCTCCTTAACCTTGATCCCCAGGTGCTCAAGCTAATAATGTTTCAGATACTCTATGGTGGGAACCTCTGAATTGCTCATTAAGCAGCCGAACCACATCAGAGCTATTCCGGGGAGAAAGCACTAGGAATCTTTACAGGAACCTTTGGACTCCGAGTCACAGTATTAGCATTGATTTTAAATGAAATAATGGTCCCCGCTGTGCATTAAAAGCATTCTTTATAGAAAGCCAGCAAGGTAGAAAAGAGCCATTGTACCCAGAGCCTTGGCATGCCTCCAGGCCCCTCTGCTCTCTGGTGAATGGCAGACGCTAATAAAGGCAATCTTCACCTCCTCGGCGCTCCACACTGCCCGGTGTTTGCTGTGGGCTCAATGAGACATGATGTACCATCTAATGAACATGGGAAATTAGCCATGCCTCTCTCGTCCTGCCTCAAGATGCTATTAAAGAGCTTTCAGGGGTCGAAACAAGCTTTCACCTAAGAGGGGGAAAGCTGCTGGCTGCGTACAGCCGCGCAGCCCGGGCGTTCCACACGGATAAACACGCACACAGCCCTACCTTCCTTGTCACCAACAGCGGGGCTCCGGCTCTTCCCCCTGGGACTGCTGCTGGGCTGCTGCTGCTCCTTCTCAGCCTGCTGCTGCTGGGACTGTGAGAGCTTGCTCGGGGGCACGTCCTCGCGGGCAGACTCGTGGGCTTTCGTGATCTGCTGCTGGTACAGAGCCAAGGCGTGGGGAGGCACCTGGGGCTTTGCGCTTCCGCTCTGCAATATCCCCTCTGAGAAACCTTCGGAAATCTGCAAAGCAGTAAGAATTGGGGACACTCATCGTGTGCTGCTGACACCCATAACAATCTTGAAGACATCAGGAGTTATGAGAAGCCCCTGCCCCACACCATCACGGCAAGTCTTAGCAGAGACCAAACAGGGCTTCAAAGCTCACTAGCCACAGGATATTAAAAAAGCCCACGACAAGGAGTATCAGCTCTGGTGATACTACAGGAAAGAGTCAGACTTATTCAAAACCTCTAATCTATAGTTACGTGCTTGTAGCTTTTGCCAGAAGTTACATTACAGCAGCCACATCTTAAACTGCAATATGGGAAACTGGAAGAGCATCAGGAATGGGTCTTTCCTGAGCATGCAAACCCCAAAGCAGGGATTTCCTCCCTGCCCACCCTGTGCTGCTGCTCCTCTGGTGCTGACCCTGGAGATAACAGGATGCTTCCTCTAACAGCCCAAGCCACTGTACCAGTACTTTCAATACAAAGCTACTGGTCAGCCAAAAAGGGGGACCAAGCAAAGCTTCTGGCTGAGGAAGGTGATATCCTTCAAGCACGAGATGAAGAGCAGGGCTGGGAAGGTGCACTCTCTCTTTTTAAAGCAATGGGAGGCAGCAGTCATGTGGCAATGAGATGCTTTTTCTGTCCAGACCTCCCACGATTTTCTGATAAAAGAGCTCAAGAGACATCCAAATGCTGCTGGCAGAGCTGCTCCAGCAGCTGGGAACATGCTCTGCACAGGCAGCACCTTGCCTGGCCAGGGGCTCGCACTGCCCAGGCACAGCTCTCTGTGGACCAGGGACCATCCCCAAGGACCAGCACATCCTGGCAGCCCTGACGTACAGCACAGAGCCCAGCGGGACAGCGTGCATGAGGCACAGGCTGTGCTCCCAGCCCTGGCCCTCTCCAGCAGGGTACTCACAATGGGAGGGATGGCAGCAGCTCTCTGCTTCAGCTGTTTCAGGTCCAGCGGCTTCTGCGGCGAGGAGTTGAGTCTGGCATCGCTGGTGGTGTTGAGCAGGCTGGGCCGGGGGGACAGCAACCTGGAACCAAAACACAACATCAGCCATGGACAGGCTCTATGGCCCAGGGCTCCCCCACACCCTGCACCCCTGTTGTGTGCCGCCAAACCTACAGGACAACCTCTGCATCAGAGAGAAGCGTGCTGGACCACTGCTGGCTGCTGGGAATCTGGGCTCAAAGACAACCCCCACGGGACTACATGTTCAAACAAGACCCTTATGTCTGGCTCAAGGGGCTCTTGAGCCCACTTTCCCTCATCCCTGTGCTATTTCTAGCACATCTGCTGTTTTCCAGAATAAACCTGAGGGAGAATGGACTCCAGAGCTGGGTGTTATGGAGCCAGGTGATCAGTTCAGATTTCATTTGGACATTATGCTACCCTCCAGAGCTCACACGTAGTGCTCGCCTAGCACTGGGGATCAGCTTCATGCTCTTCTTCAAGGACTGTCTTTTATCAAGGTGCTAAAGCCAGGGCAAGCCACCACGTGTAGGCAACTGGGGCGCTTGGGTCTTTTGAAAGATGAGAGGCTGGATTTGGATGGGATCTGGTACTCAGCAGCCCAGCAGCTGTGCAGCCCTGCACCCTCACCACTTGCTCTTCCCCTTGGCTGTTTGAGCCGCCTGGTAGATAGATACTCAGCCAGCCGTGCAGAGTCCCCGTGCAAACACGGTGGGCATCCCGATGGTGCCACCAAAACGGGGAGGGATGGAAGTGTGCAAAGCCCACAGATCAGAGCCTCAGTGTGTCCAGCTCCTGAGCTTATACTGACACCTCAGGGACCACGTCTATCCAGGCCATCTCTGCTTTCTCTCCCTCCTGACTCAGATTTGTTGAAGCCAGTTCATAGTTTTCAAGCTTTACAGCTTGATTTGTTTATTTTAGCTGTTATTTCAGTGTTCTCTTCAGCCTATAAATTTCAAGGTCATTCCACGCTCACCCTTGGATGAATAAACAAGCGTGGCGGGGCCATGTGCGGGGAATAAACTCATCATGGTGCTGGGACTGCCCCAGCCCTCGCTCTGCACAGTGCCCGGCATCAGAGGGGAAGGGGACCCACCTCCACTCTGGGACCAGGGTTAGGCACCTAGGGGAGACCAACCACGGGACAGTGAATTTCAAGTGCTCCCTAAATAATCCCAATGATGTCTGCCCGTGGAGCCACATGGGTGTTGTGAAGCCGCGCTCCTGGAAGGGTGCAACGCTCCAAAGTCTGCTGAGACACGGGGCTGGGGACAAGGGCACCCAGCACTTGTTCCCGAGACCTTCACGCCTGGCTGAGCTGTGGAACTGCCACCCCAGCAGCTGCTTCGTGCACTCGCTGGTGCTTGAAGAGGTACATTTAAGCACCCTTAAAGTCCCTTTAAGCACCCTCAAGATCTTCAGGTTTCCTGAAGCCCTCCAGGATCCTGACGCTTCGGAAGCCAACATCAGTATTAAATTCATCAATATGCAAATTGCCTAATTTATTATGTCCCTCCCAGCAGATCTTGCGCCAGACAATGGGATGTCTGTTGGGTGCTTCGCTCTGGAAATCACCATACGAACAACTCTCGGAATCTCTTATCCACCTGCTGCCAACCCTGCGCCTCCCAAACCCAACGACCAATGCCTTAAGATGGCTGATGGCATTGGGAAGAATGGGAAAACAGAGCAGGAAGGGGTCAGCAGGCTCACGGCTGAGCCCTGGCAGTGAGGAAATGTCCCCTCCCAGGCATGCAGCTTTGGGGATGACCAGGACACTGCATTTCCCGTACTTTCTCCTTCTGCCATGGAGACGGACAGGGACTAGTTTAACTTCCAGATGATCCAACACACTGACACGTGACCCAGCCACACATGACTCCACAGTGGTGGTGCAAAAGCAATGGCTACCAGATCTCTGCAACAGGCTCCCCCAAGCCAGAGACACGGCTCCAACAAGGACTGGCCTGGCAGAGTCCCTGCAGCTATGGCTGAGGCAGCAAGGGGATGTGCAGCACAGGGATGGGTGGTGCAGGTGTCTCCCCTCCGTGCTGCAGGTCTGCAGCGGTAGCTGTGCGTGGCCTCCCTCACACGTCCCCATCTGGCATGACCTCCTGCTGAACCACATCCTGGCTGTGCTTGCAGCAGCCCTCCTGCAGCACTCGCTGCATGGAACCACAGACAACCAGCTGCCTCCTTCAGCTTGGATGAGCTAAGGCTGCGCCTCCTCAATCCTGGACATGTCTTTGCTAGTGTGAACTGCAGGAGTACCAAAAAAAGGCTGCCCTTACTCTGAACCCCTTCCTTTCTCACCGCGGGGACACCCCAGCCACCCTCTGTCCTCTTCTGGGAGATGCCGGGGACAGCTTGATGCTTTCACAAGTGCAGGGAAGAGCACCCACGCCCCGCTGGCGCTGGTGGGTGGGCGAGCATCGGGTGATGCGGTGACGGGGCGGCTCACGCGGCATCGCGGCAGCCCGGTCCTGCTCAGCGCGAGTCACGCTGCGGCAGCGGGGCTGCGCCAACGCCTGCGGGCCAGCAGCCCTCGGGCCACGGCAAAGGCCAGGGAGCAAAGCTACAGCTGGGAAGGGCACCGAGTCCCCACTGGGAGCACAGCGCTGCCAAAAAGCTCTGAGCCAGCTGAGGATCAACCCCGTGGGTGCTCCTGGGTTGGGAAGCGCCCGATGCCAGCGTCAGCTGCAGCCTTCCCATGCCGGCAGGCTCTGCTGTCGCCCGCGCCTCATCACCACACCGGATAAGAGGAGTGTCCCGGGAGCTGCGGGACGCCTGTTTAATGTTTAATATTCCTGGAAGCTGGTAACTGTTTGACAAGCGAGATAGGCGCTGACTCAGCGAGGAGCCGCGATGGAAAAGTCGTTCCCAAGACGATTTGCTCCTTTGCTGCTGGAGAAGTCGGTACAAGCCACTGCTGCCCTGCTTTCGGTTGGGTTAATGTTAAACTGGAGGAGGACAGCCCTGCTGGCCTCACTCTCCCTCTCTGGGAGGTTTTCTCCTGTCTGGGAAGGAGGGGAGGGTAGGGAGGGGTGGTGCTGGACTCTTGCCATTGCTGGAGAGGAGCACTGCAGCCAAGAGGCCTCAGCCCTGCCATGGGGCCGGGGCCAGCAGCACCCGCACCACCCCTTGGCACCGCCAGCTCTGCTTCCAGCTGCTCGGCAGCGAGAGGGGCTGCACCCAGGAGGATGCTCCTGCACCAGCAGCACTCAGCCACTGGCTCCTGCATCAGTCACAAGGGAAGCACAGAGGCCATTTGGAGCGGTGGGATGCACAACAGCTCCCTCCAACTTCATCCCACCACTTCGCTCAGTTGTTTTTTCAATAACCCCATTCACAGCGCTGCATACAGCCTGCCCAGCCTGGCAGCACCCATCTTGCTGCCAAACTGCTCCCTGTGAGCCCACAGAAGGGATGTGGCTTGCACGACACTGGATGCAGGATGCTGGATGTGGGACGCCAGCCTTCAGTCCCTGCCCAGCTGTGAGTCAAGGAGGGACTGCTGTCCCTGTGTACTATGGCAGAGCATACACGGGAGTCCTACCTGGCCCAGGAGCCATCAGAAAATTCAGTGCTACAAAGATGTGCGTATTCATACGTATTCTCAAAAAAACCAGAGAACCCTCTCTCCATTTGTGAGGCTCTTGGGTGGGGAGGGCTCTGTGGGAAAAGCTGGGAGGGGAGCAGGGTGTTTCTCCAAGGAGGAGGCCGGTGTTTCTCCTCCTTGTCCCAAGAGCCATCCATGAAAGGTCTGAGGCGCTCTTGGCTGCCAGGCCTAGGGGTGGATGGAGGGTTTGGGACCCAGTGTCTCAGGTGAAGACCCACTGGCATGGCCCCAGGAAAGCTCACACAGACCACATTCTCCTGCCTTTATGGCCAGGACAGATAATTTGCCCCTAGAGATCCAAGCAAGATCTCTGCCAAAGGAGAAACTCGCCCCCTCTCTGCAGTGGGAACACATCCCTGACGTGACTTTTCTCCTGCCAGTGCCAACTCAGACAGAAACCATTCCCAACCCCGGATGCTGGCAAACCAGCACAACTCCACTGTCCCCGAGGGCACATCCCGCTCCATTGCATCACCCAGATGGGCAGCTGCCACCAGCAGATGCAGTGGCTCTGCACCCAACATCTGCCCACGGCCATGTCCCAGAAGCACCCGTACGTTGGGACATGGCACTGCCTGTTGTGTCACAGCCCCTTTGGAAGCAACGGCCGAAGGGCTGGGGGCACATGAGGACACAGCTGGGAAGTCCCTTTGTCTGGGGGAGCGCCTGAGCAGTGATATTCCCAAGGAGGAGCTCACAAAGGCACCCATGGGCAGTGTGACACACAATGGAAAAGCTCATCTGGCCCTCGGGTCGTGCCCTTGCCCCCCTGTCTCCCGGCTCCTACCTGCTCTTGTCCACAGCATCCTGCTCATCCATCTCGTCTGCGCTGCAGGTCGCGCTGGAGTCGCTGTCAGGGTTCACCCCGGGGCCTTTACTGCCCTTATGGCTCTCCTTCTTCTCGGCCTTGGGCGTCCCCTCCGTCCCTGCTGTCCCTGCGCTGCCGACGCCGCTTTCCACCTTCTTGTCATTCCCCTTGTCCTTCTCCTGGCTCTCTTCGCTCTCCTCCTTCTTCACCTCGCTCTTGCAGGGCTCCTCGCTCACCTTCTCCTCCGGCTCCTCCGTTTTCACCACGTCCACCACCAGGTCCTCTGGCACCTTCTCCTCGGTGCTGGGCGGCTCGGGAGCTGCCTCGGGCGTGGGGCTGGCAGCGGGAGCGGGGTTGGGGGGAGCAGGGGGAGCGTCGGGGGGTGTTGGAGCCTCTTCCCACTTGACTGCCGGTTCTGTGCCGGCGTCACCTCCCGGCCCGGGTGGTGCCTTGGCCCCGTTTTCGCCTCCTTCTTTGGCTTCGGGCCTTGGCGAGGGAATGCTCTCGGTGTCGGAGCTGTTATTTACTGCAGCTGAGAAAAGGGAAGAAATAAAAATAAGGATCAGCCTGAGATTCTTGCTTCCCATATCACTGCCTCCACCCCCTCCCTTGGGAAGAGAACGCCCTCGTTCCTCTGAGGGGGAGATGATCCCGGGGCTGGGAGAACTGTGCTGGGATCCCCGGATCCAGAGCCTACTAAGCAAAGGGCTGCTCTGGGGGCCTCTCTGCTTGCCCAGCACGGCTGTTAACCCCCACCCAAACACAAAATCACACACCCAAAAGCCTGGAGACTGAGTGACTGGGAAGCTGGATTTTAAGGGAAAACCCTGGCTGCTGGCTGGACTTGCAGGACAAGATCTGCTCCCTATTTGCCCTCTCACCCACAGCACGTGATCAGCTGCCCCAGACCAGGCACCTCACTGGCACCCTGCTCTCTGACTTACATCGCCTGTGTCCCTGGCTCTGCCACCCCGGGGCAGCTGGGATCATCCCAAAACACTGCACGTGTTTGTTGTTATTTAAGCCACCGGTGGCAGAAGAAAGGAGGTCAGGGTCGGCGAAAGGAAAGCGCTGGCAGTGCTGCAGGACAGGTTAATTATTACGTGGGAAGGATCATTCCCAGATCTGCCACCAGCAGCTTGACGTGAGCTGGAAGCACAGGCGTCCATGCTTCCACGCTCAGAGTCAGGTGCTGCCAAGAGATTGTTTCTACAGCTGGGGAGAGGATGGCTCCCTCCAAGCCTCTGCCGGACAAACACAGCCAGGGCCAGGAACACCAGGAGATTTCCAGTCCCATCCCAGCAGGTCCCCACTGGGCAGGGGTCTCACACTCATGCCCCAAAGGCTTCCTCACATGCATTCCTTGACCTGCCTCTCTCCACAGCAGCACAGCCAGCTTTCAAACGCTGTGAGAGGAGTGCTGCAGAGGGACTGTGTCCTAAGAGCTGGACATCAGAGCACATCCATCTTTCCTCAGAGTGAAATCGTATCACACTCATCAGGAATCTCAGCCTTCTCCAATCTTACTCACTTGCAAAGAAGAAATTAGGTGCCCTGTCACCCACCCAGGACAAGGTTCACAGTGTGTTTGGCAAAACTCTTCCCAGCTGCCACTCGATGCTACTCTGAATGCCATGCTGAGACATCCAACAGTGGCTCATCCCAAGCTCAGCCAATCTCTGGACTCCATTGCATTCCCTCCAGATGCTGAATCCATAGTCTACACCATAACTCCCACACCAAGTCTTTCACCCTGTCCCTGGATTGGCCACATGGCCCCTGCAACTCCAAGGTGCTGTCTGAGCATCCCCAAATGTCACCCTGGAGCCAGTGGCCATTTCCTGCATAACACCACCCTGGCACTTTCATGCCTGTTACATTTCATCCCCCTGCTCACGCTTTTCCACAGTTCTGTAGGGTACCCCAGCAGCAGAACAAGAGCTGATGTTTGGAGAGTAAGGCTCTGAAGCATGTCAAGAGATCCGTCTCTAATCTCAAAATCATGCTGTTTCCTCTCAGGCACTCTTAAGAGAGCAATAACTACCTTTTATTTTGCTCCTGTGAGTCATGTATCACCTCGCACAAAGATTTACCTGGAATCTGCCTTGTAATGAGTCACTCACAAGGACGATTTGAAAAGATTTCCCATTTCAAGTCCCATTAGCCTGGGTGCCAAGGCCAGGAACCAGCGTGGTGCCAGAGTGCTGGTTAAGTTATTAAATTACTTTGACAGAAGTCAAATGGGCATTGTTGGAAAATTATGCACATTTTCTCTAAACTCCAAACTGCCACGCTTTCTAAGCGATAAATAGCTGAAAATTGACACTTTCAAGTTGTTTTCTTTCTTTGGTATGGCTGGAAGGGAGGAAAACGCTGCCTTAAAAGGGAAAGGAGGAGGAAAAGCTCCAGGAAGATGCATCAGCCTTTCTGGTGGGAGATCATGGCTTCCCCATCCTTTGCTGCAGTGCTGGGCTCCAGGAACTCCACTGCCCGGGAAAGCAGCAATGCCCTGATGGGATGGGGATAGGCACACACAGACCTTGGTGGGTTATCTCTCCTTGAGCCCAGGATAAGCTCCATGAGAGCCCGCAGTGGTGGCTATGAGCATGCAGGGACCCTCCTTTGGAGCAAATCAACAAAAAATGTGATTTAAAAGAGGCCCCGGGAAGCTGCGCGCTCTTGGAAAGTGCACTGACGGAAATCAGAAACCAAAGGGCTCCCAAAAATAGCCACCGATCCAGACAGGCACGGGAGGAGGGCAGTGATCCAGGACACTCCTTGCAAGCGTGAAATCCAGAGGCATCCAAAATGCCACGAGTGCCTTGTGCTGTGAGACACCGTCACCTCGGCGTGACTTTGGGGTGACAGACCCCTTGTCAGTGCTGACATTTGCAGCCCTGGAGAGGCCGTGAGCGGGCAGCCAAGCCAGCAGAGCTGAGCGCGCTCCCTGCCACAGCCCCGACCTGCCTCACCTTCCGCCTCCTCCGCCATCTCCTCCTCGTTGCCGCTCGTCCCCGACACCTCCATCTCCTCGTCCTCAGCCGCGGGAGGGAAGGCGGCTTCTTCGTTCTGAACAGCGGCACCTTTTTTCTTCTTCCTCTTGGCGTTCCTTTCTTTCTCCTGTGGAAGAGGAAGAGGATGGTGAGAGGCAAAGCCCACGGGGAGTTACAGGGGAGCAAAGAGCACTGCCCAAAGGGTCAAGAGGGATGCTCACACTGCCAGGGACTCCCTGCCCCGGGTAGACCCTCTGAGCACCCGCCTTTGGGACCAGACTCGCCCGCTGAATGCCTGGCAGCGTGGTGTCACCTGGCCTAAAACTTCTGACCGCTGTGCAACAGCCAGCCTGGCTCCACATGGAGCTCCAGCCTCAGCCAGCAGCGAGCCTTCGGGGAAGAATGGCACAGATACAAGGACATGGGGCAAGCATGCAGAGGTCACCAGTGCAGGGCTGGCAAGAGCCTGGGGGTCACATGTCTGCTCATGACACACGTGTGACGTGTTGGTCCTGCGCATTTCCAGGCTCTACCTCCAGCTACTCAAACACGCGTGGCCGTGACTTGACGCTCATCTGCAGATAACGAAGCTGATGCCCCAGATATGGTCCAGCCAACATTTTCATGCACCTGCTTTCATGTCCCCTTTGGCAGGTGATGCCAAAGAACTTTGACTCCCATGCCAGGGCAGCTGTCACTGGTGGATGGTGGGCACGCTCAGTGCAGCACGGCATCCCAAAGGTGACTGCCTGGTGTCCTGCCTTGCCCTGAGACAGCCCTGGCCTCCCTGGCTGGAGCACGTGCCACAGCCACGAGGGCGCGGACAGCTGCTCCCTCCTGCAGACCTGAAGGAAAAGTCTCGGCTTTGCTATTGTTTCCTGCTCTTGTTGCTTGAGTAAATATTACCAGTAGGAACAGGCTCATCATCTCCGGCTCTCCCTGCAAACCCCACATGAGTGACGTGTGTAGGACGTTTATTTACATGGATGAAAAGATAAAGCCGTGGTGGAAACGTTAACTTTGCTGCTGGATCTCTGTGCTGGGAAGAGCTGGTCCCCCCCTCCCCCCACCCCCAACTTTTCAATCCTTTAGAAAACTTCCAGATAAAACAAACAAATACAACTGCTTTTTGCTTGGAAACGCTGCTTGCTCAAAATCTATTTTTATCAAACTGGGCAGGAGAGAGGGAAAAAAGGCACTTGAGAACAGGCTCTGTGCAGGCGCAGAGAGGTGGCGGGAGGGACACCAGGATCTGGTTCCCTTGCCCCATCCCGGCCTTGCTGGTGCTGCCCCGGTGCTGCCGGCGTTGGCGCCTCTGCCGCGGCAGCGATTCAGCACCGCACGTTCCTGTGTGAAGCAGCAGTTCCCCATCACGCTAATGCAGTGACAAAGAGCCGACGTTACTATGGCAAAGATTTCTCTGCCTCTTACTCACGGGTCCGTGACTCAGCCGCGGGCAGGAGCAGGCTCCTCGCTGGGAATTAGCTGGGAACCAGCCTCTGCCTCAGCACCCTACTTGGCCGGAGCCTGGGGCTGGCAGCTGCTGGCAAGGCAGAGCAGTGAGCGGCCCCAGGGGCACCGTGGGTCCCTCTCCCGGCAGACCCTGCTGCTGGTATTCAGGGAAAATTATGTGAAATACAGGCAGCAGATCCTGGCTACATCCAGAGATGTGTTCAAGGCCACCACTTTGCCTCTTATCGCGCCTACAACTCCAGACTCCGGGTGCGGTCTTGCTCCTCTCTACCTGCCACCAGGTATTTCCTCAGGAGCATCCAGGACCTGGTGCCACTCAGGCATTCTGACTCGCCAAAACCACCAAGGATATGAGCTGTGCACAGCAAGGACCCGGAACTCTGCATGAGGGGTCACTCTGTGCCTCCTCCTCCACAATGTCCTTCTGGGCCATCCTGATAATTTCAGCCTCTCCCTGCACTCACCACCTGATGTGGCAGCAACAACCCAAACAGCTCCCAAACCCCGCTACCAACACAGAGCAACCCTGATGGGAACCCTCCCATCAGGCTCAGCCTGTCCTAACAGCAGGACCAAGGCAATTCAGACACATTCATTCCCCAGAAGCAGAGGCCACCAGACTGCACTCCTGAAGCAGTTTTGCTGTGCAAAGCCAGCATCGTCCAAAAAAAAAAAAGGAATTATAAAAATGTTGCTCAGAGGAGGTCCACAGGACTTGGTCTCCAAGCAGGACCAGCCCCAGCCCCGGGGATAACTGGCCCCTCTTCCCTGCACAAGCCAAGACAAGACCAGCAGTCAGCAGACCAAAGTGACAATCACACTGCTGACTGATCCCAGAGAAGACAGTGCCTAATCTCCAGCCACTGACAGAAGGAGCAGCTCCGAGGACACTGTGTATCCCAATGCCCTGCTTTCCTTAAATGCCAAGATTAGTGAGTGCAGTGTGCAGAAGGTCAAGGCTAAGTGACGCTGATGCCTGGGACACATCCGAGCGGCGCAGCAGCGAAACCAAGCCAAAACACACAGCAGGGCAGATAAGTGAAGCCTCAAGGTGGCCTGACCCTGCTCCAGCAGTGACAGGTTGCCTGCCCAAGGGTGCAGCTGGCTGGTTGGGTGTCTGCGTCCCATCCCACAGCTCCTCAGAGTCACCTGCACACCGCTGAAACCCGGTGTCACACCCACCTGGAAGAGGAGGCTACAATATTAACGAGCCCCATTCGGGAAATGAATGAGATCTGCTAATTAAGTTTACTCTCACTAAGCATGAGGAGGAAAAGCAGAGCCGCTGCGTTTCCCTGCACATGATCAGCAATAGCTGGTGGTGGTGAGGGGTCAGGGAATGATCTGTGGATGTCATGGCAAAACTAAGTGATGCCACGCTCCTTCACCACGTGCTTCCTCTGCAAGGGTCGTGGCTGATACTGGGTATAGGATGAGATTTGGAGGATCGGTTTGCTTGGGAATATATTTAGGAGTCAGGAAGGAAGGTCTATGGCAATTTAATCTCAGTTGTTCTTTTATTTTATTCAGCTTTCTGGCATCTGCTGTTGCCATAAAACAATAGAGTACAATAAATAACAGCTGAATGTTCATTGTTCTTCTCCACGACCGAATCCCACAGCCTCCAATGCTCGAAAAATAAAATGATGATGCTGATATAAACTGCAAGTGAGAGTGAGCAATTAGACTGGAGAAGTCTAGCGGCTGCCTTGGAGGGACGGATGCAGGGAAAAATGTGGTTCTGCAGAAAAACACTTCCGTGATATAATTTCTGCAACATTAGGGAGCAGAGTAAATTAATACACACCGGCTCCACTGCCAGCAAAGCTGTATGATCTTATTTCAGATTCTCCCCAGTAATGAACAATGATATCTTTCTAATGTAACTTTTTATATTCAGAGGGCTTGATGCACATTTCACAGAATATTTCATTCCAGCCTTTATATGGGTCTGGGGGTCTTTTATATAGTTTGTTTGCTTTGTTTCTAAAAACAATTCAGTGAAACAAGGGAACACAGGAGTGTCTCTGTGCATAGAGAATTAATAAAAAAGAATCGCCGATGTCTTCTCTTTCTCTCATTCCTATAGACTGACTAGGATATTAAATTCCTGGGTGAGTCATTGAATGTTTTCCTGTCTTTCTTTTTACTCTTGCTGTAATAGCTTGCTTGGAAAGATTCCTGCATTGAACATTGTCCTTTGCATTTTCAAAGCACCCCTTAGGGGTTTAGCCATGTGAATTCTATTAGCCAGAAACTGGGAACCCCAGGATACTCTACAAATGAAATAATTATAATCTTTAGTGGCTCTTAGCAGTCCCAGCTATCTCCAGAACACCAAACAAGCCCCACTACATTCACACCCTGCACCATATGCCAGGAAAGGAGCGTTAGCCCCTTCTGAAGGGGAAACTGAGGCACGGAGAGATGTGTGCATCTGCTTGCAGTGCTGAAGAAAACCTGCTTCAGGGCCAGCCTTTCTTCACATTGTCCAAATCCCTGATTTTCTCTGGGGCAAACCAAAGCCATTTACTGCAGGTAAGTGCAGAACCTGCAAAGCACAGACCGGTGCGGCCCAGCCAGGCTCTCTGCTCACCGGGGTGGAACAGCACAGGCTCACCAGAGACCAAGTATTTGCACAGCCATCTGAACTTGCATCCTGGCCAACACACCACAGCCCTGCTCCTCCTCCTGCTCCTTATCTCCCTGTGTACCAGCCACGCTCCAGACACCCAGCACCTCCCACACAGCAGCTCTGCCTCATCCAGACCTCCCAGGGGCACAGGAGTGGACAACCCTTTCCCACGCCACTCCACAGTCCCCACAGCTTTCACTCAACATGACAAAGGCCTCCCTTGGCTCTGGGAAGCATCCAAGCACTTGCTAGGAAATATCCACGGTGCCCAGTGCAGGCTGGGACAGGGCTCTCACCATTTTCAGTTTGTGCTGCTGTAGGATCTCGTCCAGGTTCTGCCTCTTCTTGTAGTTGAAGTAGAAGTTTTTGCACTGCGACACAGTCTTGGAGCCCACCATCCTGGCAATGGCCGACCAGTTCCGCCCATGCTCAAGGAGACCTGTGGTTGGAGGAGGGAGAGAGGAGAGAGGTTGAGCACCAGATGCGCTCGCACAAGGGCAGCATTATCCACGCAGGACGGGAAACCTCCTCCGTGCAAGCCAAACTCCACAGGAACAATATGGTCACTAGCACCTGTCTGAATGGCTTCTAGGCGAGGGGATGACCTATGAGAGCCTGTTTTTCTTTCCAAAGGGAAAAAGAGGCACTATGCTGACCGTCTCTGGAATAAAATACATCCCACAGCCATGTCTCGGCCAGCCACTGGGCAGTCACAAGGACGAGCGGCGCTCCCTTTCCTTTGGGACGGCTGCAGCAGGTGTTGGCACGCCCAGGAGAACTTGGAACAGCTGCTCTCAGTCCCTAATATGAAGCAAAGGCTCTTCCCACCCTCCTGTGCCCCAGTGACGATTTCAAGAGGGGTGGCAAAGCACATAGCCCAGTTTGAGAGGGGGAGGGAAGCCCGGGCAGGTAAGTGGCAGGATCCCGGCAGGGAAGCCCAGGTGATGTCCCTGGCTGGGAAGAGGCGTGCCAGGGGATTAGTGCTGATCACAGGCTCATGAGCAAAAGCAGCTTCCCAGGTCAGGCATCATGCCAAGGGCTGGCAATCCTGGCCAGATGGTGCCACCCAAGCATGGGGCTCCTGCCAGCGCTGGGGCAAGCCCAGCAGGGTGGAGGAGGATGAGGAGGAGGAAGGAGACAGTCAGCACCCCATGTCCTTGCCGTCTCTGCAGGAGTATCTGGGCACCCCTGGTCCTGCAGATGGAGGTAGGAGTTACAACCACAGCCCAGGGATGGGTGCAGCGGCACCCTGGTCCCTCCACAGGCTCTTGGAGGTGACCTGCGAAAGGACCATCCAGGCTTTCTGGGAAGTAACGCCTCGCTGCCTGCAATTATTCCTGCTGTGTGGCTGGTCCTTCGTGTGGTGTCTGGTGGGGCTGGAGCTGCCACCAGCCTGTTGGACACTGTCAGCCCAGCTTGCTCCTGCTGCCCATGTGATGCCACTGTCAGGCCAACAGTTCCCTGGCCCTTCGCTGCACCTTGTGAGGGCACAGGATGCAGAGACTGTAAGCCCAGGGGCACTATACTGCCACAGAAAGGTAACTTCAAGATGAAAACCAGCAGGGAATGAACCTGCTAAGAACATCTTTCTCCTTTGCTTGGGGATTTTCTGCCCAGAGGCCACCAACCACAGAGTTCTGTGTGGCTGGGAGTAGGCACTGACCACTGGCTCCATACCCAAGCCCCTCCCTGGCTGCTCTGACACCATGGGGCTTGGGACCATGGTGAGTCCCACCCTGGGGCTCCTGGCATGGCTCTGTTTGTGCCTGGGAACATGGCAGCTGTGCCCCAGTCCTGCTGCCAGCCTCCTGCCAAGCTGCTGCCATGTGTCAGCCCGGCCCTAAAGGGCCAGCCCAGCCTCCGCTTCAGCCCAGCAACAAACCCCGGGGGACAGGCTGATCTCAGCACAGCCACACGCAGCCGGGCCCAAGGGATGTGCCTCTAGCCAGGATCTGTTCTGTGAGTCTGTGCAAAGGGAGGGCACAGCATTGCCGTGGGGGCTGAGACCTGCACTGAATGGATGGCACCAGGTACCCCCAAAGAGACGAAATCCCCTCCTCTGCTTCCCAGGTCCTGGAGAAAACCAGCAGCACCCAGCACAGCAGGAGTTAACATCCAGCTGGTGCCTGCATCCTGCCCGTCCCAGCACCAGGCTTATCAAATTGCACGTACGAGGCATCACACGCACTGAGCACCAGAAAGGCCCTGGCAAGCCAAGAAACAAGTTTGAGCTTTAACTCTGCAACTCCCAGCCTCGCTCAGCCAAACCCACGACCTCTGTCACCCTGCTGGCAGGCTGGGACTTCTTAAAAAAAAAAAACCAACAAAACAGATTAAAAAAAAATCACATCTGGCCACCAATCCTGAGGCAACGAGTGGGGCAGGAGTCCTCCCCCTGCCGTTGCTGAATGCCGCAGGGGAAAACGGGACAGTCCCCGGTGTCACAACCCATCCCCTCTGACACAATCCGCTGCTGCCGTCCAAAGCAAACAAGCAGCTCCGTCCCTCTGCTCATCGCCGCACTGGTGGCCCAGCACCAAGTGTGACAGCCGGGGCCAAGGTTGGTTGTGTGCCCCGGGCAAAGCTGAAACGAAGACACTGGCAGCGGTGTGGATGTGCCGTGAGCACGGCTGCTTTGCGGGAAGGATGCCAGGAAGCAGGACCTGGCATGGCACAGCTCGGGGCTGGGGTGGTGATGGAAGTCAACGTGAGTGGTCCCCAGCGCGGTGTGACCTTTATCAGCCACAGGCAATGCCAGCTCCTGGCTGTCCCTCCCCCTGCCCAGGCTGGCTGTGCCCCTGCTCAGCAGGACACTGCTGAAGGAGCCTGCAGCTGACCGGGCAGGTGGCCGCGGCCGTGCTGGGCTCGGGAGGAGGAGAAGGAGGAGGAGGCTGCCTGCAGCCCCTGCCCGCGGGACCGGCAGGGAGCACCGGCACCCCTCTCCCT
>VZTJ01000089.1:932833-1078454 GCA_013397795.1 Orthonyx spaldingii
CCCCATCTCCACGAGCTCCTCCGGCAGTGCCCCCCCCCGCCCCCCCAGAGCCTGCTCCCCGTGCCCTGCGCTCCCCGGCACGGCAGCACCGGCCCGGCCCGGCAGCACGCGGCCCTCGGTTCCGCATCGCGAGTGAAACTATGACTAACCGAGTTATCAGATCCTGGGGAAGGCTGAGCTCCTGGGCTCGGGGCGGGAGCTCCGGACGCGGGGTCTGCCGCAGGCACAGCCACACACAACCTTGAGGTTAACCCCATCCTCCGGACCCCAACACCCGACTTACGTGCTCCGGCGGGCAGGGAGCACACCTGGAGTGTGCCGCGGGCGGGCTGGGAAGGACACGGCTGTCAGGGCACTTCTTCAAAGCCCCCCCGGGCACGGCAGCCCCCGGCAAAGCGCTGCGAGTGCTCCGCTCACACCCTCCCCACGCATTTCGCTTTCGCTCCCTCGCAGCAGCCGGAGACAGAGAAGAAAGCAAAGCCGGTTCCTTAAATCCTGGGGGCGAGAGGATTTCAGAGCCATGGGCGGCCGGGAACGGCGAGCAAACGGGCACCGAGGCTGGAAACCAGGTCACAGGCGGCAGACTCCTGACCCCGATGGCAGAAGTTGGTGGGAACACATGCTCCGGCCCCAGCGCTCTTCCCCTCGGAGCGAACAGCGTTCCCCGCTCTCCTCCCGCTCGCTCTCCGGAGCGTTCCAGCCGGCTGCAGCCGCGGTTGTTAAGGTGGATGGAAGCGCCGCCAGTATTTTCTCCCCTACCTCATCTCCTTGCTCAGCAGCTCGGGGCTACGGGGAGACTGTGCAGTTTCAGGAGATGCCCGACGTTGCCAAGAAATAATAATAATTAAAAAAATAATAATAACAATAATAAAAAAAAGGGCAGGAGGAAAGCGAAGGGGCGGGAGCGCGGCAGCTCCGCTCCTGCCAGCCCGGGGACGGGGAGCCGGTGCCGTCGGTATGTGGCGGAGCAGCGAGCAAGCTCTAATCTGTTCCTCTGGCTGACCCGGGGCTCGTTGCATCTGAATGTGACCTCTAGACAGAGCATTAATAACGAACGTGGCGCTGACCCAAGCTGACAAGGGGTGCGGCGCTTGGCACCCGCTCCCGCCCTCCCTCGCTCACTTTCTGTCTCCCTCGCTCTCGGCTGAATGTCAGCGGCAGGGGGAGGGATCCAGAAAAACAAAGCTTGGCTAATAGTTTTCTCCGCTCTCAAGTGAATCAAAGGCGCTTTTCTTTGGGGACGTGCGCGCCGGCGAGCCCAGTGCCGCACCGACGGGGTGCCCCGGGACACCTCGGCCCCGCAGCTGCTGCCCTGGCACAGGAGGGATGGCGAGAGGTTTGGCACCATGGGCGGACCGGGGCCTCTGCTCCCGTACAGCAAGTGGAGGATGGAAGGAAGAGGAGCTCCGGGAGAGGGGTACTGTGCTCAGCATCTCCGGGAACAGAGAAGAAACCCGGAGGGGCAGCGCGGTGGGCGAGGGCTGTCGGCTCGCACCCCCTCCCCGGCTCTCTGCAGCTGGGGGTTTTTACCAGAGACATTCCAAGGCTCTCTGGCACGGCCGCCCAGCTCCACCCTGGGCTTGGTGAGGGCGGAGAGAGCCCGTAAAAGGGTCTCTTAATGGGAGCTCGCGTGGATTAACAGATCAAGGTTATAGGGGAAAAATTAAGTGATATCACTCTCTACGCCCAACGGTACTTGGTATGATCCTTCAGCACCTCCTGCGCTCACACACCCTCTTGGGAGTGGGGAGGGAGGTAGTTCTGGCTACGGCACAGCCAGAATGTGCCGCAATCCTGTTCCGGAGAAAGACCAGCCCTGTGGAGTCAGCGACACCACCCAAGGCATCCCGAAAGCGTGGTCTGCATCGCGTTCCCGCACTAACCTCGGGGTGGTTCGCAGAGGCACAGAGAAGGTGAGTAACTTCTCCAGGGCCACGGATCAGTGGGTGGCAGAGCCAGGTGCACGCCGGGCTCCTGCTGCTGTGCCAGGGGAAGCAGTGGGGATGGTGCGTGGGGGGCGAGCCCACAGCCCCGCAGGCACTGGGGCGCTGCCGGGGGGACCATGGCACAGGCAGACGGCTCGCTGTGCTCTCACTGCCGCCGTGGGTGATGCCCTCCCTTCCTTCCTTCCTTCCTTCCTTCCTTGGTGAGTGATGCCCTTCCTTCCTTCCTTCCTTCAGGTGATGCCAGCACCAGCCTGCCGTGCTCCCTCTCTTTTGGCCACTGGACACAAGCACACCTCTGACGTGTCCCACGGCTACAAGGACAGCTCCTGGACCACTGCATCCACCTGCTGCAAAACCTTAAGCCCTGTGCCCTGATCACAGACCTGCCTGGCTTTACTACTCCTACCACAGCCTTTCTTTTTTGCTGTGTCCTATCCTTTGACACGAGGGGACAGGAAGTCCCCCTCAGGATGCCTGCTCCTGGAGATGTGCCATCCCCTCTGGTCCAGCATGGCAGTGAGTACACGTGGAGCAGCCACTGCTGGCAGGCCCAGCTCTCTTCTTTCACCTGGTTCAGATACTATTCCCGCTCCCTTATTGTTGAAAAAATAAGACTCAAAATTAAAATGTAGGCAGCAAATTATAGTAATTACCCAGCAGTTCCTCCTGACAGGCCTTTTGTATTCCATTCACTGACACTCACTAAGCAAATCCTCGCAGTTTGCTCCTACACACTAGAGAAACATTCAGCCAACCATGGCAGAAAGTGCAGCTCCGAGGGCACAGTGGGCATGTGGCATCACAAGCATGGTCCTGGGGGCAACACCTTGGCTGAAAGGCAGCCAAGCACCAGCCTGGGATGGCAGGGATGGGACTGCAGTCAACCACAGCCCCACTCAGGGAAAGTGTGGCTAATTTATGCCTTGGACACAGTTGTGCCCTCATGGCACCCAACCTGCCCCATCCCAATAATTTCCACCACATCGCTGCGTACAGACTTCATGACAAACACCAGGCACACACACCAGGCACTCTGGCTGTGGGCACTGGGATGGCCAGGCTGGGCTCTCCTCCATCTGAGCACCCCACCTGGATAGAGGACACCTGAGTGGGAGACCCCAAGGCACATCCCACCCCAAGACCAGCCAGAGGGGACAACATGAAGCAACGGGCATGGGCTGCAAACCAGTTTCTCCAGCCCACTTTTACTACTATCAGCAGGTTTCTACAGTTGTTAATATCTCTGATGGGAGAAGGGAAGGCTCCAACACGAGCACAGGGGAGACAAAAGGTGGAAGATATGGAGCTGCCAGCTCCCCAGCATTACCTAGCCAGCTCCTGCATTCCAAAGGTGATGTAAGGTGGCTGACTTTATTTTAGTTTCATGAACAGAATGGGACTGGGGAAAAAATGGTTCAGGTCAGTCCAAAACTCAGATGAATTGTTGGCAGCACTGAAAATAAGTGTTCGAAAGAGTGCCTTTGGTATCCAAGGGAATATTTTATATCCACCCAAAAGGAACTATAGAGGAGTCTTCATGGGTTATTTAACTCTCTGGCATCAGTATTTTACATTCGTGCCCAACCCTCCTCTGCCTCATCACGCTGACTCCATCCTGTGGCCTCTCCGTGTCCTCAGCGTGGGAAAAGGCATAAAGAGCCTCAGGCTGGCTGTGCCCTGAGCACAAGGAGCACAGAGCCTGGGCAAGGCACGGGAGGACCTCAGCAAGAACCTGCCACTTCCACCCGCCTCTTTTCAAAGAACAAAACCACTTGTTAGACGCCACGGGAAAACCCCGAGCTGGGCGAGAACAGATACCAGACTTTGAAGACTAACAAAGGTCATGTCGAAACCTCCCGGTTCATCGGGTTCAGCTCCAGGGCTATTGTGGCTGTCCCGAAGCACTGGCACTGGTGGTGACACTTGGTGGAGGAGCTGGGAGGACAATAAACCCACCCACTGCCCGGGCTGGTGCTCGCAGATCCCCTTCCAGCCGACCGTGACCTCCTGCCTGTGTGGGCTCATCCAGCAGGTCCCCCAAAGGCAGGAACTGCCTAAACATTGCCTTTTAAGGAGCAGCCCCATCCTGCTGCCAATGCCTCTGCACCCTGCCCGGCAGCAAAGCAGTGGGTGCTGCCTGCTTCCCAGCTTGGGAAGGGAAGAGGGAAATTCTCCAGCAACTCCAGCTAAATCAAAACCTCCTGCTTTAAGGATCACAGCCGTGGCGCAAGGAGATAATATCAGAAAAACAGATTCCCCCATCGTTATACCAATCTCTGCACATTTTGACAGACTACTGAATCGAAGTTTATTGCATAATGAAAGTGTCATTAAGCAAGAACTTTCCTCTTGCTGAGTTTTTGTTCCCCTATTTAAGTTTAGTAACATGGTACTCCCCTTCACTGTCTCCCCTGCAGACACAATCCTGCCTTCTCCTGATTGGAAACTCCCTGTGCAGCTCTGTGACTGTGGAGGAGAGCAGGCAGCCCTGGTGTCTCTCTGTCCCAGGGCTGTTTTCTCTCACCTCCCTGAACACAAATGACAGGGAGTTTCATGCCACACACAAGAAACCCAAAAGTGGAAAGCAAGGCTAGGCTGATGTCCTGGTTGGCAAGGAGCAGAGGTCACCGACCATGCCCATCTGCCAAAGTACCCAGGGTGGTAGGGCTGGCTTTCCCTGGGACTCACATCTTGCTGAACTCCCTAAACCAGCCAGCTATGGGCTCTGACTGGTACCAGTACGGAGGAGGGTGCCTTGGGTGGCTGAGTCCTTACGGTGAGGAGGATGGTGCCTGTGTCTCTGAGCCCAGCCTGAGCAGGCCACCACCCCCTCTGCCCTGCCCAGCCATGCTGGCAGCAGCTCTGCCACCACCTCCTCCAGCCTCTGAGGTTACCTCCGGAGTTTCACACTCACTGAGAGCTGGAAACCCCCACCACGCAGGCCCCTGGAAATGCCAGACAGAGCCAGTTCGAAGCATTAAAGCGGCTGCTTCCTGGCAGAGGGGAATTTGGCTTTTCTGTAGAAGTCTGGTGTTGCAATCTCAGTTTCCCAGGTTGTAATGAAGGGAGAAACAATCAGCCATTGGGCTTTACACCAGCAAATCTCCCTGCCTCCTCCTGGCCCCTGGGCTGGAATAGTGCTTCATGCTCCCACGCTTCATCCTTCCTTCACACAGGCTTTGGCAGCTGCTGTTAAGACTCCTTAAACGCACCTCCAGCATCCAGCATAAAACAACAAGAGGCACTTTTTAACAACCAGATGCTGATCTCCAAAATAAAGCAGAGCTCGGAAAAGATCCCTCCAACGATCCTCCCCTGCCAGCATCTGCTCACCCCATTACCTGGCCCCAGGCCAGTTTGCTTGATTAAAGTCTATCTATTAAGTTTTGTGACTATAGAGAGCCCTGTTCAGCAACGCACAGGGTTGGCACTGGGTTGTAAAAGAGGGTTGGAACAGCTTAAAGGCGAGCGAGCCAAACACTTCGGGATATTCACAGGCAAAGTAATCCAAGTCCACAGCTCCCATCGGCACCTGGGCAGCCGGCGCTCCAGAACATGTAATCACCATCCCAGCAGCAGGTGCACTTTCCAAGCTGAGCCGAACCTGCTAACACGCCTATTTGCCTTTGCCATCCCCGCACGGCACTCATTTCCATTTTAATTTCCCATTTACAATCCTCTCTGGGCCAGGAGAGTCGGCAGCAACGCAAGCGGGATGCACGGGCTGGGGACGTGAGCTCGACAGCCCATCAACAGGACGTGACTTTGGCAAAAAATTAAAGCAGTGAAAGAGCTGGAGCAGGAGCGGCACGAGGAGGGGAAGTGGCAAGAAGGGCTGTGCTACACTCAGCACTTTTTAAAAACGGTCTCAGCAAAGGCTCTGAATCAGCTCCAGGATGTAAAGTCACCCCACGCTGCCCGCAGCCCTGGCTCTCGAGAGCTCCCCACCACGTGCCTGCGGAGTGCTGGGGTTCACCATCCTCTCCCTAAACCCCAGGGCTGCAAACACAGGCAGACACTCTCCATGTGCCTGGAACAGATCACACCAAAGCCATAAAGCTCTGGAGAGTGGGGTGAGACTACATCCCACGCTCCAGGCACCAGCAGCTCCAACACTGCAATGGACAAAGCGTCCTCCCCATTTCCTACAGCCGACTCCTGCCTCGTGGGACACGTGTGGCTCCAGCCACAGCCCAGACATCCCTGGTGCTGGCACAGCTCCTGGGGCTGGAGAAGCTGAGCACACTCCCTGCCTTCCCCACACCCTCCCTGAGGCGCGCTGGGAGCAAACCAACAGCAGGACAGGCAGGATCCAGCCCCACAGCTCAGGACACACTACGCTGCACCAATGCCAGCAGTCAGATGCTGGCCATTCTCAATTGCTGGGAAAGCTCCAGAACAGCCGGTAAGAGAAAGAAAATGAGTGTCTCACCTTTTTTAGCCGTCTCCATCTCCTCTTCGGTCCAGCGAGAGCTTTCATTCATTTCCAGGGAAGCTGGGAAGGAAGAAGGAAAGAGAGCAGTCAGCTGTGTGCAGGACCCAGCAAGCCCAGCAAGCTCAGAGATGTCCCAACACCCAAACCCTGTCCCATGCCCTGTTCCCTGGAGGCATGACAAAACCCCATGCAGTGCAGAAGTGCTTCCACAAGAAAGGCTGTTGTGAGGCTTTTCCACACCACAGTACCCCATGCACAACATCCCCTTGGGGTGCACCTCAGTGATGCAAAAACTCCACTTTGGACCTGGAAGCAAAGCCAGATGGCTTGAGAGTGGCAGCAGCTTTCCTGCTGGTTTGGTGCCACGCAGCCCGGCCCAACAACAGGTACCTAAGATGGAGTTGGCTGTGGCTGTGAGCTTTGGAGGAGGCAGACGCAGGGTGGGACCGTCAGAGACGGAGAAACAGCGTCACCTCAGTGGTGACTTTGGCCGACTGCATCTGTCAAGGGTGTTGGCCGTGGGTGACCACGGGCTCCCTCTGTGCCATCACTGGGCTCTTGGACAACACCTCTGAGCCACTTCCAGCAGCAGCAGGGGCTCGTCTGGAGCAGTGCCCGTTGAAGGGGACATGCTGCTCCAGCCAGGAGAGGCTGGCAGGGCTGTCAGCATCTGATGCTGCCCCTCTCTCCCCCTCATAGCAGGTGCGAGGTCCTGCAATAAACCTTCACTATGCACCAGTCCTGCTGGCAGCCTGGCACAGAGCAAACCCTACAATAACAAACTGGGGTGTGAGTCAGAGACAAAAAACAACTCGGTAAGGAAACAGATTTCCGGCTCGGGCTGCCAAGGGGTTATTACTCTAAACAACAGGCAAAGCATTATTTCAACAGTGATGAGAGATGTTTTGACAGTGTCCTTTCAAAATGGAAAACAGGCTGATAGGTTCAGGATAAAGAATACAGGCAAGGAGAGAAGGAAGGATCTTCCAAGAAACTCTACAAGAAGCTGAGACCCTGTGGGAAGACGCTGTGGGCTCCAATGCCCACAGCACTGGGCAGAGGAATCTCCTTCAGAGCCAGCTGAGCATGACTGCAGGTGTCACCTCCCAGGAGACAGAGCAGGACACTGCCTCCCCCAGAGCCATGTCCCCCCTGGGACAGCAGCCAAGAGGGAGGGAAATCGATACCTCCCTGCTTCCCCCGGCTGCAGGCAGAGCCGGGGCCGCAAGGCTCGTTTGCGCAAAAGCGAGTGTCCCCAACGCTGTGCAGGCCCTTGGCTCAGCTGGTGATGGCTGTTATTGTATGGTAAAGAAATGTCACAGAAACGGCCCGTTTGGTTTGATTAATGGCATCGACTGAGGCTGCGCAGTTATGAAACACATGCCTACGGGGAGCTCCGGCACGCTGCAGTTAAACCACAATACGGTTTTGTGTTGTTTTTTAATGTTCAATTGGTATTTAAAATGCAATAACTTTCTTAGCCAACCTAAATTAAAGCGCTATTGGAGAGACATAAAGTGAAATCAATTGCTCAGATATGTCACTGGAATTGATCCATTCCTTCTTCCCAATTTAACATGGTCTAAAGGCTTTTCTCTGTGTTTGCAGTGAAGTTTATCAAGGACTCTGAGATACCAGGATAAAAAAATCCCATCTAAGTTATTGGCATTATCTGCTGCTTCTCTGCAGCACTGCTGAACAAGTTGGAGGGAGAGAGCAGGGCTCTGTTGTGCTGGGGACTATTTATATCGCCTGTATGAAAACAGAGCGCTCGCAATCAAGGCTTCAGCCAGTTGTCAGCAGAGAACAGGGAGGCGAAACACCTCCGCGTGATTTATAGCACATGGAACAGCACAAGCAAGAAACTGCAGAGCAAGGAAACCGAGAGGAGTCACCCTGCTTTTATTTTTACCTGCCTTAGGTAGCACAGCAATAATTCTGTACTTGACAGAGTAGGAAATATAGGAAAATCAGCCAAATTCCTCGATGCATTGGCTTGTGTAAGTCAATATGTGAGCCCGCTCCCTGGGGCGGCAACTACTGATGCTGCAGATGCCAGAGGCAGATGTGCCCAACGTGGGGCTGTGGATGCTGCCATGAATTCTCATCTAGGCTGAGGCCAGCCTGGCAGTGTGGCACGGCTGTGGCTGACTGCCACACATGGCCGTGGGCTGGTGCAGTGCCTGGGTGCCATGGTACAGGCAGCACCCCTTGCTGCATCAGGCATGGATAGAAATGGACTGGCCCAATGGCCACGGCCAAGGAGGAGCAGATCCCACAGGCTGCAGCTGCTCAGGCCCCACACATTTTTGAAAACAGCAGGTAGGAGAAGTGGCAGAGACCCAGGCAAGCTTGGGAGGGCAGAGCAGGCTCCCGTGCAGAGGTCAAGGGGACGCGGAAGCCGGAGCAGCCACAAAGGGAACCAGCTCTGCGTGCAGGAGGGACACAGGCCTTGCCAAAGCACTGCTAAAACCGACGGCTTCCCTTTTTGTCTTTTGCAACACTTTCCCTCTGAGGCCATAAAACCCACTAACACTCAGCCAGGACAGCTCAGGCCTGCAAATGCCCCCACTTATCCTGGTGAATCGCGCTGAGTAATTCACATGATAGAGAGAAACATCACTGCTACTCCCCAGAAAGAAGGATTTCACCAAGGGACCCCTCTCCTGCGAGCGGGGAGTGGAGCAGGGTGATGTCCCATCCCAGCACGATGGATACCCCAAAAGCCCAGCCCAGGGCAGGTCCCCCTGTCCCCTGCCACCTACCCAGCTCGGCACTCTGCTGTGGCGTGGCTGCCTCCTCGTTGTTGGCCTCGTTGGCCATGGAGCGGGTGATGCGGCCCTTGCGCCGGCCCTGGCTGTTGGCAGTTTTGCGACCTTTGGAGGTGACTGTTTCTTTCTCATCGTTGTCTTCTCCGGATGTGTCATCGTTCTTGTCCCTGCAAAAACAGGGAGAGAAGGAAAAAACGTTGTTTGGTTGGTCTGATTTTTAGGTCAAGCAATTATTTCTCTGCACGTGTTTGGGGATTTTTTTATTTTTTTTTTTTGTTGTTGTTGGTTTTTTTAGGGGGCAGGTCTGCAGTTTTTTTGCAGACGCAGGCTCTTTTCCTGGCTGGGATTGGCGGTGGGGTGATTTGTGGTGGGGTTTTCTTTCTGCAGCTGGCTGCAGCTCCACCACCAAGTGCACGCAGAGACCTGACGGAGACAGGTTTAATACCAGACCATTCAAATTCATCCCTGCCTCCTCCTCATTTATCTTCCTGAAAGGGACCTGCTGGTAAATGTCTTTGCAGCCTAGATATAATGAAGCCAGATGTTCTTTTAAACCAAGTATTAAGCCCATTACAGATAGCGAGCGGTCTGCGTGCCAACCTTTCCCTGCCACGGCGCTGATGCTCGGTGTGAGGGAGGCAGGGCTGGCTGGAGCTCTTCATCTGGGAATGCTCACGTTGACATCAATAACACTAAAGGTGAAGTGCCGCGCTCCGCTGCGCCCGGATTGCTCCTCCAGCTCCCAGAGGCTCTCGTAACAACAAAACAAGCTGGAGGATCACAGGAGCTTTGCAGATTGATTGGGTTGATATAAAAAAAAAATCCCCATATCGAATTGCTTTCCCAGTTTGGGAGCAGCAGGGAAGAGGAATGAGGAGGAGAATCTGCCTTTCCCTCCCTGCAGAGGAGGTGAGGTGGGCACAGTCCTGCACAGGGTCAGGCAGCCCTGGACTCTGCTGCATCCCACCACTGCATTCCACCACTGCAGCCCCAGCCCAGCGCTCTCACTGGAGCCAGGCAGGGAGGCTCATCCTTACTTTGTCAGTTCTTCTTTGTCATTTTCTGTTTCCTGCTTGTCTTCCTCCTTCTCTCCCTCCTTCTCTTTTTCTTTCTCTTTTTCATCTTTCTCTTCTTGGCTGCTCCGGGGCATTTGCTGCTGCTGCAAAACAAAGGGCGTAAAATAAACCAAGTGCTGAGGCAGACACATGGCAGCACCTGGGCCAACCCAAACAACTGCTGTGAAACAATGCTGGGGGCCAGTGGCCAAGAGGAAAGAGCTGCAGGTAGACGGTGCAGGCAGGGCACTGGTGGAGGCCACAGGGGCCAAAAGCTTTCCAGGGAGATTAGAGCTGATTCAGGATCAGGCAGGGCAGTCACACTCTGGCTCCTGTTCCAGGCAGTGGGACAGCCCCAGCTGCTCCCCTGGGAACAGGCAGCAAGCAAGGATCCGATGCGGGGGTAAGGCAGAGAAGTGAGAACTACCCTCCTGTTCTGGCTTAGCCACATGGCTGGTGATTTGCAGCCAGCGAATGCATTTTGCTGGAGCACGAACGAGACAGGGCACCAGTGACACTCCGAGGCCTGGCAATATCAACACTTTTGATCTTCTTCCCAAGCATCTGACACAGCCCATGGGGAATGTTTGTGGCTCTGTATCATCAAGCAGGGAAGGTGCCCTCTGCCCACTCTTTACCACCTGGCACCCTCAGCAGAGGCCGTGAGCCCAACCACCCCAACGCCACTGCTGCTGCTCAGCCCGAAGGCACGGCGCTACCCCAGGGAGGGACACAGTGATTATTATAGTTCTGGATTTTGTTTCAACAGCTGCAGGAAGGAGGTTGCTGGGGAGGCCTGGTTCCCCTGACCTCCCTTCCCTCTGGCGACCAGCAAACGAGAGGCATTGCATAGAGAAATAGAAATTAGAGACGGAAATGATTTATTAAATGATCCTGCTCCTGGCTAACGCAAGGCTGCTTGCTCCAGGAAACCCACCCGGGCTCACCCGGCCCCTGCCCAGTCTGCAGGGCTTCCACCACCCCTTGGGAAAGTGTTTGGTGACGTAATGGAGTGTAATATTGCCTTAAAATGGATTTATCAGCAGAAGGTGGCTGGTCTGGCTGGCATGCAGCCATACAGCGAGTGCAGATGAGGTGTCCCCACACCCTGGAGCCAGCAGGACTGGCCTGATCCCAGTCTGCAGAACTGGGAGGTTGCTTCCAACATGGGCATCCCACAGCAGCAGCACTGGGTGCAAGCAGAACTCTTTAACCTCATGGGCTGGTACTAAAATCAGACACGTGGAGCTGCCAAATGGAGCAATTTAACGAGAAAACTGCTGATTCTTTCAGGCCCTGGTTCAAGCAAGTCCTTAAAACCCAGGCACAGCCACCACTGAAACCCCACAGACTTTTAGTTCCTCCTTGTACAGGGGGAGGTGGTTGTGCCATCAGGATCCTGGCACGCTTGGCCAGCCCCTGGAGCACCTCTGCACACGTGCAGAACACAACTGCAATGCCTCAGCTCACATTCCTGCTGCTCCGGGAATTGCTCCGTGGGATGCAAGGCTGGGAGGTCCCAGGGGAGAGGGAGTCAGGGAACAGTTGGGATGAGCACTTGGTTGATTGTGATTTTCCAAAGTCCACAGATCACTGAGGCTTTGGGAACAGACTGTCCCATGCAGCAAGTGGCCAAGGCAAATGTCATTCCCAGCATATCGGGCACTGCCCTTGGCAGCCCCCAAACCAGGGGAGAAGGAGGAGGGCAGTTCCCAAGCTGGAACAGGGAGGTGGGGAAGCCTGCACTGGCTGCAGAGGAGCAAGGGGCATCCATCATGTGCATTTCCCCAGCACTGCCCTGAACTCTCTGACTCTGAGTCAGTCCCTGCTGAACCCTGAGCACGGGTTCAGCCCAGACAGACACCCAGGAGGTGAGGGCTGTGACCTCTGAGGGCCGGGCAGGCAGCAGGACAGGCTCTGCCCCAGCCCGGCCATCACCACCCATCTGCATTCCCCTCACCAAAGCTTTGGCAAAGGAGTCCACACGAGATTCACAGTATTTCTACCACCCAACTACAAATATTTTCTTTTGGTTGATGGGGAAAACCCTGCATCCCAGAGATCCCAGCTCTCCTTCAGACTTAAATCCAGCCGTGACCGCACGAGTACCTGCCCCAGCTTGAGGCTGGAGTGAACTTCCAAGAAAGGTTCAGCATCATCTTATCCTGTCTCTACCCTTGTCTGAACTAGGGGGCTGCCAGCCTGAGCAGCCATTGCAGTTTTTCCCCTGAGGAACAGGCTGGAATGGCAGTGATGCCAAGGAGCTCCCTGTACCAGCCTGCAAACGCAGGAGTGGGAAGGCAGGGAGAGGTGAGAGTGGCCTTGGTGGCTCACACTGCAACACAGGTGCTTCCCTGCAGAGGCAGCTGCCAAGCTTTGGCATGATCAGGATGGGCAAAACCATCCACTGGGCTGGCTTCAGTGGGCGACTGCACATCCTTCTGCCAAACGTTTCAAGCCCAGTCTGGTAGGACACCAAACTAAGGCTTCTCCCAGTGCAGAGGCACATCTCGATCCAAGGATGCCCTCTAGTGATTGCCCTGCTCTGGCCACGGCCGGGTGCCCCATGCCAGGAGCGAGAGCCAGATGGGATCAGTGCCCTGCACCCAGCAGGACACACAGGGCAAGTCTCACCTGCCAGCCAGGTGAAATACAGAAAATGGGCAGCATCATCACCACCAGGCCATGGTGGGAAAACTGACCCAGCTCCACCCAAGGCTGCGCTCACGTCTTCATCTGAGGAAGGGCTCCCAGCCAAATGCTGATCTGAACCCTGGCAAGCCCACAGAGATGGCTTATCTCCTGTACTAGAGCTTGGCTGCACAGCAGGGCACCTGCCAAACACCCCAGGAAACGCCTCTCCGCTCATGAACGCCCCCTTACATCACACCCAGGGGTACATGCTGGGCTGGGAGCTGTGGGGCTGGCACCGAGCACCCAGCCCTGCGTGGGGAGCGGGCACCCCGGGGTCCTGAACGAGGCCATTTCAGAGCTCAGCTACAAACGGCACACACAGATGGGACCATCCCCAGGGGACCTACCCCAGTCCATCCATGCAATGTGCCCTGCCCCAAACCTCAGCCTGGCATTGGAACCGGACCATGGCGTGGCACAGAGGTGGGAAGGCATCGCCGGGCACCCACGAGTTGGCCAGGCCCCCTCCCGGCACGCTGCCCCCGCGGTGTGTGGGGAGGCTATTCTTAGTGCTGGACACGAACCAGCTCGGGATGATTCAAGGGACGGGACGCCATCCCAAAGTGTGACGGGCCAGGAAATGCTTCCCCAATTACCAGCTGATGCTTCGCTGTGATTCACGCCGCCCTGGCTAGAGGTGGCCTGGCAGGTGGGTCAGCCCTTAGTGGACAGGCCAAAGGCTGGCACCAAAACTGCTCCGCTCCCAGCGAGCTTAAACCTCTCCTCACCTACATCCCTGCCATCCTGGGGACGAGGCACCCCACCTCCCAGAGCTAAACCAGGTACGTGCTCCCCACCTTGCACCAGAGGGCGAAGGGATGTGCCCGAGACCAGGGAAGATGCCTGTGGCAGAGGGCAGGGCTGTCCCTCCCTCCCAGGTCAGACGCTCCAACCCCGCACCGCCCTTCCTCCTCCTCAGCATCGCTGCTGCTTGTTTTTGCTGCCGACGCATCCTGTTTATTTAAAAAGGCCCCGGGACAAAATCGGACACGGGACGCGTGAGCGAGAGATCAAACCTGCCCGGAGTCCGGGGGGACAGGCGGCCTCCTCCGCTCGGGCCGGAGCTGCTCCGTAATTGCAAACACCTGCTCACCTCTGCCCCAAAGCCCCGGCGCAGCTGGGGCGGCGCAGAGCGCTGCCAGCTCTCCCGGGAACGCCGCGTTCCCGGGCCGGCCGCGGGCACACGCGGTCCCGCAGCCGGGGCGGCACGGCTCGCCCTGCCCGGACAGCTCCTCCGGGCACCCCGCAGCAGCCCGGCCACCACACAGCTCCGTCTCCGAGCGCGCCCTCGGGGCACGCCGGCTTCCAGGTGGGAGCCGGACACGGAGACGCCCACCCTGCTGAGAACGGAGCAACTCGCTGCGCGTCCTGACAGCGGGACCGGCTGCGAGAAAGCCCCGGCGAGGAAGAGGTGCAGCTCCTCCCACTCTGTTTACTTCCTCTGCCGAGGCACTGCCTGCCGCTGGAAGCAGGACGGGAGGGCAGGAGGAGGTGGGGGAAGCAACTCCCCACCTTTGCCCTCCCCAGCCCCGCCGGAGCCTGTGGCAGAGAGGCGGCGAAAGCAGCCAGAACCCCCTTGGCAGCGGCAGCGCGTCCCTCGCCTCCGGAGCGCCCCGCTCGCCCGCTCCCCGGAGCCGCGGACCCCCGTCCCCCCGGATCACTCACCTCCCCGCTCCCCGGCTCCCGCGGGCGGCCGGTCCCCGACAGCCCCATGGCCAGCTCCCGGCCCCTGCTCACCGCCCAGCCATCCGGGCGCGCTGTGCCGTACGTTCTCCGGCTCTGAAGGCTTCCTGACGATTTGCATAGTTAAGCCGTAAACTAACCACAACATTCCTCTTATGATTTTGCAATCTGCTGGAATAACGTGGTCGCTCTAAGTCGAGCGATGAATCATCATCTATAAACCACAGCTCTCGTCACCGGGGCTCTCAGTGCTGGCTGCAGCCTGCGTGATTAATCCGCCAGGATGCCAAGCTTAACCTACAGTGCAGGGCTATTTATTTTCCAAACTTGCGAGCCTCCGGAAAACGACTGCTGCTGCCTTCCCGATCCCCTTTCTGGCGAGATGTGCCGGGTTGTGGCAGGGGACCAGGAACAGGGGACCTCCCTTGCTGCCCACAGGACATCCCAGCGTTAACCACTGGGCCGTGCACCTTGCAAGTGGCGCACCCACACCCTCCCCCGGTCTCCCCTCACTCCTTGTGCCACAGCACCCTCAAAACATGCACCAAAACACCACTTTTGCCAGCAGGGGTGAGCTCACCCCTGGCAGTCCAGTTCCTGCATCACAACTACCAGCTCCTGCCACCCCAACTACACCACTCGCTGCTGGATGTGCTAGTGGGGAACTGGGTCATGGTGGTGGCACTGAGACAGAGCCTGTCCCCCAGCCCAAGTGCCACTGGGGCTGGCATCTCCTCTCTCCCATGCCAGGTTTCAAGGCCAGATTGGCTGCACGGGGGATGCCATTTGGCTGCCAGCAGATGCATCACCTCCCCTGCCATCATCACGGTGCCCTGGGCTCTTACAGGAGATGGAACACGCCATGGAAACCACGGGCTCCTGTTTGTTCCTTAAATCAGGAGGGGGCAAGCCTGTACACCCTGGTGCAGAGGGAGCTGTGCATGCCAGGCTGAGCTGCAAGGCACACTGTTTTGGTGCCACTCAAGCTCATTCCCAGCTATTGCAGGCAGCGAGCTCCGGGTTTTTGTTTAAAGGCAGCTTTGCACCCTCGCCACAGTCTCACTGCGGCAGCGCAGGGACATGTGCCAACCCTCTCCCCAGCATGTCACACCAAAGTCTGTCTTGACAGGGACTTTGGAGGGAGCTGCATCCCACCAGTGTGAGCCCCATACCCTCTGGCAGCTGGGAGCACCCACTCGGCTGTGCCGCCTCTCCCACGTGCGGGGCACCAGCTCTTCACTTCTCCAGCGTGTGACTTCAGATCAATGGCATTTACGGTGTTCTCCGGGGCACTCAGCTGCGGAGCAGGCTCAGGCCGAGGTCATTGCACGCAATCAGCGAGTTGCAAGTTAAAACCAGCTCGAGATAAGCTGAAGACAAAAGGCCAACGCTGCGCTGGCCAGGAATGCCTGGGGTTTGCTTTGCTGCTTCTCCAGGAGCCCCAGCACAGCTGCCATGGCCATGGGCACGCACCGGTGCCTGCTGGCATCACCCTGAGCATCCCACAGGGTCCGGAACTGGCACCACGGACAGGATGCTCTGTGCAGCACAGCCAGCGGGACTTGGCACTTGGCTCTCACCCCTTTCCCCAGCCCCACGGATTCTGTGCAGGGCATCTTTGCCAGAACAGAGCTGGCACCACGCAGCTGTAGCTCAGAGCATCCTCTCTCTACCACCAAATCTATCTTTCCACTTGCTTTCACAATCTTCCTTTGGAAGCTCACACCAGTGAGAGCCAGGGCAGGGACTTGGCCACAGAGCACCTGCAGCACCAGCCTCCCCGTTAGCCACCCAAAGTGCCCATGGAATGCCCTTCCTCGCCAATGCCACAGCAGAGGCAGAAGCACCCCCCTCTGAGGTTTGATATTGCACAGCCACTGCAAACACTGCTCCCCACACGTCCCTACCACCTCCTGAGGCAGAGCATAGGGAGGATGGATTAGAAATACATTTGTGTGTCATGTAACCGACCCCCAGGGCTGGGAGCCCCTGCTCCAGTGCTCTGGAACGCCCCAGGCCTCGCTGCCACCCACCGCCGCCCAGCCTGGCTTCTCACGACCGCGCGCGGCACCCTCCACTCATGGGAGAAACCGCAAAGCAAAACAAGCCCCTGCCAAAACAACAAGGGGAGGAAGAGGAATGTCTGCCGGCAACTCGGCTTTGATTGCTTGTGTCCCAGGGCTGGGTTTGATGCTGTTGGCTGTGGAAGCAAGTAGAAAAAAAAATCAAAGGGCCAGGCTCAGATTTCATAAGAGTGATAGAGAGCATGGGGATCGCTCGGCCCAGCTCAAACTGTGTCAGCTCTGAGCTGGGCTGCTCCTCTACCACCAAACAGCCAATTCTGCAACACACAATCACATGGCAGGGATGGAGAACACCGAGGCTGTGCCCAGCGTCCCAGGGGATGTGCACAGGCCCCGTGCACGCTCACCAGTGCAGCTCTCGGGCACCACAGGCCACAAAATACAGCCGGTGCCAGCAGCAAACACTGGCAGCTGCAGCCAGGCTGCCCTGCCATGCCATGAGAAAGCCCTGTGCCACCTCCCAGGATACTGGTCCTGGAGCAAGCAGGGTCCTGGGGGCACGCAGCGTGTCAGGGGTGAGGAGAGGGGCTGGTTGCGGGACTGGAGTGACGCTGGACCCTGCAGCACTTGCCAGATCACAGGACAGGCATGCCCAGGTGCACACACCGAGTGTGGGCTCATCTTGGGCAGCACTGGGAGCCTGCTGGGCACAGGAACCATTCAGGCAGGGCCCTGTGTGGCTCAGCCCAGCACAGCTGGCACTGCTGCCTTCCCACCGCTCGCTCTGTGATATCAGGGAAGCACTGAAGTGATTTTTACAAGACCCTGCTCACCAGATCCTTCCTTGAACCACTGAGGGCTTTTCCATAAGAGGAAATGTTTCTTTTCTGGGTCGCTGCTGAGTTTTTTAAAAAGTGATTTGATTGCTTGCGAAGGGAAAAATGACCCGGAGGGAAGAGAGCGTAACGTTTGGAAGCAGTGGAGATGAGCCCCCGCTCTGTCCCAGGCAGGGAACACGTGTTTTCCCTTCCTGTGGTTTGCTCTACTCTGCTCCCCCCTGCTCGCAGCCCCCCGGCCACACGCCGACCCCTCTGCAAGCCCTGCCAACAGAGGAAGGTGCCAGGTCAGCAGTTTGTGGGATGCAGAGCAGCATCCACACACGCCACGAACAACCAGGGGCAAAGCAAGCCCTCTATCCTTGTGGAAGCAGATTTCTGGGGTTTTCAGCTGTGCCTGCTTTAGAAAGCAGTTTAGCAATGACATGACCTATTTCCCATCCATTCCTAGTCAAACCAGGATCACAACAACAGATAAAACAACTCATCCCAAAATCCAACTGCTTCTGTGTCCTGCAATGAAGATGCTGCAGGATCAGCAATGCCCAGCCTGGATCCCAAACCCTGCCCCAGGAGGACTCACATGGGCAGTGGCGTGGTGGAGCACTCGCTGCGAGGATGCATCGACCTGCTGCTGGAGAAACACGAGCCCGAACCTGGGGGCCAACTGGAACGGGGGTTCACCTCCCTTAAGGGACTGTTTTGTTACTGCTGCCTGCAGATGCGATCAGGCAGCATGGAAGAGCCTGGCTGTGAGGGCCAAAGGGTCCATCAGCTACCCTGGAGGAAAGTGGCTGCATGTCCCTATCCCTGCTCTGAGCCCACGGGTGTCCCTGCTGTCCCTGCACTGCCAGCAGCCCACAGGGGACCTGGGCACCAAGCCGTCACCCTCGTGTGGCAACGCATCCTCTGATTCTTTTCCCAAATATGGCCATGTCATTCTCATTTAATCACCCCCAAAACTGCAGCTGGGATTTCAGGAATGCAAGTTTCCATTGTGTTTGCCTGACTGTGCTGCCTGGAGGGGCGGCAGGGCTGCAGGAAAGCTGCTGCACCCTTGTGATAGGAGGAACAGGCACGATGGACCTTATGGGGCACACCTGGGGTATCAATGGGAGCCCAGATGAAAGAGCAGGTGCCAAGGGAGGGTTGCAGAACTGATCTCAGCTTGAGCATCACTGTGTCTCACACCTCACCCCCCTCTCCTGCACAGGCATCCCGACATAAACATCACTGGTGACCGCAGGTTTAAGGAGTGACAGCCTGCACCAAGCACCCGAGGGACAAACACTCTGTGAGACTTGAGCAGGACACCAGGACCACAGGGTCTGCACCAAGTTCAACTTCCCATCGGTGCTGCAGCCTCAGCCTGATTTCCCTGGCCATCAGCAGCCCTATCACACTGCAGATCTGCCCAGAAAATGAGCCAAATTCAAGCCCTTTTCTATCCCAATAGTGATATTCCAGTGGCAGAAGATGAACCCATGCCCCAATACTGACATCCCTGGCATCATTCCCAACCAGGCAAACCACTCCATCACAGACTGCCCCTGCTCATCCACAGGTAACTTCAGTGCTGTTTTAGATACAACACTCCAGTCAGCACAGCTTTAAGTGCCTGCAGAATGGTTTCTCGGTATTTGTGGCACAAAGTTTACCGGCCACAACCAGGGCTGTGTCTGTATGATGTGCTGCATGATTAAACCAGGATTTTGTGACAAGTATTTTCCCTGCATCTGGAAGAGAAGTTGTCAAACCCTTTATCACTAATGAGGAGCTGCTCCCTGGACTGATGAAGATCAAATGCTTCCCAGAAACAAGTATCATTCCTTTCATTAGCTGCTGTGGTTACTGGAGTGGGGGCACTTGCACAATTTGCAGAGTTAGAGGAGTTTGCTGAGCTCTGGACTTGATTCCTGGGGAGGGAGGAGAAGCACTGGCATGGCAAGGCTGGAGCGTGGTGGGAGATCTGCTCCTGCACTGGGACAGGGTGCAGGGAGCCCTGGAGTCATGGGCAGGCACTGTCTGGAATCCCAAGCCCTGTCAGCCCCTGCTAGTGTGACAGGGCTGCTGGTGGCCAGGGAAACCTGCTTGGCCAGGTTTTTGTGAATGCTCCAGGACCCATGTGATATCAAACCTGGCCAGATCCTGCTGGGATGGTGCTTCTGCCAAAAAAGTAAGCAGGCTGTTTATAAAAATCTGGGTTGGGGCTGTTTATCCACGTTGGTGAGGGGAATGGTTTGTGTTTGGGGAGGGCGGGACAGACGGCGGGACGGATAATTCGATTTGGGTTTTGGCAGGGGACAGGGAAGAGGGTGGGTCTGGGAAAGGCTGTCGGGCCTGGCGGGGGACCGTGCTGGCTGCCCAGCCAGGTCACACCGCAGGTTCCCGCCCTCGGCACGGCTCTGGCACCGCTCTCAGCTGAGGAAGGGGGGTCTGGGCGGCTCCTGTCCCCCGGGGGCCACGGAGCGAGTCCTCGAAAGTGTCGGCACTAACACACAGACCTTTGGCCAGGGAATACGTGAGCAGTGTCTGACAGCAGTCCGAGGGGCCGGCGTGACGCTCTGTCCGGCGGCTGCATCCCTCCACCGTGACTTCATCCCCCTCTGAGTCATCCCAGGGCGGGCAGGCGGCTCCTCCAGCTGCCCATGGTCCCACCTCCGACAGACTGACCCATGGTCCCACCTCCGACAGACTGACCCATGGTCCCACCTCCGACAGACTGACCCATGGTCCCACCTCCGACAGACTGACCCATCGTCCCACCTCCGACAGACTGACCCATCGTCCCACCGTCAGCATCCCATCACCGACAGACTGACCACCATGCCACTGCTGACAGACTGAGCCACCGATGACTCTGCCTGCTGGGATGGCCCCTCACCTGCCCATCCCAACACTGCATGAGAGACAATGGCTTTTCCCCCCAAGGAATTCACTGGCAGGATGCATATCTGGCATCCACTACCACAACGGCGTTACTCCAAAATCAATGCAAATTTACTCTGGAATAAAAACTTCACACTCCAAATGGAATAATTATGTTGAAGTAGAGTCACTTTTCTTTCAGCCCAGTTTCAGCCCAACACTTGTGCTCCCACAGTCCAGGGAAACAGCTTCCCAAAGAATGAAGCACAAGGTGCTTCAATTTTGGTGTCCCTGCTATAGAATTCAGGGGGTTCACAGAGAGATACTGAAATACCCTGAAGAGTGACTGCCACGGACCCTGCGTTGTATGGACACATCCACACAAGGGTGTGTCATTACAAGCTCATGCAAATTTATGCTTATTACTGTACGCTGACTGTTGGATCAGATTGTTTTACCGTGGCACAAATTCTTTTTTTTTTTTTTTTCAATGAGAAATGAAAACGAGGAAGCTGTTTCTCTTCCCATCAATTCCCCCCTCACAGGGTTATACTGGCTTTTCACACACAAACACAGGGGATTATTTTAGAGAGATCTTAATATTATGCATTGTGACCCACTGGATGTGGGTACCTTCCACTGAGCAGTGCCATGGAAGGCGGCGTGCCGGGAGCATCCTGCCTTGGAGTGGGCGGCTGCTCCATTTTCTGACAAACTGGAAGTGGAATCATGTGAAGCCCCTGCTCTTGGCAGGAGATTTTTAGCAGCAAGTAGCAGCTTTATGAGGAATATCCTTTGCCAGGGGACCATCAGCCAGGGAGCAGTGGGATTCTTATTTTTTAATGGACTTTTAATAAGTAGGCCACAAAGATAGTCTTGACACAGAGTAGCTTTTTTCTAGGTGTAATTATCTCCCCTTCGCTCTCAAGCTCCCTGCAGCCTCCAAGAGCAAATAAGACCACCAACCTCTCCGTGAGAAAAGGAACAAGAAACCAGCATAGCGCCACTTGAAATGCTCTTTGTATCAGATCTCATCCGCTTTCCTCTCATCTGATACAAAAACCAACCTCTCCTCCCCTCCTCTACATTAATTAAAGCTCAGCTTTTGGTGTTTAACTGCTTGAACCCTTCCCAGCTGGAAAATATGTGCTGGGAGCAGGGGCAATGCTGGGAACAGGATGCCTCCCAGTGCTGCAGGAAAGCTGTCCATGATTCTGTCTCCTCCCTGCACACTGCCCACCCCTGTGTGTCCCACTGTGTCTCCTGTCCTCCATCCCGCCCCCATGTCTTGTTCCTGAGACTGGGCAGGTACTGGCAGAGCTGTCAGTGCCACGTCAGCCCAATGCTGCTGCTCCTCAGTCACAGCCCCCACTCCTCACCAGGCCACGTGGAAAACAGATCGAGGGTTCCAAATAATCCAGGACCCTTTGGGAACAAGCAGGGAACAAGCAAGGTGCTGGCTGAGCCTTTGGGACAGGTTATTCCCAAATGAGCACTCCTGCAGCACAGGCAGAATCTGAGCTGCTTCTGAAAAGACTCACTAAGCAAAATGCCACCAGGAGCATCCCTCCATCCCAGCCCTCCAGTCTGCCAGTACCTGACCTCTCCCACCATGGTCTGTGCAGTCACACACTGACCCAGTCTGGTCTGTGGGAGCAAATCCCATCAGCACCATACCCAGGGGAGACCCTGGCTCTGTGAAGAGGTGCAAAGGAGATGCTTCACTGCTTCCATCAGCTTCTGGCAGGATTTTTAACAACATATTCATCCCTTTATTAGCTTAAAATGCCACCCTAAAACGAGTCTCTCCCTAGCAGAGCCTTCCTCGGCTGCACAGACCCAGCCCCTCAGCAGCAGCGTGCCCTTCCCGAGCCTGCACGCAGGCTCTTCTCCAGCACCCCCCTCATTCAGCCTCGTGGGAAATGGATGCAAGTAATAGAGGTATCACAGCACAAAGTGTGAGTTTCAAAACCCCCCAAGATCTCTGTGGGAGAGCTGCTCCAGGCTGAATGCAGCAGCTGCTGTTCTGCACCTCTCTCCTACTGTGAATCATGCAGCCCTCCCTTGGCTCTTAAAGCTTGTCTGAACATCCCACCTTCCACCTGAGCATCCAACAGCAATGGGAAATATTCACTGTGCCGCTTCCTCCCAGACTCAGGGGGACTCCTCTTTCAAAATCAATGATGTTCTGGCTGAGGTCTGCTCCAGGGGAGGTGCAAATCGTTCCCTCTGGTGCGATTCCTACTTGCAAAAACAGCCCTACAGTCGATGAAGCACGTCCCTGCTTCTAAAGGCTGGCACTGAACAAGGCTCCAAAGGGCAGCACACGTCTCCACTGCTCAGGCTGGATCATGTGGAAAGCATTGTGGGAAATTCTGCAACGAGCGATGCTTTGGATGATTTTCAAACCCCAAACACAAACAGTCCCTGCTGGGTGCAGGATGGGCAGGTCTGTGGCTGCTGGGGTAGGTAGGCAGATGCAGAGCAAGGCCTCTCACTCTCCACACTTGCTCAATTTAACACTGAAACCAGAATGAGCTGTGCTAAATGTCTCCACGACTAACAAGAAACAAATGTGGCCTCATGTTCTCGTTGCTGTGATCTAACAAAACAGACCATGGTAAACACTATAAAAATGTACTGGAGGGAACCACCCTCTGTTTGCTGGGAGAGGGACTGGATAATCTAATAGGGCTTTATCCATCTCTAGTGTCCCTGAAAAAAAGAAGGGAAAATTGGGCCCCGTCCATGACATTCGTCATGTGCTAGCTATTCTGATGTCTTAATGCTGCAGAAATCAAATTGGAGTGAGGCTACCTATCTGCTTCCCAATCAGGATCTAGGCCCAAGTGCTGCTTTTTATGGCCATGCAGCGTGAAGATCTGCTGATGTCAGTGGTGTCACGGGCCAGGCCAGTTTTTCCATCCTTACCACCACATTATCTGGGGAGACAGTCCCTTTGTGGCTACCTCACTCTCCTTATGACATGAATAATCACTCACTTCATGGACCTGGGGATCCACCAGTGGGACCTGCCTCTGGCTGAAAGCATTCATGGGGATAAGGCACCTGGCCTAAAGGTTAGCACTTATCTGTGTTCCTGGGTATCATGGTATCAGCAGCAACAGTGCCGAGGTCTGGTCTAGATTTGTATCTTGGCCATGGTAATGGTAAGGGTTGACTCAGTCACCTGCCCCCAGGTACCTCGTTGTGCCCTGGTTTTTGCTCTGCCCTTGAACAAAGGGTCTCCGCTAGCCCAGGCTGCATGGGCCACCCCATGCTACTGACACACAGCCAGGTTTTACACAGGGCCCTGATTATACACACTTAAGCATCTTGCATTTATTTGCTTTTTTAAAAGACACTGTGACCTTGACATGAGGATGGACAAACACCAACTGCCATTAAACAGCATTTTCTGAAAAGCCACACAGAGCACAACCACAGCCCCATCACAGCCTGCAAGCAAGACCTCCATGTGGGGAGGGGGGGAAAGCAGCATTTGGGGGGCTCAGAGAAAGTGCTGTAGCTCCTTGCTAAGCCCAAGGGATGACACTTCCACGCGCTCCTCCAGCTCTTACCTGGCTCTTCCCGCGCCGCCGGTAATTCCTTCTCACAAGGTTCTTGTAATTCTCATTCTTCTTGGTCAGGTAGTAATAGAGGACACAGTCAGCCACCGTCTGCAATGACACGGGCAGGTCAGGGAACAGAAGGTCCTGTCCTCGTGTGCTGTTGGGCCACAGACTTCCAGGAGCAGCGTTCAGAACCGGTCATCACCAGGTCTCCTGCTGCTCCTGAAGACCTGCAGCCCCACAGCTTCCCCACACCTCCCTCTCTAAGGCTTCCAGTGGAGCTGGAGGAGGGGAACAACGCACAGTGTCCCAGTAAAAAGGGCTCAGCTCTTCCAAAGGACAGAGCAGGGCGGTCCCGCAGGCGTGCGGAGACAGAGATGGGGTGCTGAGCAGAGATCACCCCGTGGTGGAAGCAAAGCAGGGGGCAGGGCTGACCCCAGATGACTGTGGCAACCAGAGGCAGAAGAAGGAGCTGCCTGTCACCCTCTGTTGCAGTTACACAAGGCACAACCTGCCACACAACTGTCAGCTGGTGTTACTTCCAGCCGCTAACCTCGCTGGCTCGAGCGCGCACGACTTCGTTGTGGACAAATTGAGATCCCAGCGCTCAGGAGCTGCCATCCCAACTCCAGTGGCTGGCTCCACAAGCACCACCACAGACTGGACACGTTGGGAGAACAAGGAGCCACAGCCAGGACAGACCCTGCTCCTGAACAGCACAAAGTGTGCCATGCTGGGAGGAGTCCTCTGCTGAACAGCGTGGGCACCTGAACACTGGCCTTGGGCTACAATTCACATACAGGATCTGGGCCTTCATGAAGAGAAATTATCCCACAGACCCATCACGCCACAAGTCCTCAGGAGCTTGGGGCAGCTGTGTGTGCCCGGGGGTGCCCGGGGGCTGCGCTCACCCATCCCTCTGCAAGGAGTGGAACCATTTGCAAAAACAGATTGCAATTTTTAAAGTGTTAATTGGATCTCTTTCTAATCTGGCCCTGATTATACACACACACACGCGAACACAAAACCTTACAGTCATCTGTTCCAAGGGCTAAGATCACTATTTTTTTATAATGCAATTTAAAAATCTATTAATTCATTACATTGAGCCATACTTTGCATCTCTCTCCAACAGGATAATGGATGTGTTCTGTATCATAATTACAGCCTGATTTACAAACGAGTACAAATAAAATTAGAAGACATTTTACAGCTTGGAACACAGACTGGATTGTGAGCATCATCCAAGTCCCACCACTTTCGGCTTTATCGAGTGTGAAAGGCTGAGGAGCCTGGGATCTTACAGCAACAGCAGCAGCATGAGGTGGCTGCTGGCCTTCCTTGCTGCTTTGGACAGGAAGGTCAAGGTCTTATAAATTATTTCCCCAGCCTGAGTTATGAGAAATCAGAGAATAATTTAGGCTGGAAGTGACCTCTGCAGGCCACCCGCTGAGAGCAGAGTGGTTCCCCCAGAGTGGACACTGTGTGTATGAAACCCTGCATGAGGTGGGCAGAGAATAGCTAAAAGGACCAGAGAAGCAGCAGCTTTCAAATGTTTCTCGTTCAGCAGAGCATCTGAGTGATGGACGTAGCTGTCTTTCCAGGCTGGGTCTGTCCAGGATCTGCCCATATGGCCTGTCCCACGTAGGGTACCTGGCCTTGCTCAGAATGGGACCACAGACTCATTCCTCTTTCAGGTCTCTTTCTCAAACCTTTCTTCCATCAGCCCAATTAACAGCAAAAACAAGAAGTCGAAGCAGCACAACACAGAGGTCTGGGAAAGGTCAGGCAGTTCCTAAACACCAAGGGGAGGTGTGTGTGCTTCCAGGACACCCACCCGAACTGTCGGATGAAATGGGACTCAGTCCACCCTCGAAAACCTCTCTCTCCCTGAGCAAAGAGACCCCTCCGCTCTGTGCTGGGCAGCTGGGTGCCCACCCCCTGTGTGACAGCCTGGCTGGTACAAAATGCCTCCGGGAGATGCTGGAAAGCAGCTCCCCAAGCAGATCACGGGGTGGGCTGCGCCGCCCACGCGCCAGGCTGGCTGCGTTCACACCTCTCGGGGCTCAGAGCTCCCTGTCTCTCCGAGCTCCCCGTCTCCCCGCAGCTGACTCAGTCCCTGTCTCTGCAGGGAGCCGGGAGGCGTCTGGACCCTGCCCGGGGCTTGGAGCCACCACCGCCCACAGGTGCCCAGTGTCTGCTGGCAGCTCCAGCTCTGAGAGCCCAAGTGATGGAGCAGAGGCAGCACGATGCAGGTTACAGCCAGGCAGGGAGGCAGGCTTACCTTCCTGTCCAGAAAGGACGCGATCAGGCCGAAGTTCTTGGGATGCTGCATGAACCTGCAGAGCGAGAGGGAGAGGGTTACTGTGGGTGCTGGCTCTGACCCCCTCACAGCTGGGATGCCGTGCACTGTGCGCCCTGAGCAGCAAGGCCAGCTCCCCAAGAGACTAAGGGCTTTGAGAAAATATTTGTCTGCTGCTCAGCTTCCCAGAAAGACAGGAACTTTATATTTAGCCCAGTGGAGCTGGGCTGGTTGGGAGCTTCGATGTGCAAATGTTCATCATGAGGTGGGAGAGGGAAAGGGGGGCGGCAGGGCCTGACAGCTGCTCACCCCCTGCTCCATCCCATGGCCACCCAAGCCTGTACCAACAGCAGGACAGGACAGGCACAGAGGGCAGCTGCACACCAGGCCAAGGCCTCAGGATCTGGCAAGGAAAGGGTAAGGAATTGCCATCACATCCCCCATCACAGCTGTGGGTGGTCCTGGCGCTGAGCAGGACCCCAAGCCCTGCTGGGCTGTTGGGAGCAGCTGCAAAGGACAGGAAGGGAAACCCAAACCCTGGGAGGAAGCACAGAGCTGCCACAGTGCTGAGTTGCTCAAGAGATCCCCAGTGGCACAGCAGCTCCCAGGAATGCTGCCTCATGCCCAGCAAGTAGAGGAGCTGTCAGCAGGCTCATTCCTGGCTCTGGCAGCTCAGGAGGGTACACTGCCCGCTCAGGGGGAGCTGTCCCCAGCAGCAGAGATGCCTCCTCCAACAAATCCCTGTGCCTAGCTGGTGTGGAAGCACCGAGGGCCAGCAGGCCCTTGGCAGGAGGTGCTGCAGCTGGCAGCACAGTTAACCAGTGCACTGCCAAAGCACAGGGAGCCTGGTGAGTGGTGACTTTGTGCCAGGAGAGGTGGCCACCAGTACAGGCTGTGCCCTGGTGAGCTGAGCAGCCAGGGCGAGCCACGTCCAGCACGTGCACCTCTGCCAGCTCCCAGGAGCTGACAGCTCTGTGCCCCGGGGAAATGGATCGGAGGCAAAAGGTGGGAGAGCTGTGGTGTGAGGGTAACATGGGCAGGATATGGTGAGGAGCTCCTGTCTGCAGCCCTGCCAGTGATTCCCCTGGGGCAACTGGCTGAGCTCTCTCCTGCTTTTGCTGCTCTGTCCCAGTGCCAAACTTGGAGTCAAGGCACTGAGCTGAACTCAGTGAGGGCCTGACCAATTCCAGCCATGGCAGCAGGACGTGGGTGCTGTCACCCACGTGTTGATGCCGTTCTTGGTGCAAGACCCCCATGTGGTTTGGGTGGCACTGTGAGATCCTTGTCACCATAACTGGTCACCAGAACAAAAAAGAAGCCAGGAATGCTTGGGAAGGGGAAAAAAAAGGAAAAAAGCAAACCAGACAGGCTGCTCAGACAAGCCGGGATGAGGGCACGGAGCCAGAGCTGACTCCTCACACTGCACACAGCACAAACCAAGGGCTGACCACAGGATGGGGCTTTCAAGGCCAAGTTACCAAGGATGCTCACACACTGTCAGGGGCAATGCAGATAACAATCCACTCTTTTTCATGGATCAGGCCATCTCCCCATAACGAGAGATGGATACTGCATTCTCACACTGCTCAGCATGACACAGCCTTGCTGCCTGAGCAGCACCCTGCTCCTTCGCCAGCAAACCACAGCTTCCCTGGGAGTAGACCAGCGATGGGCTCTCAACAGACACCTGAAATCCTGCCCAGAAGCAAATCAAATCAGGTTCTTCCTCGTGGTTATGTTCTGACAGCTAAAATAGTTCAGACCTGGAGCTTGTCAGCCTTGCAGTGCCTGCCTGTTTAGTCCAAGAGTCCCCGCCAACGGGGCTGAACCAAAGGTTGAACCAGGTTTTCCTGGTCTCAGGAGAAGGCCAGCTCTAGGTCACGATCACGGATGACACAACTCCAGTTCACCTTAAAAGCCCAGGCTGGAAGCTGCAGCACAGCAGGCAGCTCGGCTACCGGCACGCCAGGATGGGGGAGAGCCGGGGCAGAACTCCCTACACCCTCCTCACAGCTCCTGAGTACCAACCTCTCAAAATGAGCTTAGTGAGAGCCCTGAAACCCTGCTGTATTTATGCCTCGAGCTCTGCATCACCCACAGTGATGACACACAATCCACCATGCACTGCAGGATGCACACGCTGGGTGTGGATTCTTCCAGCCCCATTAGCCAGGCACAGCCCTGCCATTAAAGACCAAGTAATTAGCCTTTGCGTCATTTGTGGCAAGCCTCGCTGTTTGGAGTGGCACATTTTAAGGCTAATTAGCAATGAGGATTCTCCCATATCAAAGGCTTGGAGCCGGTTTGCTTGTTTTGTTCTTTTTCGGTCCATCTTGGCAATTAATTATTTCAGCTGCAAACAGGAGTCCTGATGAGCAGGGGGAGGAGGAGGGATCCTGGACAGAGAGGCTTCCAGCAGGGCTGGCCATAGGCATGCCGGCAATCCATGGAGCCATCCCCTGATAGTCCAGAGGCCAGACTAAGTGGTGCTGCTGCTCGGGACAAGGTGGCCCTGCTGCACCCATGTCCCTCCACATCCCTCAGGTCCACAGCAGCGAGCACCAGCAGAGCTCACCCCGCTGGAAGCTGAACTCCAGCTCTGTTTTTACAGACACTCACAGCACACCAGGGGCACCAAAGATACTCCAGTCCTCCATGCAAACACACCTGGGTCCCTGCTGGGCTGTGGGATACAGGGGAGTCTGGATGTGAGACCAAGTTGAGCACCCACATCTTGGCTGACAGCGCCGTGGTACCCAGCAAAGGGACCAGCGACTCCCCAAGTGATCTCACTTGAGAGAGCAAAGCTGTTCTCAAGCACTGCTTGCAAACAGGAGAAAGCACCACCGCCAGAGTCTGCACGTGTCTGATGTGGGAATGCATCCATGGAAACAGCAGCCGGTGGCAAATCCTGCAGACAGCAGGACGGAGCACTGAGGGACAGGCACCAGCTGGAAGCTGCAGCCTGAGGGGGTCTACATAAGGGGATTGGGATGTTGACAGCCCCGAAATCCCCCTGGACACACAGTGCCCAAAGGATAGCATGTAAATCCAGAAAGGCAATGTGTATGGAGTGCTGGGTTTCACTGGCGTTATCGTTACACTGGCTGATACAACAGGCAATGCAAAAACTGAAAAACTTCCCATTCTCATCCTGCCAAGAGCAGCAGCTTTCCACAGCCCAGCACAGGGACAGGAACACCCCAACAGACAGCAAGGCCTCAAGTTCCTGTGCAGGAGCATCACCCTGGGCCCAGGTTCAAGGTAACACAGCGACTGTGGATGTGTCCACGGGGGACAAGACAAGCCCTAGGGGAATTCATGCCTTGGTGTGTTGGGGCTCCAGCTGCAAGCCCTGCACGGATCCTGCCCACACTCCCCAAGGGCTGCACAGACAGAGGTGTGAGGGCTGCACTCACTTTTCCCGGAAGGTCTCCTTCTCCTGCTCGCTCCACATGTTCATCACCTGCCGGTCCTTGTAGACCTTCATGGGGTCATCCATGAGGCCGTTCATGTTGATAAATTTAATGCGCTGCTGGTCGGCATCGTAGAGCATGGGCGGGATGACGGCGAGCTGGCGCATCTGCTTCTCCAGGTTCTTTGGGGAAAGCAGAGAGAACAGTTGGTCAGCACCACAGGCCCGCGGGGACCGCGGGGGACAGATGTTCGAGAGGAAAAGGACAGGCGGAGGAACGGGAGAATTCAAAAGCAAGCACTAGACAGCTTTATTGCCAGAGTAATTGTAAATTAAACGCTGAAAGAGGCTATCACTGTCAGCCAGGAAACAATTAATCTTTCATTTTGGAATAAAAGGCTTCAAGATCCTGTGTGGAAATGTCTGACTTAAGCAAAACAGCTCCTGACTGTGATGAAAACAAATCAAAGCAGCAGTGGCATTGGGAACGCCGACCCCTCCCCAGCCAGCAAACCCACAAGCCACACAGAGGTCCAGCCCCCACCCCAAATGTGAGGGAAGTTGGTCAACTTTGCAAAGCTTCCCGAAAGGGTGGGCAGAGGGAGACATCACGCTTCCCCCTTCCACAGGAAACCTAAATTATTCCAGGAGGGTTCCAACATCACTGTAACGGGGCTGTCATTCCTTACTGCTACACCCTGGGACATCATCTGATGCCTTTACTCCATCCTATGGAGGACAAAATTCATCCAAAGCCCCAGCTGCACACCAGGACAGGACAGACTGGGCACACTGGTTTCTTTAAGTATTTGCAACAGAGAGGCCAATGTGATGTCTCATTTGTGCTGTCTGCTGCTCAAAAGCTGGGACTGTCCCTTTGGCTGAGCTGCTGGTGATCCCCTGGCACAGGTCCACCCTGTGGGGATGAAGGGATGCTCTGGCCACCCCCTTTCAATTGCACCATAACTCTGAGTCCTCCCTGTCACCTGGGAGGTCACTGCTCAGACAAACTCCAAGCCTTGACCCAGGAAGGCCAGGTCTCAAGTGCTGCTGTTTTAATTTACAGCCAGATGCTGGTTCCTGGGAGAGCAGTAATGGCCAACCCTCCCAAGCAGCTGCTGACCTCAGCCTGCCCAGTGCTGCTCTGCTTCCCTGCTGTGCCTGATCAGACCCAACCTCCTCCTCTTCCTAGAACACAGCTGTCTGAGCAGACATGGACATTTCAACACACGTGATCACCTTCCCCATCCTCACTAGGACACCTCCTGTTTAGAAACTGGCTGCTCCAGATGCCTCCTCATGGTGGGAGGTCAGGGACAGCTCACAGCTGGAGCATCAACCTGGGGAACTGCAGACCGCCCCTGGTGACAGGAGAAGCCCCTGTGCAGAGCAGAGAAGCTGCTGTTGGGAGCACTGCCCACAGCTGAGGGCACAGGGCCTCTCAGGGTGCCAGGCACTGCCACTGCACCCCACCAGCCAGACCCCACTCCTCTCCAGCAACGCGCTGGGGCAGAGAGCTGGCCCTGCTGCCAGAGATGCTCCCCAGCTCTCACCTCTCTGCTCCTTCCAACCCTGTGGAAGAGCTGGAAGCTCTTAAGGTCTCCTCTGAGACAAGCAAAGCAGTGATTTGGGGCTCAGCAGGCGGCTGGCGGGGTGGAGTTTAGCAGCACACTGTGTAGGAGGATGGAGGCGAACAGCTAACGCTCCACTTGGCCAGGACCTCTGCAGAGCTGTGAAATTTCCCTTTGCTTCCAAGACCCGTGTCCTCCACGCTGGCACCTTAACTGGCTAAGAGCAAAGTGCCTGGGATCCCGGAGAGGGATCAGCTGTGGTGTGCAGGCAGCAAACATCCCAGCTATTGCTGGGCAATGGCTGCTCTCCCCTCCCAAACATGATCCATTCACTGCAGCTCGCCTCCGTGCCAAGAGTGGAACCCTTGTGAAACCAGATCCAAACGAAGCCGAGGTCACGGGGATGTTTCAAGATGAATGGAGCACTCCCAGAAGATGTGGGCCAACTGGCTCACGTACAAACCATTCATTCCATAGGATTCCCCTGTGTCAAGCCACACAGCCCATTCAAAACAAAACAAAACAGAAAAACCCCTCCACCCAGCAGTCTGGGCGCTGGCTCCCTTCCCTTCCCTTCCCATCTTCACTTCCAGTATAAACCACAGCCAGGAGGTGTTTGTGGGGTGCTACCCAGGATGAGCAGCACACTGGGGTTTCAGGTCCCTAAGAGACAACCAAATGCTGATAAACCCAACCTACTGGCCACCAGCTCCATGTTTTGCTCTGGCACAACCACTGCACAACTCCATTAAATCTCTCACATGGCTGGGAAGATGCTGATGCATATTAAATAAACCTCTGACTTTGGATCCTGTCCAGAAAGTGTGTTAGGCATCATGGCAACCTCCCCAATCTCAGCAGGACCTGAAGTTTGTGGGATTTGGCACAGGATTTCACCGTGTGACCTGGCAGCCCTGTCTTGGCTTCCTCTGAGAAGACAGAGTGAGGGGTGAGGAGGAGGAGAAAGGAGAAGCTGGTCTCACCTCTTGTTCCGAGAGCCCGTCGATGATTTCCGACACCTCGTGCTCACTGCGTGCGGCCGACATGGAGAGCCCGCCACTGCCCCTCTGTCCTACCCTGCTGGGAAAGGGCAGTGACACACTCAGGCACTGATGCTCCATTTCATAAGCACCAAACCACATTCAAGACAATTTTGACCTCCCTAACAGCCATGTCCCACCGTTCCACCCAGGCCACCCCCTCCCACACTGTGGGAATTGTGTCCGCGTTTAGGGCTCGTAGGTCGAGAGCCTCAAACCACCTCCCTTACCTGTGCCAACTGCCTGGACTGCCAAAACACAAGGCCATTTCATGCCCAATCACACTCTCCCCCACATTTTCTCCTGTTCTCCCCACCACAGCGGTGGCACAAAGGTGTCGGTGTTAACACCGAGCCATTAGCACTGTGCCATCACATCTGGTTCGCAAATGCTGTGGGAAGTTTTAAATCAAACCCATCCACTGACATATTTCCCTCCCTGTAACAGGCACAATGTCCCAAGGAATTACAGCTTTTCTTATCAAGCAGGTAAAAAATTAAAACATTTCTCAGTACCATTTCTCCCTTTCTGTTTAAGGCAAAATAAAGCCATCAATGAGGAAGTTTGGACCCACCCAGTTGTTAGTGGGGCACAAGGATGGGATGCTGGCAGAAGGGTTTAGGTTTTGTGCATATCAGGTGACCTCAGGCAAGATGCCTGGGCTGAAATGGGAAGGACATGGAGTTTTCAGCAAAAAGGGTGGAGATCATGCAATTGTGTCTCCTCCTGGCAGAAAACAACATGACCTCAATTGCACTTCCAATGAGGAGAGGAAAATGGACAGGGGATGGGAGAGACAGGGACATCCCTTTCAGCGAGACATTTTGCTCCCTTCAGATTGTCTGTGGTCATTCCAATAACCTCTGCAGATGTTTCTGCTCCCATCAAAGCATGTGCATGTATTAAACCATCAACATGACCAAATGCACCTGCAAGTCTTGTACATCTTAATCTGGGCACACCAGTAAGGCAGGAATTAGTGCTGTCCCAGCCAGCTGGCCGGCACAAGGGAGCTACCCCTGGCTCTGATGTGGCCAGCTGGGAGATCAGCAGGAGAGGTGAGACAGGCAGTCACATTCCTGACATTTTTCCTCCTTTTGGCTCTATACTGAGCCACCCTGGGGAAAAAGCAGCAAGACACATGTCTGCTGGCTTCTGCCTTTGCCTGGAGAGGGAGAAAAGGGACCGAGAGCCATCCCAGCCCGCTCCTCCCACAAACAAACCCCACACCCGTTCCCAAAGAAAAAAGAAAGGCTGTCTGATACCAGCTCAGCCCCTTCCTACCGCTTCTCCTCTAACCTCTGCATGCGCTCTTGCAGTTCCCGCTGCTTCCGGATCTCCGGGAATTGCTTCTCATAGTATTCCCGCACTTTGCTCTCTTTGGCACGGCGCCGTGGGTTATTTTCAATGCGCTCCACTTTTTTTTCCCAGGCCTCCATCAGCTGGTCATAGCGCTGGCAAAACTTCTGTTCCTGAAAGGGCAGAGGGAGAGGGGGAGCTCAGAGACGTGCCTGGGAAGGGCAACTCCTCCAGGCCTGGCCCTCGATGGCTGCTCAGGCTGAGCATGAGTCATGTTGCTTAAAGAAATACAATTTATTAGGACATGGACGTGCTCCAGGGCCTGGGACCAACCCAAGGGTGAATTCTCAAAACAGGCCATCAGGTACCCTCAGGCTCTTCCCTTCCAGACCCAGCTTGTTTGGTGGAACCAGGACTCTTGCCCAGCGTGGCTTTTCCCACCCCTCACATCTGCTTGAGCATCCTCTGCCCACCGGGTGCTTGATTCAGCAGCCAAAGGCCCCGTGCTGGGGAGGGAGCCCCTGCTCCACACCCCAGGAGAGAGCAAGGTGCCTGCCTGAGGCCACTGAGCAAGGAGGGACTGAAACACAGCCCTGGGAGGAGGCACAGGGGGCAGGAGAGCTGTCCCCTCTGTGTGAGCAGGGTGTGCAGAGCTTTAATTTTGGAGCTGCCAGCTCACCGTGCTGGGGAGAGCTTGCCTTGGTGCCCAAGGCCAGGCACCCCTTCCCACCCCCATGCACCAGCTCTGGCATTCATGGCTCTGTGCTGGCAATGATGATGGGACTGAGACTGTGGGACAGCTCCCTGCAAGGGCCTGGCTCCCCAAAATCGAGAGCTCCTGCCCACAGCTATACAGAGTGGTGGCCTGGCCACACACTCAGGTCCTTCACCATCCTAGAAAGCAAAAGTACTTTTCCTGCTGCTGCTCCACCTTTTTGGCCCATGTGACAGGACAAGCACACCCCCACTGACAGCAAACCCAGTGTCTGCCAAAACACAGCACTGCAAAGGGTTTCCACACTACGTCCCCCGGGTGACATCCCCATGGCACACCCCCCCAGCCACCCATCAGGTCCAGCACTGCACTGCTGACTGGTATTTGTGGGACAAGCCTGGTAACATGGAAATATGATTTGCAACACAAATGAGTCTCCTCCCATTATGCCCCAAATCTCTTCTGCCCCCTCCAGCCACACTCTGGCTGGAGGAGAACGCCCACGGACAGGGAAGGTCCATGGGGGGAGGATGCCCGTCTGGCCCCCGATGGTGCCCAGCCTCAGCTGAGAGCAGCTGGGGGCCAGAGGGGTTTTAAGATTTCAGTTTGAGTCAGACAAACACATTCCAAGCCCCAAATCAGGAAGCAAAAGCAGATGTTGCTGTAATGGCAAACCCCAGGTCACTCCTGACCCTGACACCGCTTTCCAGAATGGGCGGCTCAGCACCATGCTGGCAGCACAGCAGAGAGACAGGGAATCTGAATTTCAAAGAAATAAACTCATCTTTTGCCACCACCGCCCTATGACCGGAAGTCTGAGGCTGCAAGACTTCCCAGATGCACTCTGTTCTCATCCCGTTTGCTCTTGGCCATGAAGAAGAATTGGGAGAGGTAAAAAAACCCCAAACCAATGGAGACATGCAGCAACCCACAACCAGTGTCACATCAATCCTGGCACATGGGTTTAGTATGGCCACCCTGGACCTGGCAATAATCCAAGAACAGCAACACATCTTTGATCTCCTTGGCCTTTTGGAGGCACCTCAACAATAATGTGAGGCAGACAAAGCACCTCAAGCCCTAGAGCTGAGCCAGATGAACACTCTCCCCTGCAAATAAATGAATTTCCATTTGCATGCCTGGAGCCAGAGACTGTCCTACTCTGCATGGATGCACAGGAGGTGCTTGGGTTTCATCAGGAGCTGAAGGAAAAGTCCACAAGATAAAAGCAAGGAACAAGAACAGAAATTAAAATGCCCTAAAAGCCCACATGGGGAATCTCACGCTTTGGGCGAGGAGCTACAGGTAACACCAACAGCCTGCGGCAGCTTGGCAAAATCACAGCTGCTGCGTTTCCACCTCTCCCAAAGCAATGCCATCAGCCCCCTGAAAACGAGAGCTCCCACCCTGCCAGCAAATCTGCTACATCCTCCTGCTTTCAGAGCATCACATTTGGGAAGAAGCTAAAAATACCCCATGAAGTTTATGAAGCCTCAGCAGCAGGAGGCAGCCGGTGCCCGGCGCTGCCAGCCTGCGGCACGGCCCGGGGAGAGCCCAGCACGAGGGCTCGGTCTGGTGAGAAGCCTTGAGGCTTCGAAAGGTTTGTCATTCCCTGTGGGACTGAGCCAGTGCTGGGTTCCACATCGCCACCGCCCCAGCAGAGCCACCCGGCACGGCCCTGGCTGCTTCACAGCCAGCAGGGCAGCTCTTCTTCCTCCTTTTCTTCCACTCTTTGGAACAACTAGACAAAAGCTTTATCCAGAATTCCTCTTTTAAGGAACTGGCATTTGCAGATGGAAAAAGCAACATCAATGTCATGCTGCTGGTTCCCCAGCAGCTCGCACCCTGGCAGCAGGGCTGGGCTGCAGCAGCTTCCCCCTCACACAGCTCTGCCCTCCAGAGCATGGCTTCATTATGGACTGGCTGAGCACTCCCTTATCTCCCCTTCCCACCACTCAAACTTCAAACCCCACTGCAGCAGGGCTGGGCTGCAGCAGCTCCATCCAGTGCTTTTTCCTCCAGCTGGGACACACACTCCCTGTAATCTCCTGCATCCTTCAAAAGCCAAGATTACAGGCACCTTACAGCACTGTGAACTCCTCAGATCTTCACAGCTCCACCACCAGGAGAAGCTCCTGGTCAGGCACTTCAGGAACAGAAGCATCTATTCCTTCTGCAGGCATCCTCTGAGCAGCCCTGAGCAAGCGTGTCCATTCCTGAGCAACCATCTGTGCTGGCTTTTAGCATCGGTGCCCCCTGTGCTCCCCTCCCCGGCTGGGCTCAGCAGCCCATCAGCCTCTCAATCACACCAGTAAGTGAGAGCGAGCCAAATCGGACCTGACATGCGTAGCTACAAGCGGATGAATAGTAACGCCGCCGTAGCAGCTGAAGGCAGTTTGGAGGCTGTGCCAAGCCCGAGCCCTCCCGCAGCCCACGCTCCCACAGCTCCAGGGAACGCAGCAGCTCTTGGGAGGGGAGGAGAAGAGCGAAGGTGACAAGAGGAACCAGTCCAATTCCTATGCAAGCCCCGTGGTTTTCTTCCCTCGGCTGATGGAGACAAACCTCTCACACCCAGCACAGCTCCCTTCACCATTCCCTCTCTGCATCATCACCCCGCTGGCAATTAAATGTCTTCTGCTACGTTGACCTCCGTGGAGACAGGAGGAAGACCTGCAGGTCCTCTGGGATGGGGCTCTCAGGGTTGGACCCTGCGGCGACCGAGCTCTGACCCTGCTCCAGCCAGCCCCGGGCAGCAACAATACCCCAGAAAGTAAAAGAGCCAGAAAGAAACGCTGGCACGTAGATGGGCTTTGCTAAAAATAGGGTCTGCTACAAAATAGGCAGAAAAATAGCTAAGCGTACCCATTTTGCAAACAGAATCAGCAAATGTATTCACTTTGCAAATTCAGCAACCGTATGTTGCCTATTTTGTAGAATAGGCAAAATGCTTCCCTAAACTGAAAAATCCCCTTTCAAGGACACTGAATAAACTGGCTGGCAGAAATTCACCTATTTTGCATGACAGGCGACTTTACTGCAAGTCGTATTTTAGGAACTGTGCTGTTGCAGCCTAATTAAACCTTTTCCCCCAGCTCCTTGATATTCACACAGAGCAACTCACTCTAGGTTTAGCACAGTAACCAGCCAGTTCCACCAGAAAGCAGTTCCCGGGCACTTCCCTCCTGCTTCCAACAAAACCACATGATGCTTTGCAATCCCTTTTTTGAGGAAGGGAATATTGACCCACTTCCCACCATGCAGAAGCCCTCAGCTGCAGCAGGGGAGGTGCCCAGAGCAGCACCTGACTGCCGTGCCACATCCTGATGGAGGTGTAAGCCCTGCAGCCCCTTGCCCTGGAAGAAGCTTTACCATGGGCAAGTCTAAATGAAGATGTATTTGGACACAAATGGGAGACACAAGCGTTCCTCTGGAATGCAAGGTCTGGGGCTTTTGGAATACTGGTAGAAACAGAGGCAAAAAGCAAAGCATGAGAAAGAAAAGGACCGTGCCTTTATTCAAAATAAGTAAGAAAGTAAGGTGATATCTGCCTCAGAAATGTATGTATTAGAAGTTACTTTTAAAGGTACAGCCTTCAAACCACTTCCCAGGCTTGCTATTTTGAATTTTTCCAACAATTCTTCCCAGTTTTGCCACTTCTGTCCAAAACCAGCCCCAAAGACACTGAGAAAATGTGCACCATTGCCAATGCAAGGCACCAACACTGGCTCCTGAGCCTGCCCCAGGACAGAGACAACGTGTCAGGAGAAAGTATTTACACCTTCCTCATGAAATGTGATGCCCTGTGAGCAGAATCACCGATCATTGAAAGACACTGCAAAATCCACCTTCCTGGTGGGAGTCATTGGTTATTCTGGCGTTTCCTCTCCTGTGCTGGCTCTGCCTTCCAGCTCCTGCCGGGAACGACTGCAACTGTCAGCACCGAAAATGTACGAATTCTGAGAAACCCACTTGAACTTTCTCCTCTGTTTACTGGAGACTTTGCAACAAACGCCTTTGAAGCCTCATCATCACCCCTGCCTTGCCCCTTACCCAATCAAGACCTGTCTCCTTAAAGGTCAGTGAAACTCTCTTGCAGGCAATGCTGCCTAGAAACAAACCGGTGCGGAGCTGGGATTTTGTTTTAAACCACAAATTCCTAGAACATTGCTCTGTGGTCAGCTGGAAGGAGCCAGAGCAGCCTCCCGACCATTTACCGGAAGCAGAGTCAGCTTGTTTCACACCTCTCCTAGGGTTCAATTACTCACAAAATAGACATTTGTGCTGTGAATAGGCTTTCTGAGATCAATGATGGGCTCCGCTGTGATTAAGCCAACCCCACGTGTTCGCTCTGTGGGAGGCACTTGCGGAGGGAGGTGCTGCCTGCAGCAGGATCGGAGACCTCTCCTTCACGTGTTATTTTAAGCAGGAGAGATTCCACAGTAATACAACAGGCAAAGTAGAGAGCACCAGCACCTCTCTGCTGGAAATCATCCCTTTCTTTCTCACATAATAAATTACGCTGTTTTATACGTATAAAATAAGGTCTAAGGGAATCACTTACCCACTGTTTGCGCGCATGATTTCTCCTCTTAAAGTACAAAATTAACTTCTTCCGCATTGCCTGGTTTCTGTAAGGAGAGGAAAAAAAAGATGAGAACTGATTAACGAGGCTGCTAAAACACAAAGCCTGGCTTTCCCCACTCCCAAAGGAGTGTGCAGCACATTTTCCACCTTAACTTGGAATTGCATCAACTTCAGAAGAGCAAATGCTCTTATCTGGGACCTCGAGCCAGCCTAGAGAAAGACCAACAAACCCTGTGAGACCAGGAACTTCACCCACATCTGTTGGTAAACCAGGACTAAAGGTGAGAACTAAATTAATGAAGTCCCACCGCAAACCTTCCCCTTGTTCTCAGCACCACATGTGGGCAGACGCTCAGCTCTGCATCTATCAATGGGTCAGGCTGTTCCCTCATTAATTTCACGTTGATCTGCAAAACCTCAGTGGGTTCCCAAGAGCTGGGGGGCTCAGACCAAGCTCTGCATGGCAGGAGGTGGCACCCCCCGAGCAGAGCCCACGCTGGGCACTCCTGTGCCCAGGTCAGCAGCGATGGGGATGTCAGCTCACACCAGGCTCTGAGGCCCTGATAAGGAGGCAGGATCACAGCAGGGCTTGCAGCACTTATCTCCTGACCTCTTGTTTCCTTGGAGCCGTGCCCAACAAAGCTGCAAACAACCAGCCGGGAGAGTTCAGCCACTTGCAGAATTAGGACCTCAAGGGGGAAACTGGCCACCGCAACCCCAACCACCCCGGCGTCTGCCCAGACACCTCCCCACTTTCTTCTTCTTTCTACTTTCTAAAGGCAGAGTAAACTAACTGCTCAAAGAGAAGCAGCACAGGAGCAGAACAGAGCTGAAAAGGCTGCAGGAGCTCCCAGAGCCCGCACGAGCCCCAGAGCTGAGCTCCTGTGGTTGTTCCTGTTGCTAATATTCGCAGCAATAAAATCTCTAGGTAAAAGGTAGAGACCAGGGGCAAAGGAGTTTCCTTAAGTCTTTTATCCCGATTAAAGGCAGAGCTGCAGTGTGTAATTACTGATCAGGAGCTTAGCAGTCTCATGCAGGCATGTTCTGTGGGATTTAGCCGAATGAAGAGACACCCTTGCTGCTTCCTCATTCCCCTCCTGCGTGGCTAGCAGGAAGGGAAAAGCCACACTCCTCCCCTCGTAAATCCCCACTTAGAGAGACAATTGGGGGCAGTCCTGGCTAAGTTTAGGAATGGAGAACGTTGCAGAAAACATCAACATTTTTCCCTTTTTAAACTCTCTTCTTGCCACACCACTGAACCATGCACCAGCACTCTCAGGAATGACAGTGATCCCACAGCAAGCGCTGCCCTGGGAACCACAGGGCCCCTCAGCACTTTTTTGCCACCCCCAGCTCCTCCCATGCTCCTGCATCCCTTCACATCACACATGGTGAGCTTTCCTCAGTGGCCCCAACCACTGCCAAGGCTTCTGTGCAGCAAGCTCCAGTGGGTCACTGTGCCCAACACACACATTCCCATTGTTTGTTTATTCCAGTTCTAATGGAAGCTCCAACACAAGGAAACTTTGGGGTGGTTCTAATGATGAGCATGTGTGGGATGGTCCCCAACAAGGGGTCATGGATTGTCCCTTGGGGCCAGCCCAGCTAAATCAACCCCTGCCCTCCTCGTGTCAGCCTGGGTGACATCCAGGAGCAAGGGCTTCGACACGCTGCTGCTGCTGCTGGATCTGCTGCACAAGTTCTTAGAAAACAGGAGAGTAAATGAAGGCAATTAGCAGCTCTGACGCAGCTGAAGGGTTGCCTTGACTTGTGCATCATGGCTGACCTTGAAAGTGCGAATACAGGCAAAGCCTTAATGGCTCTGCAGCTGCAAAAATCAGGAATGCCTTGAAAGCCCGTGTATGTTTACCACCACCAAGGCTGAAGTAATCAAAGAGTGAAAGGATTAAAACAACAACAAACCCCCTCACGCCCTGAATGTTTTTGCCACTTTATCTTTTCTTGTTTTGTTTTGTTTTTACATAAGGTCAACCTCTCAAAGGTTAATACAATCTTGGTAAATATAAATAGGCTTCACAGTTTATCTTGCTACATGCACTGCTGTTACTTAGAAACCGTTCGCAGCGAGGTTAATTCGGGCCACATGTCTCCCGAGCACACGCCGTGCTCCCTGGGCAAATCACAGAGCCCAGCACAACCGCTGTGCACAGGCGGGGAAGGTGAGGGCTGTCTGCTGGGAGCCGGGCACGGAAATAACCACTGCGGAGTGGCACATGGCAAAGGCTGCTCCTGCAAGGTGCCAGCCCTCCTCCTCCCCTGCCTGAGTCCTGCGGTTTTCTGGGGCACAAGGAAAGCGTCAGGGATGGAGACCAGAACCGCACAGGGGTGAGGAAATCAGGCAGCTCCCAGGCAGGAGGAATGGGCGCTCCTTAGATAAAGCAACAGTGACTCTTGTGGGCAGTTTAAAGTATTGCTGGGCTGGCACATCACACCACGCTGGGTGGGGAGGACACAGGAGCTCCCTGCCCTGTCCTCGGCAGTGCCCCCAAGGATGGGGCAGGCTGGGATGGACACAGAGCCCCCCCAGCTCCTGGCGAGCTGGTGTTTGGAGCTGCCAGATGCCACATCCCCATCCTTGAGGTCAATGATTCATCAATGGAGCCCATCTCCATTCCTGACTTCCCTGTGGCTGTGGGCTCCACAGCTCCCTGGTGTACCCATGGATAAGGACCTTCCTTCTGGTGGGTCCCCAGCTTCACAGAGCGTCCCACACCACCGGCTGACATTTCCCACTCACCAGACCAATGCCTCCCTCTGAAGGCAGCTCCTCCAGGATAAGGACACGACATGCAGTTCCATTCTCTGTGACAAAAGCTATTCCAGCCCTTTGGTCACCAGAGGAACTTTTCCTGAGCTTTCTCCGCTCCTCTGCAGGGAGCGGGGGGACCAGCCAGTGTGTGTCACACTCCACAGCCCTCTTCAGAGAGACACTGACTCTGTGAGCTTCTGCAGACACCAGGCATGGAGCTGCCTCCAGGAAGCAGGATTCTAACACTGTCTATAATTCTGGGGGTGATTCTGCAAGAGCTTTTTATCCTTGCATAACTCATGTTCTTTCCCCTGGCCCACTGCCCTGGCTGGTGAGCCCCACACAGGAACACAATCTCTGCGGAGTGAAACTGCTGAGTGAAACCCATCTCCCACTCCCAGCAAAGCAAGGCGAGCCCTGTGCGAGCAGCTGCTTCCACCTTCACTGGCTTGGCCCGAGGTTGCTTTTGTTTTATGGCTTTCACAATGGAGCCAGTCAAGGAGAGAACCTGTAGCTCTGACTTTTGAGTTACTTGGCCCAGATCCACACGGATGACTTGGCCACGATGAGAGGCTGTGATACTGAAAGGATGTGTGTGCACACATGCGTGACGGTGCTGCTGTGTACCCACGGGCGGGCACTGCCAAAGCCCTGGGATAAGGCTCCCAAAGGACACAAAGAGCTGATGCACTGTGGCACACCTGGCCCAGCCTGTGGAGACCTTCAGCCGGTGCAAGAGGAGATGAAAGGAAGTTTGCTATTTGAGCAAAACTAATCAGGGGTATTTAATTACACAGGAACGTCTTTCATCAGCCAGAGCAAACAAAGTAGGGACCAGACTGCAAAGAGCGGTGGGAAGGAGGCAGCGAGCAGCTGGCAAAGCCATTGTACAGCAAGATGGATCACACAGGCAAGGGCAGGAAACTGAGGAAGCTCCTGGCAGCTCCAGCCAAACAGAGCACAGGGAGATGAGAGCTCTGCAAACCGGGAGAGCCGAGGAGCACGGCAAGAACGCTCTGAGGTGAAACCAGCCCAGAGGCAATGGAGAGCAGAACAGTCCTATCCTGCCCCGTGCTGCGCTGCTCCTGTGCGTGGCTGGTGCCAGGATCCCAGGCTGCAGCTCAGGGCAGCCTCTGATTGCCTGCAGCCACAGGACTCCCCGCAGCGAGGGCAGGGAGCAGCTCACCCTGCTCACGGGTCACTGCCCTCACTGCCTTGCTCGCTCTGGAATGGCTGGAGCACACAGCTCCAGCTGCTAACACACTGTAACCTACTAACCCCAAGGCAGGGCACGCTTCGGGAAAGCCAGCTGTTCTGAGCAGTTCCTTGCAATATTTAGAAACACTTTCTGGGGAAGAAAAGCAAAGCAGATCTTTCGTTATTTACCCCAGAGCCCTTGGGCACTGGGATGGACTGAACCCCCAGCACCACCAGTGCCTCTGAGGGTGACGTGACAGAGGTTCTTAAATCTGGATGTACAGGTAGGCAGGCTGTTGGTGCCCAGAAACACCTCTGCCTTGCCCTGAAGCCCAAGCTGACATTATAAGTCCGAGTGCTGCAAGATGGTCCCCCCCAAACCAGTATTGGCTTTTTAATGGCAAGAGGAAGAAGCAGAAGGTAGCAGTGTGTGTCTCCATCATTTAGTAATTCATCACTAGGTAATCTGCTGCCTTGGTTCATGCCAATAGAGAATAAAAGAGATGAGAAACCTTGAATGGGATGAGCAGGGAGCTGCTAGGTGAATTTCTAATGAGGAAAATGTCTACAAGCACTAATAAAAAGACCTGAAAGAGAATGCATTAGTAATGACAGGGTTTGAAAGAACATTTGTGTTACATGTCAGGCTTCAACTATGAATTTAGAGGCAATCCAGTGCAACTAAATCCCCTAAACAGCAAGTAATGAAAAGATGACTTAAATTTCCCAATGTGACAAGTGATTTGGAAAGCTTGCAGTTGTGAGATTTTCAGAAGAAAGCTGTTCTGCTCTTTTGGGGGAGCATTTAGAAAACAAAAAGATATTCAGAAGCCCTGAAACCTCTCTGAAAATCCTGACTTTAGATTTTGATTCTGCAGAGGCAGATTTCCTGCCCTCTCCCCAAGAAGCTCTCAGCTGCAGAGAGGAACCCAGATGTGCAAATATTAACAGTGCACTCAGCTCTGATGCCGCTGGATCTAGACACGTGAGAAAACCCAAATCACACCAAGCTCTCCATCTGCTTTAACTGTACATTCAGAGAGGTTCTCCAACACCTCTCTAAGCATCTTGAGGGGTTGCAGCCTGGTTTCATCCCCACATTCCTGAATTTCAGTGTAAAGCAAGGAGAAGTTCTTGAAGAGGAGGCTTAAAGCAAACCCTGTGAACAGCACCTTGCATGTACTTACCCTGGGCTATTCACTTTGCTTTTTGTCTGCTTTTTCAAGGCTCAGAGAAGCTCACATTTTGCTTTCAAATACAAGTCTCCCAGAATATGATTGCAAGATGACTGCTTTGGGAAGGGGGGGAGGAGAGTCCTGCCGGGCTGTTTTTCATGGCTGACCGAGCAGGAATCTCCCGCCGCAGAGATGGAGGCCCCCTTGGAGAATATCTCTTCAGACAGACAGCAGGTAATTGATCCTGCTCATGTGAACAACATCTTGTCATTTTTCAAACACTTGGAGGAAAGAAGGTTAATATCTTTGGAGCCAGAGCCTGGGGAATACGCAAAGTCACTGCAGCGGCAGGGTGGGAAGGGCAGCTCTCATCCTTGTAAAACCAGTTGGCAATGCACTGAAATAAAGACCTTGACCAGAGGCATTGGTGCTTCACTGGTGCACCAATAAGTGTCTTCTGCATTTGTTGTATTTCATCAAAATGTAGAAGAAGGGTCTTTGTAGTTTCCTCAACTGATGCAGAATCATTCGAGTGGTCTCCAGTCGTGTTCAGGGCTGTGATGCATCTTGCAGGAATTTTTCAGTCTGTTGCAAAGCTAAAAAATTCCCACCTTGAAAAACAGCAAGGTCCAAGCCAGCCACAGGGGCAAAGCTCACCCCATCCCTATGAAATGAGGGCACTAAATGCCATCTTGCCCTCTTCTTTCTCGACGAGTGAGTGGCAGAGCCCTTCTCTCCCACAAAGCAGGTATTTCAAACAGGAAGGACACAGTCCCATCAAAGGTAGGTCAAGTCTTTGGAATAAACCACTCGAGGGTGCCTTGGATCCCGTGGCAGATGTAGCATACAAAATTAACCATGTTTGCTCGAAGCCTGCACTCACAGGTGAACCGAAGGGACCGCGCAGACGAGTAACGGAGCACAGCCAGGCAGCTAAATAGGACTTAAAAGCTTTTGAAGCTGCAAACACTGGAATGAACTGGGGCATGAAATTAATTTTAACTGTACTGAATAGGAGACAGGCCATAAAACTCCATGAAAATAAGAGACCGGTAACATTTTAGTAAGAGTAGAAATTCTCCCGGTAACTCCCCAGCCAGCTCTATTAGCATACGTGACTCATCCCAGCTGAAAAGCAAAGCAAACAAGAAGGGAGAATTAAATGAGTGTTGCAAAGCAGAGAGTGTGGCTGTGGAGAAATCGAGGAATCCTGGCTTTCTGATATTCAAATGCCTTCCCACTGACACTTGCAAACATTCAACTGCGAAAAAAAAATCACACTAGGAAACGTTTAAAAAAAAAAAAAAAAAAGCTATAAAAGGTATTTGTGACAATAACAGCCTGGCCATCTTGTGCCCAGGTATGAGGCTCCAAACCAGCTCCACGTGGGAGCAGTTTCCATTTGGCACAACACAGCCAGGATGCAGTGAGGATCTGTGGACAGAATCACAACCCAGATGATTTTCCAGCAATCTGCCAAAAGGCTTTTTCATCATGGTTAAATCTGCATAGGGTGAAGCTGTTCTGGAGAATCTGCATCCAATTACACCCTGGCAAAATATAACCTGTGGTGTCCTGGCAGCTGTCCTGATGCTCTAATGCATCTGGCTGGTGTCTCCCTGCACCCTGAGGATTTACTCCATCTTCTATGGAAACAGCCACCTCCAGGCTATGGAGCAGAAGCTGCTCTTCGGGAGCAGAAAGGCACAAACAGATTAAGAACAAGGAAAAGACAGAAAATATATTCAAATTCAGTTTGTGGAAAAGTTGTAGGTCAGATGTGAATATCTAAGGATAACTTGGTCAAAACAGAGAAGTTGAATATCTTTTGTTCTTGGTCAAAGGACCCTGAAATAACTTGCTTGGAAGAATCACCAAAATCTTGATTTCCTATCTGCCTCCCAACCATCCAAATGTCCTTTACCATGCAGCAGGGACATAGAGATGGGAGAAAAGACACACCAACTTCTCTGTGTGTCCAACCACAAGTAGCGAAGTGCAGATCAGATCCAAAGACCTCCAAGACAGACCCACAGCCAAAAGCCGCCAACATGTGGAGCCCAGATCGCTCAGGGGCCTTTCACTGACCTAGATCTGTAACTGTGCTTGGCTGGCATCAATAACCAGCTGAAGGCAGCTAATTGCCAGGTTTCTGGAAGGAGGAGACTGAGGCTTTTCATTAAAATGTGTGGTTTCCTTCCCGTATTTTTGCAGCATTAATCACAGCGAACATTAACCCCAAGCCTGCCTGTTCCAACCTCTCCCTGGTCTGTCACTGCCACCGCTACAGCCACGTGGGGACTGTCACTGCCAGGGGTGGGGATAACCCTGCAGATGCCCACAGAGGCAGGGATGGAGGGTAACACCTGCTCTGATGGCTGCTTTGATGGGGCTTCACCTCTCATCAAGAGTTTTACTCCTGACCTGCGCAGTCAGTTCCCTCTTGTTTGCGCCCGTCTTTCAGGCAGCAACCCAGGACAGGAAATCGTTTAAATCACAGGAAAATGTGATCACAAACCCACAAATATTGGCAGGGGAACGGAGAGTGAGTGATGTATCTGAATCTACTTTTAACTCATTCTTTCAAGGACAATACTAGTGATCAGCTTGAAATGGCCACCTTCAGCACCTTCACTGGGACGGCTGTGGGGCCCTTCCAGGCAAGAGAGAGTCCCCAAGAGCTGGTGACTCCCACACACCATCAGAGCTGGGGGTGAGACACAACCAGCAATGCAGAGCACGTCCTTGGGCCAGCACTGATGCCACACGAGATGGTTTATCAATCACCAGCCCCCTGAACTGACAGGGACCCCTGAGCTCTGTGGGAACCGAGGGGCTCGGGGTGACGCTGGGTTTGAATGTTTTGCAGTGAGTGCATTGCTGGGATGACACAGGAAGCTCTGGGTGGAGCAGGAACGGAGCAGGGCCTGGCAGCGAGCAGTGGGGTCACGTCACCAACCCCTCCTCCCTGCAGCCCTAGGGGACAGAGAGCCCCTAAGCACTGCCACTTCCTACCACGCTGCCCTAGAGCAAAGGTACGGGAACTCTTCCCTTATAAACCCCTGGGATCAATTAACATACCGCTGAAAAGCAAGAGATTATTAACTTTTGCTAATAGATTATTAAAGATGATTATCACCAGCTGACCGAGCTGGTACCAAAATAGACACGCTGCAGGCAGCTCAGAGCAATCATCAGTTCATTCAAGGCAGATAAAAAGTTTCAGATCTGGTTTGACTATTTAAATTTCCAACAATAATCACAATTATCGCTATTCTCATTATCTGTTATATTTCTTCTATGTTCAGGAAGTCACTGTGGTTATTAAACACATGCTGATGATTAAATCATGTATTGAGGTGATAAGTCAAATTAGATGATTGCTAAGTCTCAGTAAGTATCTTTGAAATAACCAGTTGTTATTAGACATTCAAGAGGTCCTTCATGAAAATCTAATTGTAATTGCAACTTTTCGTTTTACCTCATCTTTCTTGCATGCAAACACACACACACACACACACACACACACTGGCAGCTGATTTCATATTTCAATACGGGTGAAACACAGAAGAAAGCACTTAACGTAAGTGTTCTCTAGGAAAACATCAAGGGACCAGCCAGGACCCACATCCACCCCACTCCCCGAGAAAATCAAACAGCACCTCAGCATCCACCTTAAGCTACAGCTCCCGACTGCTGGGCTCCTGGAGCTGGTTTGTGCTTCAGGCACCCGGAGCAGCTCTAATAGGATGCTGACAATTCCTCAGCAGCTTTAATTGGGGTCTGGGAGCAAGCTGGCACCCCTCCTGCTCCAGCCTACTGCCCAACCTGACATTTAAATTAGCTTTATTGCCACGTACTTACATTTTAATGTTTTCATGGTACTGCCTGGTGTCTGAAGGCTGGTTGTATAACGGCTGAAATAAATGAGAGAAATGAAGGCATGAATGGTGCGGTCTGACATTTAGGAACTTAAACCCGTCCGAAGCGCTGCCGCCTGGGTGCAGATCCCCAGCCTGGGTGCCTGTCCCTGTCCCCCAGCCCTGCTGCCGGCCGTACTGGAGGCTGCTGGCTCCTGGCAGTGCTGCTCGAGCCCCGGTGCATCCCGGCTCAGCCCGTGGGAGGGCAGGCAGCACCGAGAGAGCCGCCTCAGAACAGGCAATTCGCGACGTCGTCCAGATAAACACGGCACGGAGAGTACGTGGCTGTTATTCACCGATTAAAAAACGCACTGCGCCTCGGAACATATGACACGGGGGAGGCGAGGGGAAAGCGGGGCTTGGGGAGCGGGAAGAGACAGTCTGTGAGCTGCAAGTTGTTATGTCTACGCGGCAAAAGCCTGCCTGAGCCCTTCCAGGGAGCCAAGCGCAGGCAACTGCAGGCAGAGCAAGTGTTTGCCCTGGGGTTTCCAGCCTTGCCAGGGGTGGGTTGTACCCCAGGCACATCACTGCAGTCCCTCAGCATCGCTGAGTACAGCGGTGCTTATCTGACCTCAAGAGGGGCACCTGGGCTCCAGCAGACAAGTGTTTTCCCCACGGTTGCTCTGCCCCCCACATCCTCAGTGGGGATATGGCAGGGTCCTCCATAGGGAGTCAGGAGAGTTGGATTCATCCCTGGTCACCTGCAGCTGGTCACTGCCACTGCTACCTCTGCCTTCCCAGGGGTTTACCCTTGGGAACCTGGAGGGTCCCACCTCTGGAAGGAAGAGATGCCACAGAGACCCACCCATTGTAATTAACAGCTCAGCACACACTCCAGAGGCTGCCACCAGTTGTGTCCACATCAGCAGGCTGACAGGGTGCTCAGGATTAAGCCCTTCAACACTTTTATTCATTCACTTAAGCTGCTGTGAACATGTCCAAGACGGGGATAACCAAAAGCTCGCCATCACCATCACCAGGAACCGGCCACCTAATGAGCACAGTGCAGGTCTGACCACAGAAACATCAACAAGTACTCAAGCAGTTCATCCACAAACCTTCCCCAAACCAGCTGATTGTGAGCTGGCTCTGACAATCAGTCTAACATTTGTGGCCAAACACAGGCAGAGGGACGTGTGGTGGCCTAGTCCTGGTTGAAGGCAGCATCCTGATCATGGATACAGACACCAGCTTACCCTCTTGCTGTGGTCATAGGGCTGAGGCTGTGCTCTGGTTCTACCTGATTTCATCTCAGATTAAACCCAGGAAAGGGGCAAAACATCTGCTGAGCATCTGCTCAACCAGGTGAGCAGCACTGGAGGCGACAGGACCTGTAAACAAAGATGGGTCCTTTTCCCCTCCAGTGTGAAGGAGGTGTTACTCCCACCTTCTCTGTGGTATCTCCCTATCACCATCACAGGTGCTTGGCACAGAAGCTTGTTTTTTCAGTCAGCCTGTCTGTCTCTACTGCTCTATAAAAGACAAATACTGCCTCACCGCTCTGCTGCCACACAGGACAGCCACATCAATCCACACCGAACAGAGACTGAGTTTAGCTCTCCCTACTCCATCACCGCTGCACCAGCAGGTCATCAGCTTCTCTTTCTGGCTGCCCTTGGACGTGTCCCTCTTGGCAGTGAAAGCACACGTAATCCCCAGGCGGAAGGGGCACGCAGAGCCACGTAATCCCCAGGCAGGCAGGCAGGCAGGAGAGATGAACCGCCGTGTTCCGGGAGGGATGCAGGGCTGATGGCAGCGTCCGGACATCCGTGACTGATGGGCTGCAAGTCTGCCAGGACACACCTGCCAGGAGGCAACTGACCACACTGTGCTGGCAGAGCCAGGGCAGACGAGAAGGATGAGCAGGTCCTCGTGAAGAAGACCTTCTCAGTGGTACCCCTTCCCCAGGGGTGTTTCTATCATGAATCCTCTCAGATCTGCTGGTTCGACTCCAGGCTGAGCTGGCTGTGCACTTCACGCTTGGAAAGCTCAGAGGAACACAGACATCCGTCTCATCACGTAGCTTGAGAGAGGCAGGTCTGCACCACAGGGAGAAGAAATAGAGCCGCAGCTCCAGAGCATCACATGGACGGTCACCCTGGAAAGCTCAACTGGAACAACCACTGGGAGGCCTTGACCAGTGACTGTCTTTTGGAAGAGGACTGCAGGAACTGGAAATACTGAGAAATAAGTGTCTCTCTTCCCTCCTTGCTCACAAAAATCAAAGAAAAGAAGCTTGCATGTGGCAGGTGACGGAGACCTTCCTCCTCGGAGAAGCAGTGGAATTAACATATTGGTTTGGACCTGGGTTAGAAAATGCCCAGAGCTCTCTGCACAGCCAGAACGAGACATCCGAGACATGACAGGAATGCACAACGCTGCTGGTGACAGCCACACCTCTCGTTGCAGAGACTGGACTGGCACCAGGATGCTCAATTCATCCTCCCTGTAGGAGACTCGTGGGCTGTGGCAGCCCCAGGGCTGGAGCACACGGTGTGTGACATGGTGGAGCACGTACGAGCCTGGGGCAGAGCTGCTCTTCTTCCTGGAGCTGCTTCCTCTCCAGCTCAGAAGAAGCTGTGATTATTCATCTTGTCTCTCATAGGCCATTGGCAGGTCCTGGGCGCTGCTGTGCCTGACATGCCAAGGGGGCTGGGCCATAGGAAGTGTCTCTCCCTGGGCAGACGGACCAGACAGGCTGCAGGATGCCCAGCCAGGGTTTCACAGGGTTTTCTCAGTGAGGTTCCCCCCTTTCCCCAGCCCTTCGATGAGTAAGGCACAGAGACAGAGGAAAGATTTGCACTGGGCTCTGTTACAGCCCCTACTGTGTGGTGTCAACACTCAGGGACAAAACATCAACTAACTCAAACCAGGAAAAACAGAGGGGAAAAACAACAAACAAGGGAGGAGGAAGAAACGGAAATGCAACATCTTTTGGATGAGGAAGCACCAACCCTGGGCACTGCCAGTCTTCAGAGCAGAAAGAGCAAAGGGTTTGACCCTGGTGACTCAGAGGAATAATGAGTGTTACCTCCCCAACAAGGAAGTGGGCTTTGTCACGTGTGACCTCTCCCTTATGTGCATGGGAAGACAGCAATTAGTACCACCTCCACAAGGCAAGTGCAAATTACAGCTGTCGAAGCCTGTGAGCTGCCTGCTCTCATCTCATACAGACGGCTCCCTCCACTGCATCCCACAGCTGGTGCAAAGCAGGAGATTCTCTGTCAGACTGGGTCTGATCCTTCCAGCAGCATCACTGCCAATGCACCTTTTCCAGGCACCCTTCTCCAGGACTCAGCCCCCAGGGGGTTGTTTCCAGCTGCCCCTCCAGCAATCAGTCCTTTGACTTACAGATGGATTTTTCCGGATGAGGGAGCAGCCCAAAACTGACAATTTGTTCTAAGTTGTTTTCTCAGCTTCCCTGTGCATGAGAGAGACCGAAATAGGAAGTGTGCGAGTCCTGGTACCTGCAGGTTGTGGCAGCTGCAGTCGGGCTGTGCTCACAGAGCACCCTCCTCCATTTGCAGTGGGTGGGACAGAGGGGAGGCCAAGCAGCCATCCCTCCACACAGCCCCTCGAGGCTGGCTGACCAGGCAGCTCCCCAAAGTGCTGGTGCTGTGTCTGCCACCAGCAGACGAAGCCATCAGCATCCCAAATGGAGGCAGACTGTGCCAGAGCCCCTTCCACCCTCTGACTCCGCTGCAGCACGTAAGGAAGGAGCCAAAGGGTTAAGGCTCTCCGAGGAGGGCTCTGTGTATGCATCTGCCTGTGTTTCAGTACTCATCTCAGTCACTTTGCTTCCTGCCTTGGTGCTGTGCCAGCAAGAGGTCTGGGCCAGCAGCACACTTCCTTCTGACAGACACACACACAGGGTGCCATGATCGCTCGCTCACCACGCAAGAACCTCTCCAAATCTGGCCTGGCTCCCGCTCCCCGCAGCCACAGGTAACACTCACCAGCTCCACCTGGGGACCCAGTCCTTCCAGGATCCGGTGGGCAGCCTCCGCCTTCTTCTGCAGGGACCAAAGAGGAGAAGAAGAAAAAAAGTTATTTGTGCCATCGGTTACAAGTCGCAGCTCTCTGCTCCAGCTCTCCCCTCTGCTAAAACCACTCCTCAAACCTCCACAGGGCCGTCACAAATCCCATCCCCGCCTGAGAGTGGGTGGAAAGGTTCAGCTCAGCCTCTGGACCTGCAGGAAAAACCCGTGGGCGAAGGGCTCCGGCACTGGGGTTAGCATGACTTTAATGCATCCGAGCTCTGCCCAGGAAGTGACCCAAATCCCTGGCCCCTCTGGGTGCCCGGCGGGGGGACTGTGCCCGTCACCTCTGCGCGGCTGCCCAGCGAGGAGGAGGGCGGGCAGAGCGGCACGCACGCAGAGATGATGCCCTTTCTAGGATTCATCACTTCATGAGCATGTGATCATTAGAGTGGAGCTGCCCTTGGCTCCTCGTCGTGCTCTCGCTTCCCTCCCCTCCCTGCCGCAGAGCAGCCCTTCCTCGTCCCCTCCCACCCCCGGCCAGGCTACCTAGAGCTTATTAAAGGCAAAAAACCACCCAGGAACATGTGTCAGGGGCTGTGCAGTGGTTACTAATTAAAAAGGCTGAAAAAAAGACATGGGTTGGCTGTAGCAGCAGTCTAAATAAAAGATGACATTTTCAGTAAACAGCACTTCCTCGCAAAGCCAGGCTGTTCAGGGGGGTTACTGGCAGTCTGATAAATCCAGATCACTGCACGCTGCCGACACCACGGGCTGAGCTGCTAAAGCCAAATACCTGACAGTGATGGGGATGAGGAGATTGATTTTCAGAGGTTCAGATAAAATAGGTAGCTTTAGCTGTTTTGGAGTAAGGGAGAGAGAAAATCCCCAGCTGCCTAAAACAGGGAGCTGAGCCCCAGGCCTGGGGAGCAGGGGTGGGCTGCGGTCTGCGCTCCTGGCAGAATCAGTGGGGATTGGCAAACGCTGGGTAAAGTTCCCCCAGGGCAGGGAAGGGATTTCAGCTCCAGGGGTGCTCTCCAGCATCAGGCACCTCTCACACTGGCTCAGGGTAGGATGAGTTTCCCAAGGACTCAGCACAGGGATGTCTCACCCAAGGCTGGCACACAGCCCTGCCACTTGCCCCCACATCCATCCCCGTGGCGGGTGTCCAGAAGTTTCATCTCTCTCCCCACCGCTGGCAGGTCCTCAAAAGCACTGATGCAGGTGTAGGTGTGCAGACTCCTCACAAGGGCCTTCTGCACCCACACAGAGTCTGATCTGCCTGCGAGCACTTTGTAAGAGTCACCCCAAGAAGCTGCCTGAGTCACCCTGCCCGTGGTGGGGCTCAGGGCCCTGACAATGGCCCTGGCCAAAACCAGCCCTGTCCCAGCTGCAAAGCCTGCCCCAGGTGCCTCACCACAGCAAGGCCACCAGGAGAGGTTTCCAGTTCCTGTATTTACTGTACACTCAGGAGGACGCAGAGATTCTGTGCAATTTAAAAGCGACTTCAAGGATGCTAAGAGAGGTGTAAGCAATGTAACCATGCAGGGATCCTGCTTTGGCACCATCCCCACACAGGGCAGGCAGCAGCCCTGCTGTTAATCCATCCCTGCCTGGTCATCCACAGCAGACCTTGGGGTTCACAGAAGTCACAGTCACTGCCCACCTGACTCCGTTACTGGGAATGAGCCAAGTCTGCCCAGAGCCCCGCCCCTTGGAAAAATTCATCACACAACAGAGAACTCTGAGCCAGAGCTTAATATTTTGGTCTTTACCAGCTATAAAATCTCATGACCTTGGAGAACATCAGCACTGTGGCATTAAGAAGTCTTACAGAATTAAAACCAGGGATAAGATTTTCAGGGGAGAAGGGATCATCAAAACTGCTGAAAACACCCTACATCAGCAGCCAAGAAGATGATTTGGCCAATGCCCTCCTGCCTGCCATTGGTTGCTGGCGAGCAGGAAGCATCAGCTTACCTAAATTTTTTTGATGAATACCTGGGACAAAAAGCAGCAAACCGATTAATTGCAGTCTGCATAATTATAGGTAGAAGACTGCAGCCTCACTTAAGGCAGCCAGTGCCACCACGGGGCTGTGCTCCTGGGCACCAGCGCTGGTGGAAGATGCCCTGGCAGCAGGGATGGCACAGCAAGGGAGCAGCGATGCTGCAGGCCCGTGTGTACAATGAGATTAACTTCGAGAAAAAGCTGAGCGTGTTCAGCTTGCTGCATTTGCCATGTTTAGACAACTTAATGAGACAAGCCAGAGGCAAACCACCACCGGCAGAACATGTGGCGAATCAAGAAGAATGACATAATTTGTCTTGCATTAACCAACTGCAATATACACGTCTCCAGAACGAAAGATCAGGAGGAGAAGCTATTCCGAGCACGTCATGTCTTTGTACGTACACAAAGAAATGCCTCTATCTTGAAAGCTGCCCAATTAACACTTGACACCCACTGTAATTGCTGATGCTCCTTGCTGCCTTTATCAGATCACAGCGGAACCATAACGAGCTGTCTGAAAGGCCTGGCAGAGCGAGGTGAGAGCTGGCGGCACAGTTGGGAAGAGCATAAAACACCCAGCAGAAGGTTCCCACCACACTGGGGCTCATCTGTAAGGACAGACAGACACAGGGAGATGTGTTCCTGCCTAGGGACCCAGCAAGCCAGGAGCCTGGCTGGAGAATTTATGCAAACCTCCAACTCAGGTACAAAGGCAGCCCCCCCAGGCCCTCCCACAGCAGTGGGACTTTTGCTGAAGACCATCAAAAGTCCTGGTAAATCCTTTCCCTTCCAAAGGCACAGCCACCTAGGACTTCGTTCCAATAATGATTTTGTTAGGAGTATGTTTAGTGATGGACCCTGCAGAAGAAAACCACAGGGTTCATCCTACACCTGCTAAATGACCCCACCTGTCCCTGCATTCCTGTTATTTAACAGAAAGAAATGCATCAAGAAGCAAACCCAAGCCTTTACCTCTAGTGAGATATGTGAAGATCCCCAGCAGTTGTACAGTCCCTCTGCAGCTCCCCAGCAAGCAGGCAAAGATCCCTTTTCTTGATCTGGTACAGAATTCTGAAATATTGCTCCAGCACTGGAGCTGCAGTGTTCACGGAAATACCTCCAAGTGCATTTTTGGAGGGATCAAAGTGCCTCAAGAAGCAAAAACACGGTCACTGTAGGGCCCACGGATTCAGAAGGGAACCTACAGATGTTTCAGGCAGCACCATTTGCCCCTACAGAACCCCTCTCCCCCTGGCAGGAACAGGGGCAGGCAGATCATGCTCTTACCCCAGCTCATGCTCCTCCAACGAGCCTGGAGCTCAAGAGATCTTCACCAACAGCAAAAACCTCTCTGCAGACTACAAAAATCTTCATTCTTGCCTAAGGAGCATTTGGCTTTCAAAGCAAACTCCAGCCCCTTGCTTTTCCTTTGAAGAAACTTAAAATAGGCTTGGGAGGGGAAAGCAGGCAGCAGAGCAACTTTCCGGCCATGTGAGCTCCCGTGGGGATGACGAGCCAACCCCACGAGGCAGCGGAGCAAGCGAAACCAGAGGAGGGAGAGTCTGGGATTTTGCGTGGGCTCTTCTTAAAGCGAAGTTTAAAAATGGAAGAGAAGGAAACACAGGAGTTATTTTGAGAAAGCGGATCTGAAATTAGGAGGCGGCACTTTCTTGGACCGGCTCCAGCCATGGTTCCATGCAGCACAAAGCTGCTGCAGCTGAACCGTGCTCCCGGGGTTATTTATAGCATCCCGTAGGCAGCAGTGCTGGGGAATGGGAGGGTTTCTATCTGGGACCAGGCATGTCCTGCACAGAGACAAGCAAAGCCCTTCCAGAGGCAGGAGACTGCGCACAGGACGGCGCTGGAGAAAGTTCCTGTCCTGGCACCGCAACATCCCTGGGACGGGTGGGGCTGTGGGAGCAGCACGGCAAAGAGGCAGGCTGAAGTGGGATTTCATCTAAAACAAAGTTCAGGAGAAATGTGGCTGAAGTCAGCAGAAATCATGGAAACCCTCGGGTGAGACACCTCTCTGCATGCAGCAGAAAGCAAACAGCAGAGCCAGAATGTGCTGGGACCAAACCACGACCTGGCAATGCCCGTTCCATAGGGAAAGATTTTCACTCCTACAACCACAAGCACTATTTTTTTCTCTCCTTTAAACCTCAGCATGCTGTCTCTGAGAGCCAAACCACCCCAGCAATTTGCTGCCCTCCACACCAAGCAGGTGGGATGAGCCCCAGTGTTGTGGACGGGAAAGCAGCTCCTGCAGGCATGGCCACCGCAGTTCAGCAGCCCAAGAATGAGTCCCTCCCCTGGGCTCTCCTTGAACCCAAATGCCCTGAGCACCAGGGAACCCTGGTCAGCCTCAATGGCGTGGGCCCAGCCCCTCTCACCTGGCCCAGGGGCTGGTGCTCTCCAGGGATGCTCTGCACGCTCCCCCAGCTCCCCGTGTTCAGCTGCAGCCCTCTCCCCACCACGCCAGCGACAGAGCCCCATCCCCACGGCTGCGGCCAGCAGATGATGCACTGGGGGTTGCAAATGACTCATCACAATTAGTAAGAAAACAGAGGAAACTGGTGACATCGGAGCCGTGTGTTCACACCAGTCCCCATCTACCCCGCACAGAGTGTGACAAGCAGACTCATTTCAGTTATTTGCTGCTCTCTGGCTTTGGCTCATCACTGCCAGACAGTTTCACTCCTTGGTTTGCTCATACCCCACCCATGGCCAGAGGGGGATCCCCCAGACACAGCTGGGCTCCCACGCACACGCTCACCCCTCTCTGTTGTCTGCAAGGCTACGGTGCCCTTCAAAGGCACACTAAGGTTAAAGTGAGGTGCCAGCAAGGCTTTGCCACTGCAAGCCATGGCTGAACGTTCCACCACTGCAAAACTGCTGAAAGTGTTGGCATTGCACAGCAAACTTGCAGAAATCCACGTTTTAGCACTGCAGCAGTTACAGGAAAGCTCCAGTCACTCAACCCAAGGAGTCAGGGCTGTGTTGCAGGATCTGCCTTCCTCCCTCCAGCAGATTTGGGATCTCTGCAATTCTCATCACTACTTTCAAGACTTGAAAATGCAGGACATGGCCTTATCTGGTCAGGGTTAAAATCACAGACAAATCTTCTACATCAATACATCTATTGAGAACTCCAGAACCTGAAACAGACACCAGGACCATTACTAAGCCAAAACAAATGTAAGTTTCCTTAAAATCCAATAAAAAATTAAAATATTCTCAATGACTCCAGGGTAATTGTTTAAATTTTATCTTTTTGGAAATCTTGCTATCATGCAGAAATGTCAATAGCATCTGAATTCTGGCCTCTCCAGTTTTCCTCTGGACTATCTAAAAGCCCATTTTGCATCACCAAGCCCAGATGAGGCAGAATAAAAGTTATTAGAAACAAAAGCAAAACAAACAAGGCCCTTTCATCAGCCAAATACGAAATGCCCCCATCCCAACTATCACGTAAACTAGAATTTGAGAAAAGCCCTGTAGATTAAATGCTCAAAAGCACTTTTACTGATAAGGTCTTATTTACTGCACCAGCTCCGTGCTGACGAGGCAGGCCCGATTCTTCCCTTTCTCATGTAAATCAGGAGTTCATAGAAAATCAGAGCTCTACAGACATCAAATCCCCGTAGGATCTGAGTCACACTCAGTGTCTGTGAGTAGTTAATGGCAAGAGTATACTTTGCAATGCTAAAAGCCTTCATTTATTTATTCTCTTATTTATGGATGGGGCATTAATGCTTTATGAAGGTATTTGAGGGTAAACGGATAGCTGGGAACACGCTCTGCACAGACACAACAGCAGCAGGGGGTGGAAAAAGTTCCAAACAATCCTTTGAATTCCAATTTTACAGCATAATGCCGAATTTATAGATAGATAGCTGTGCCCTTTTGAAGGAACAACCACCAAGACAGAAAACGAATTAAAATTTAATCTTATTGATTTCCACCAGCTCAATCTGAAGAGCAAGACAGACGCTGCTGCTGCCGCTTCCACTGCCTGCAGTGCATCAAACGCAGTTTTTCGGAGGGCTGGCAGCGGAGCAGGGGTGGGCTCATGAGGCTGCTGGCCACAGGAGTGACACGGGGGGACCAGTCCCAGCCCTGGGCACGCTGTGGTGGGTCACAGCACGAGGTGTCCCCTCGCTGGCGCGGCGGCCGAGGGCGAAGTCACGCCATGTCCTGACACGACCTCTCCTCGCCGATAAATGAGCGCAATGTTTCAGGGGAAGCTGACGTGTGCTCGTTTGCAGGGACACGAGTATGGGAGCTGCTTTCTGCCTGCTGGGCTCTGAGCAGGAGCCCTGCTGGCTCTGGTGCATGGCAGGGACCTCCAAAAACCCACACCTGGCTCACAGAAAGCACCCGTGGGCTCCACATCACCACAATGGTCAGAGAGATGGCACACAAGTGTGAGAGCTGATGGGACTTGGGGCACACAGGTGACTTGGAGGAGAATTCACCCAGCAGGGCAGCAGCTTCCTCCATGACACACTGCCAAGGAGAGCTCAGCCACCCCTGTATCCCAGCAAAGGCACAGGGCAATGCTGCTCTCCTCCCTGTGCTTAGCAAGGGACTTGGAAATTTCCGTGTAAAGCACAAAAACATCTTCAAGCCCAGGTATGTTCAATCGATTTCAAGGGAAGGCGGATGCAAGGAATCCCGTGAACGGCCCAGTGGAATAAAGCTACAGCTAAAAATACACACAGATGATCTGTCCTGGTTTTGGGGATTTCAGGTGGAAGACAGCTCAATTCTGTCAATACAATACCACATCCCAGAGGTGCAAATTAAAGCCCTCAAGGAGGCTGTGTCACACAGCCACCACCTCTGAGGTGCCAGACCCAGCAGAAATCAGCCTTCCTCCGCAGGGGAGACACTAAAATTGCTCACAGGGCTTCATTTAGTAGATCCCCAATGCCTCCATCACTGTCAGCCTCTGGAGCAACCAAGGCATCCACCCCAGCCTGATTTCTCCAGGTGTCTCTGTGCCACCCTGCCAGCACCCCACTCCTGGAGAGCACCCGAGCACCCTGCAGCCAAAACAGTCCCCTGAGCTTCCCACGGCACTTTTCAAATGCTCTTGGCAATTTTAGCCCCCATAACTGTTTTCAAACATCATTTTGTTTCTTCAAGGACCGAACACACTTTTGAAAATAGGACTCAAATGCTTCTGACAATGCTGCCCACTGTCTGTTCACAGGTTAGTCCATGGACAGTACCAAAAACGTTAACTCCCATTCTCATAAATCCATTCAGAAATGGTACAGTTGACACTCACAGTTGAAATTTTGGCTCGGATACACAAATGTGTGTTTTTCTGTGTTATACTGCAAAGACTTCTCAAAAAGTACATTTTTGGGTGCAAGTTCACAGCTCATCTTCGGAGACAGGGTAAAATGGCTCTTGAACCTGGATCTTGAATATCAACTGTTTCTCTACAATCCAAGTCCCCTAAAAGCTTCCCAAATGCAACCCCAGCCTCATAGTCCAGGATCTGACTGCAGCCAAGAGTAGCTTCTCTCCACTCTTCCCCAGCACAATCTGTACAGGCACCTTTTTTTCTGGAAATCAATTACATGTCCAGCAGAGTGTAGCAAGAGGGGATTACAGGTCACATTTTCCATAATTATCCTCTCTGACACCGAGGAACTTTTCAAATCATACGCGTTAAGTAGGTCACCAGAGGGAACAGCAGCGTGATGGGCATTCAGCATCAGCAAACCTGAATTTGGAGAAAATCGGATACAGTCCAGCGCCGCCCTTACCCCAACCCCTCATCCATACACAGCGCGGTGGTGAGAAAAATATATAGACTTCCCTGATGAACCATAAGCTAAAATTAGAAACCATTCACGCCTGCAAAGCCACAGCTATCGCCAAAAGGAAAGTAGGTCACAGAATGGCTGGCTAACTCGATTTTCCGGCGTTCCTAGCTGCTCTGTCCTCACGTAACCTCTCGTCTCCCATGTCTGTTTCTGGTCTCTCCTTTGTTCGGGGTATAAGTGCCGGCAGTGTGCGGCTCCGGCACGGCCTGGCAGCAGCGGTGGGAACGGGCACGGCAGCGCCCGCGTGCTGGGGGAAGCACAGACCCGTGCTTCACGAGAAACTCAGCCAGAGCCAGGCAGAAGCCCCTCCACGAAGCTGCCGCCTCCCACCTGCTCTGGGATTGGCACAAGGGCTGGCTTTCTGCCCCTTCCACAACATTGCTCTTTAAAGATCATTTCAGGCTTTGCCAGCGCTTCTGGGGTGCTTTCCTTTCTCGCCTCCTCCTGAGGCCTGAATATCCTCTTTTTATTTGCATTTCTTACCGTGCACTGCCTCTCTCAAGCACGCCACAAGCCAAGCGATGCGAGTAAATCCGGCTTTCCTTCCCTTTGTGCATGGGCTGGAGCCCTGGCTCAGCCATTACCGACGCTTTTCCCACAAGCAGACCTCAAGGCATCAACTTCACAGCTTTTCCACGACACAGAAGAGGCAGAAAGGCTTAAAATTTGGCTCAGTGACCTTCCACACTCTAGATCAATACATTTCTATCTGGCTTGCAGCCCTTTGCTCTTACTAACTCACCTCGCAATTAAGTGTAAAGCCGCAGGTCAGCACAGGAGTGTCTGGGGCTCTTCCACATTCGAAGACTGCTGGATACACCTGCAGGAGCTGCTGCCATCAAACCCACCCTGTAGCTGATCACCAGCCGCTCTTTTCCACCACAATCTCAACTGATTCTAATCCCAAGACCCTTCCTCTTCCAGCTTAACTCCTCCTGGTCCCAAAGGAAGAGCAGTCACCACTGAAATGCATTCCAAACATGTTCAACACATGGGATGCTGAAAGCTGAGCCCATGAGTGTTCTTTAGAAGGGCAATCACATCCTGATGCCCACCCCTGTTACGGGAGCCTCAACAAAGACAACGCTCAGCACTCCCTTCCCCTTGCAGCTCTCAGCTCAGCCTCTCCCTGCTGTGGTACTGGAAAGGATCCTTCCATCCCCCAGCCTCAGCCATCACAACTGGCCAGTGACTCTGTCAGCTCTGCTGCCCATTGATAGGTCCTGTCATCTCCAAAGGAGGAAGCTCCCTGCAGCCTGCTCTGGTTTCTGTCAAGCCAAAGGGGAGGTTGTTTGGTTGGAGTCCCCAGCCCACAGGCAGCTCCTTACACGCGACACGCAAGGGGACTTTACAGGAACAAGGAAGAGCCATCGTTTGCCCATCCCTGGGATCACTCAGGCACAAACACAGACCCAGATTTGAAATTATACAAACATTTGGTGCCTGACGTGACTTCTGCTTGCTGAGCACCCACCTGGAATGAGTGCACCTATCACAAAGGTTAATGGTGAAACTCCTGGCACCAAGCTGGCTGAGGATCAGCCTCATGCTGGCAAAGGGATGCCACCAGCTCTGAGCACTGCGTGTGACAGTGTCCGAGGTGTTATGGCCGTGGACTTTCCAGGAGAAATGTAGAACTCCATGCTTGTCCTCCACAATCTCTGCCATCACCCATGGGACAGGGCAGCAACCACAAGGGACCACCCTGAATGGCAGTGAGGCTTGGAGAGCTGATCCTGCCTGCTGTGGAGAAGGTGGTGGGAGGGAATGTGTGACCCTTCTGCTGGCATGGGCAGAGACCAGAGGTGACACAGCAGGACAGGGAGTTGGCAGGACACCCTGCCCTGAGCCAGCTCCAGCTAATGGGGACTGCTACGACACAGGGGATATGATGGCTGAAGGTCACCTTTTCCTCCTGCCTCACCACCATCACCCATTTCTTCCCCTTGTAATGTTTGGCTACACAGGAGTGTCCAAGGAGGATGGGGCTCAAGGGAACAGGAATAAAAACATCTGAGAGCTCATTTTTTTTGAGGCTCCCCCCTTGCACAGGAGGCACGAGCCATCCAGCCCAAGAGCCCCCGAGAGGGCACGTGGTGGTGACAACGGCTTTCAGGAACACTGGGCACCTGCCCCCAAAGCCCAGTGCTGTGAAGGCATCACCAGCTGGTGCTGGCTAAAGCTTCAAACACATCGACCTCAGCCCTCACCCACTCACACGACAGCCCGTGCCAGCGCTGAGTTTCCTACTGCTCAGGGAGAGAAGCAGATGGAAAAAGGAAAACCAGGAAAATTGTGCTGCCTGGGAGCGCAGGGTAGGCGATTTTTTTTTTTCTTTTTAGGAGTCAGGCACCTGGATTTCTGCAGCTCCCAGTGAAATCGCAGGCCTCGCAATTCAAAGTAATTAGCGACTGGTAGTTTTCCTTTTATGCAAAATCATCCTTTTTATCCAACACCTAAATGAAAATGAATATGCTTGATTATCTACCAAAGGGCCCAATTTCTGAGCATCGCTCTGATGCACACAGCAAAATTCATCTCTCCTCGGGCTGCTATTACAGGCAATGGCTGATAAATGAGTGGTCAAGGCAGAGATCCAGAGCCAGGGATGCCAGCCTGACCTTTGCTAATGCTATTTACAGCATCAGATATCCACAAATCCAGCCATGGCTGCATCCACATCCTTTCTGCTCCAGCCTGGGGGGCTCAAGGGCAGCCAGGAGAGCTCAGAGCTGGTCTGCCAGTATTAGAGCTCCACAGATGTCACCCTCCACCCACGCAGGCCACCCACCACGCCAAAGCCCACCCTTTGAGGCAGCTTTCAACTCCTAGGGTAGAGGATGAAGCAAACTGTTTAACAGAGAGGGGTCTGAAGCATCTCTTGAACACTTCATCTCTAAGGCTGATCACAGGAAACCCCCCAGGCAGGTTCTTCAGAAGACAATAGCGCTCATCCAAGGCAGAGCAAGGCACTCAGCCCTCTGTGGTCACCATCCTGACAGGGCTCCCTCTACCCCATTGCCACAGCCTCCACCCCAGAGGAAAATCCCCCACCTGGTCCTTACCAACCTCCCCATCGCTGGCCAGGCTGACACGGCACGATCACACATTTGTACCTTCATCACTTCCAGACTCACCCTGTTCTCGTCGTAGATGATCTGCACCAAGCTGCGATGTTTGGACTCGATAGGAGGGGGAGAGATGGGTTTTTCAGGCTCTGGTGGTTTGGCTGCTTCTTCCTCCAACTGTTGCTGTGGAAGGAGAGGGGGGAGGAGGAGGGTGAGTCACAGCAAGAAACGCAGCCGTCCCTGTCCACACGAGACTCTCTGCGGTGCCGTGACCGAGGCAGAAACCGCCCTGGTAGGAGACTTCCTGCGAGACACGGGCAGGCTGGGGCTGGGCAGGGATGGGGACAGGGAGCAGAGCTCACAGCAGCCCTTGCCACACAAGTGCAGCACTGGCCTGCCCCAGGCACTGGCCCTGTGCTCCTGGGTCGGTGTGTTTTAGGTATGGAGGATGAGGACCTGCCTCAAAGGAGCCTCCTGGAACGCGCCTGAGGCTAGAAATAACGATTTTACTGTGAACACTTAAATGAAACCACAGCTCCAGCGCGGCTCCCTGCTGCTACCTGCCTCTGGAGCTGCTGCTGCATGCAGGGAGAGGTGGAGGAGCCAGGGGTGATGAGCAAGGCTGCTCTCCACCCTCAGCTTCACCTTCCCATGGAGTGGTTAGAGGAGATGCCTTGGGATGACTGTTCTCAATTAAATGACTCGTGCACCAGCCACCCCTGCACTCTGGAATATCACCGTGCTCAGCAGGTAAACCTGACATTCCACCTGCACCTCCGTCTCTCCCAGCACTGTGAGGTAGGAGGAGACATCCCAGCCCTTCCTGTAAGTTTGAGGAACTGCTCAGCTGAAAGAGGAAATCACAGATTCCTCCAGGCTCCTCCTGGGGCCAGCCTGAGAGGAGGGAGAGCGCAGCCGTGCACGGCAGCTGCGGGGCAGCACAGGCACGGGAGAGGGAGAGGCTGTCAAAAAACGCTGAGGATTTTTTCCCTGCTTGGCTCTGAATCTCCAAATCTTTGTAGTTTTTCCTGCAGCTAAAGCATCCCCTGTTGAAGCATGAGGAAAATTGAGCGAGTCTTGCACTAGGAAGAAAATGCACTTGGGACTTGGCTGACACCAGAGGGGAGCACACTGCTGGCTTCCCACAGACAGTGAAAGCTGGTGGCCTGAGAAGAAGGTGGGCACCTATTCCTCCTCCCCATCATCTCTGCTCCTGGTGATGACACCTTTAGCACACCAGGGCAGAAGGATGCAGCCCAAGAAAGCATTTAAGCCCCCAGACAGGTCTAATGGCTTGACTGAGAAAACTCACACCCCTAAAATTGTGTTTCAATGGATGAAGCACCCCATGCTGTGGACTCCACCTCCCCACAGGGGATAAAAAAGCAGCAGCACAGGGAATACCAAGATATAGCCAAAAAAGCTGCTTTTGCCAGCCAGAGTGGGGAGCAGGCTCTGACAGAGGCAGGAGAGCCCGTGTCCCATAAATTGGCATCACCAAGAGCTGTAGGGATTACTCCAGCCAGGAGTGAGAACAGCCAAGAAATGCCCAGCTTGAACCATCTTCCTAAGGCACCCTATCACACATCCTTGCTCCCATGGGATAAACTCCAAAAACTCCAAAGAACAAGCCAGCAAAAATGATCAGACACATCTTCTACTTCTCTTGGGGAAAATATTTGTGTTAAGAAAAAAAAAGTGAAAGCATCCAAAACTTGGCTATATTGTTCCGGAAACCCACAAAAATTCCGCCAAGTGTTCGGGTGCGTAGCAAGGGATTTCAGACAAGAGGGTTTGATGGCCTATCAGGAAACGAAAGTTTGCCACTAAGTGGAGGCTCATTAAAAACAGCTCATTAGAAGAAAAAATACAAATCTAATTATAGCTGAAATACAGTAGAGAATTAAACTCTGCTCGCTGTGGCGCAGCACTGTATGGATATTAAAGGGCCAGACTGCTGGGTAAGGATGCGAGGAGGGGCTGGAGGCAGCACACCTGACACCCACGACAGCTACGCCTGGGAGCCGTGGGAAATGGCAAAGCAAAATAGGTCAGGGTTCCCAGACAGGGACAAAATGGATTTCTTAAAGGTCTGCCACAAAAGCCAGGCCAGGACTGTGACCTTTACAGGGAGAGAGCAGGATGAAAGATGAGTATTGACGGCTCCACACTCCCTCCCTCATCCCAGCAGCGGCTGCCCAAGACATTCCTCTCTCCCCAAATGGCAGGCAGGGCAGCAGTGCTGAAGGGATGCAAGAGGCCATCATCAGCCATAGCCCTGGCTCCTACAGCACCCACAGGCCAACCCAGTTCCAAGGGGAAGAGGTGCCCTCTCTGGGAGAGACTCCCTTTGGCTGGACCTTGTGCTACAGAAGGGCCACGGGTGCCTGCAGCCCTGGTGGGAAGGTGGGTGATATTTCAGGAAGGCTCCATCCCCACGTGCAGCAGCTCCCGTGCTGGAGGCACCTGCCTGATGAAGCCAAGGGTGTTACACACGCACTCAGCTGCCATCACCTGGGTACGGGGATGCTTCACCCGCCGTGGGAACAGGGAGCCCTCCAGCCACAGGGCATCTCTGACACAGGGAGAACACAGGGAACTCGGCATGATGGAAGGGGAAACCCTGGAGCTCTTCCACCCGGTCGGCTGCACCTCCATCACCAGGTGGGAGTGTTGTTCTCCCGGAGAGCCCTTCGCCCGGGCAGGCTCGGGCGCCGCTGCGGGGAACAGCCCAGCAGTTTATTTCTCCTTCAGATCCCCGGTACCGCTGCCAGGAATAAATGCATAAGGATTATCCTTCCCTGTCAGGAAGAGGGGGAGAGAGGACTCAGCGAGAGATTTAAGCGCATATGGCGCATGAATGAGCGGGGGATGGCTGACGGAGGTGGCCTCCTGCCAGGGGTGTGCAGGGTTTGGGGAAGGTTTCTCAGTTTGCTGAAGACGTTTGCTTCTTGCAAAGTCCAGGCAGAGCCTTCCCTGCCATTTTTGGAACAACCAGAAAGAGAGAGATGGTGGCCTGTGGTTGGTTGGGATTTTTTTTTTTGCGCAGCCTTTCCATACGAATGTATTTAATTACCCTGAGAAGGCCTCCCAAAGACAGAGGGGAAAAGCATTAGGATATTCCGGCTGCATACAATTTCTCCCCTGCTCCACTGACGTTCCTGCAGGAGCAGTATCTGTTCCAGGCTCATTGCTTTCCCTCACTTGTCCTTCTGCACTGACAGCTCCGAGCACAGATGCACAAAACATTCCTGGAGCATCTCAGACAGGACCCCCTGCTCCAAAAACACTTCTTCCCAGTTGTGCTAGCTCTGCTGGAGGACTGGGATGGGGAAGGCTCCACCCCGAGGGGGAAGGAGGCCATATTGCAGGGGGGGTCAGTTTTGCTACCATGTGACTTTGCTACTATGTGCCAAAAAAGAAAAAAAAAATAAATAAAAGGAAGGGAGGGGACACTTTTAGTGCCAGCAGCCACTTTCACCTTCTTCCCCATTTAACAGAGCATTTTTGTGGGCAGGAAGAATCATAAAATTTGTTCATAGGGAAGAAATAAAGCAACTGAGCAGCCAACAATAAAAACCCCATTTCCTTACGGAAGGAGAATTTGATTTTAATGGCAAGGAGCATATGCTGCTCCTGTCAGCATCAGCAGCAGCTCCTCAGCATCCCTGAAAAGTCAGGCAGTGGATCATCGGAGTTGTCAGTCCTCCCAGCTGCCATGAGAGGACCTTCCCTGCCCTGCCAGGCACACATCCCACTCGGGAAGCCCTTCTCCAGAGTAGGAAATGACCATGGTTTGCATCTCTGTCCTCAAACGTGAGTAAAAAACACAGACCAGCAGCCAGACTGCCAGGTGGGAGAGGACACCAACATTTCATCTGAGCCTCCTACGAGGGAGAGGGGAAGGGCTGCCTTCACCCAGCTCCCACCAAAACCAGCAGGAGGAACCTCTGTGGTTTCCATCGCTCCAGATGCTCCCCTGGGCCCCGTGAGCTGGCACACAGGGCTGCTGCCTCACTCCCCCAGCTGCTTCTGCCCACTCTTGGGTTCCTCTCCCTAAGCACTCAGATACCTCTGCAGATATAAAGCAAAAAAAGAGTCCTTCACATTAATTAAACCATGTTGTTTGAAAACAAAATTAAAATATTCCTGCTTTGTCTTGCAGGACAGAAAGGAACTGTGTTTGGTATAAGAAAATATAGATCTGATAGAGAAGATCAAGGGCATGCTCATTCTCAAGGAGCTTCAACAAACAGCCCAAGGAGAGGTTTCACTCCGTTCCCAAATTCCTACTGCAGATACAACGCCTTGGGAAAGGTCATTCCTCTCGGGCAGTTTGGGATTAGCAGCCATCAGGGAATTCAGAAACTCACCCCAAGCAAAAAAAAAATAAAACAACCAGAAAGAAAGAGGCAGAGAAGTGATTTGCTTTAAGAAGTGAAAGCCCTTAAGTCTGTGGGTTTTTCACAGACGTCCCTGAAGGTTTTGTCATATTAATCTCTTAATGGTTTTATGGTAATTGTGTACAGGCCAACACCGAGTGGGCCATCCTTCTACGGGGGAATGTTCCTGTGCAAGGTAAAGCTGCAACCAGGAAAATCAGATTCAAATCCCTGCTCAGGCACAGCCCTGACTGGAGCTGGACCAGGTGCTGCTCACGGCTGTAGAGCTGGAAAGCCCCAGAGAAAGGGGACTGGATGCACTGGAAGGGCCATTTGGTTGTTGCAGCAATGTTTTAAACAGCCCAGCACTGAATACTGGCAGCAACAACAGCACTGGGGCGAGACAATTGCTGGAAAGGAAAAAGAAAAGACCTTGTGCTACACTGGGCTGTACAGATGACTCGGACAACCCAGGCTGTGCTTCCAGCTCTGCCACTGACCACTTGCATATCCACTGCCAAGTCACCGAGGACACATTTTTCTCCCTTTCAGGTTTCCTGACATGCAAAGAGCCTACAAAGCTGGGTTTCCAATGCTCCCTCCCTCACCTTGCAGCTACCAGCTCCAGGCTGCCGGCAGAGCAGACACTGCCCATGTCATGCCACGAGCAGGGACACAGAGGATCCTGCTGCACTGGCACTGCCACTTCCCCTCTGTGGCCAGGCAGGGGCCAGGGCAGGGCCTGGGGCCATGCAGCAGCAAGGACACGTGCTCTCCTCCAGACCACAGCCTCTTACCTGCTTCTTCTTCAGCTTGGAGATCTGCTGCTCCACCATGGTGATCTCGCGGTCCACGCGGTCCATGTTCTGGATGAGCTCCTCCTTGGAGAGCCGGGCGGGCAGCAGGTCCAGCTCGGCCTCAGGGTGAGCAGGGCTCACGGGCGACACGGGCTCCAGCTTGCCAGGCAGGCCCCGATCCTGGGAAGCGTAAAACAACCAGATCATCCCTCTCCCAGGAGACTCTGGATCCTTCTCTCATCCTCCCACAGCTCCCTGGCCCATTCCCAGCCTTCTGAGATACACAAAAACCTCAAAAAAACCTGCTAGACTAGGGAGTACCAGCTGTCAGATCACATCACCACAGTGCTCCACAACCTCCAGCATCTCCAGAGAGAACCAGGTTATTCTCCCAGGGACACGACAGCAGCTCTTCCTCCTGACAAAGCCTCAGAGGCTCCCACCACCTTGAGTGCTACTCGTATTCCTACAGAATCAATAAACCCATCCATATTCAGGAGCTCCCAGCAGCACTGTCCCTTCACAGGGCTCAAGGCTACATCTTCTCTGCAAAAATGAGACACCACATCCTCCTCTGACACAGAGACAAGAGCAGCATCAACCATGCTGAAGGAGAAGGGGTTATGAGGGCAGCTGCTGGCAGGAAAGAGGACTCCCAGCTCCTTTGTGGACATCTTCCTCCATCTCTTCCTCAACTCTGGGGATGCTCTGAGTGTTGGATGTTGAATGCATCCATCCAAATATGGAGAGAAACGGGATAGGTGAGTCAAGATAAAAATAAACCAAACCAATGTTTTTCAAATTCCAGGTGAAGAGGCTCTCAGCTCAACAAGACCCTTCAAGTCAGAGACTGGAGAGATCAGCAAAACCTCTGTGGTGATGACAGGGAGCAGCTCTAATGGCTGAGAGCAGAGGGAAAACACATGGAAACATTCAGCTTTTTCCCCAGCAGGGCAACAACTTTGCTGAGCCCAACTAGCTGGTACCCCAGGAGCATCCTGCAGCCACCCTTCCCCTCTCCAGCTCCCAGCAAAGGAGCCCATTTTCTGCCAAGACAAGCTGCGTGCCTGGAAGAGCCTGCCCACCACGGCCGAACGCACCTGGGATGAGGCAGCTGTTTAACAGCCACCGGCCACACAGACGCGGATCACAGCACAGCACCAGCCACCCTGACCCAGGACACTCCTCTCTGGCAGCCACCCAACGCCTTAATTAAAAGTTTATCTATTCATTTGCTTAGTGAGTGGATGGATTTCTTTTCCTGGAGGGGGAGAAGAGGAGCGGTGGCTCTGTAACCCTAAACCACTGCCAGGCCGGGCAGCTGGCACTGCAGCTGCTGCCCAGGGGAGGGGAGGGGAGGGATGGGGGCAGAAAAACAAGGCAAGAAGTTCACACAACTCTGCTACCTTCATTCCAGCAGCCCTGTACAAAGCCAACATTGTTCTGCACCAACTGGTGCTGAGCACCCTCCCCTCCACGCCGACACAGCCAGTGGTCAAAGGCTGGGCACTCTCCCCTCCACGCTGACACAGCCAGTGGTCAAAGGCTGGGCACTCTCCCCTCCACGCTGACACAGCCAGTGGTCAAAGGCTGGGGCTGACCCTCTGCCCAGGCTGGTGCTCCTGCCCTGATGGAGCTGGATGGTGGCTCCTGGACCCCTCTGTGCTGCCCCTTTTAACCAGGCAGTGGATGATGGCTCTGGGTTACTCACCAGCCGTGCTGCAGCTCATGCAGAACGTGGTGAGTGTGCAGATCCCACTCTGGCACTGCTCGGCATCTCAACAGCATCTGCTGGGAGACCTCCACCCTGTCCCTGCTGGGTGCAGCCTGGAGGCACCACCACCCTTCCCACTGCTGCCAACAAGGGACAGAGAGCAAAGGAACACCCCAAAACCCCACTCTCACTGTCCTGCCTCGGGCCCATCCAACCCCAGGAGCAAAAAGGCACCAGAAAAGCTAAGCTAATTGTATCCAGCATCCATTCAGAAGAGAAACTAGAAGAACATGAAAGCTTTCTGGAGAATCCTGAAGAGAAGATCCCATCTTGTTTTACTTTCCCAGCATTAGGCAACAAAAATGGTCAGTCTGTTGCAGTGGGAAGGCTTTGTGTTCTTCACAACTGGGGTTTTTTTTGTGGTTTTGGTTTTTTTTCAAGTCAAGATGAGCAGGACAACCACAAGAAGCAAAAGATAAATTAGGTGTTCATGACATCTCATTCAGATTAAGGCACAGGAAGGGGAAGTGGCAGTGGCTCGTAGGTGGGTAGGTTTTTCTAAAGGAAAGGAAGCTACCTGCCAAAAATGCAGAGGAGAAAGGTTCCTCTCTGTGCACATGAAACAAATGATACTTTCTCACATCTGCCAGTATGCAAGACAGGGCATCTTTAAACTTCTGCTTGGCACAAAACCCCTTGGAAACCTGGTTGCTGATACATTTTTATCTTTTTACCTTGCGGAATCTGAAGCAAAAGTGCAGCAAAGCTGAGTAAGGGAAATAGCTGCAAGTCACAGCACAAACACCATCATCTGGCATTAGGAGATGATTATAGCAATAGAGAGTGGCAATGTCCTTGGACCTCACGTACTGGGCACTGTCATGTCACAAGCACCTCTCTAAATCAATGAAATGACAAGCAGCAAAAAGTAGGAAAAACCAAAACTAAAGGCAGAAAAAAAATCTTGTTTGTGCAGTGGTGACATCCAAAAAGCAGAGCTCACAGATTTATGCAAGGCATAAAAAAGCCCTTCTGAATCACAAAAATGGGCTGAAAAGAGGTTTGCAAAGATCACAGTCTACTCAGAGCACGGGGGAGACCCCAATGGTCAGAGATATTTCAGCTACTGCTCCGCTTTCTACGGCTCTCAAGAACCCTCAAAATATATTCCCCTGCTCTAGACAGCGTCATACCCTGAACAAGTGCAGTGTGAAACGTGAAATTCTTCTTATTAACGTGAAGTCACAGACTTCCAAACCAGCAAGAGCCGCGAGAGGTGGAATAAATCTGCTGGAGGGAAGAAAACAATTACTGCATTACTCAAGTTGATATTTTCTCAGTAATTATACTGTTTCCATGTGATTTGTTTTTACACACTGCTAACAGCTACTGCAGCTCCTGTTTATCCCTGGCCTTGTTTTGTGATTTATATGATAACAAGGGTGGGTGTGTGGGGGGCAGAGGCTGCACAAACCTCCCCGCAGCAAGAGGAGGTGCTGGCACTGCAGAAAACAATTATCACTGAGGAGGTTGTTAAAGAGCAAGGCCAGGCTTTGGGGTGGGTTTCTTCTGCACACTCAGGAACAGAAATTCCCAACACAGATAATGGAGCAAGCCTGCTATTCGCTATTAAGCAGTGACTTTAAAAACATGCAAGAAAGAGAGGAAGGAAAAGGATAAGCCAGCTGCCTGTCGATGCCTTGAAGAGCAAGTAAGTCTCCAAGTAAATTTGACATCCCTGCCTTCAGGCACACCAATATCCGCTCCACGAGAAAAAATTACATTGGGAACAAGAACCGTGGTCCCAGGACACACTGGAACCTGCACCAGCCCATCTCCACCTGCTTATTCTGCATTACTGACCCAGCTCGCGATGCTCACAGGGAAGTCATGCAAGCCTGTGGGATGGAAAAGGGCGTCTGTGCCACGCTCCAGCTCAGCACCTACAGCTGGATGCAGCCCAGCCTCCTTGAAGGGTCATTCTTCTCAGCTGCTTCCCACCCTCGGGAGGCAGCAGATCGGCAGCTCCGCTCCATCTGCACCTAACTCTCGCTGCAAAGTGCATTTTGACCTTGCTGTTCCCTTGACTGCATCAGCTGCCTCTTCAAAACTCCACAGTGGAGCTTCCAAACCTCCCCACCCCATCAGTGCGTCCCAAGTGAACGGAGCCACTTGCCTGGGACAGCCCCGAGGATCTCCAGCACGGCACACGGTGTGTGCCCTACATATCATCTTCGGGTCTCTCTCTGCCTTTCTAATCCACATCATTAGTGATGTTCCCCCAAGCCCAGCACAGAGATTTAGGGATGCCAACATCATCTCTTCCACAGTCTGTTCACTTTCTAATTATCAGCCAGCAGCAGCACTCCCTGCTGCAGCACCGGGAGGGATTAAGAGGTGTTATCTTCAACTCCTGCCCACTCACACGTCTCGTGTCCTCACGGGCTGGAGGAGATTGCCAAAGCAGGCAGGATAGGCTGGGGCCACTCCATTTGTGCTCAAATTAATTCCCAAAAAACCTTACACGAACTTGTGATGAGGGGATCTCCTTGTGGGGATGCCTCCATCACCCCGGCCTCTCAGCAGCATTGAGCCAGTGAACATTCCAGCACTCCACTGGCCAACATCCCTCCCAAACCCCTCTCCGTGTGGGGCTGCTCCTGTCCAGGAGACCAGGGATGAGCAGCATCGCTCTCCAAGCAGACACTGAGCCCCCAGGGCTTCCCACACTCCCTGGGACGAGAACCGAGCAGGAAAGCCAACACCCCACCCCTTCATCCATCCAGTTTTTAGGTAAAAAAATGCATATAAAACTCCCAAGTGAGCCAAATACAGACTAAAGGAATTTGTTTTTTTAATTGGAAAAGTGTCCAACACATTCTGACATATCTTAACTCCCGGGATGACAGCACTGACAGAGGGAAAACGTTACGGAGCTGAAAACTAACGTCTCGTTTCCCCACGGAGATGCAAAGAGTACAAAAAGTCAGGGAGTCCGAGCAGTGAAAAGTACATCGAGTTACTGCAATTCTTTTGTTCATGGCCATCTGCTGTGCTGACGGCTCTTTCCGCAGCCTGGCCCCTCAAACGAGGTTTTAATTCTTAAACACCGCTGGGCCCTCGCTGGGCTGCCGCAGCAGGATGGAGACGTGTGAGTGCTCTGGGGAGCACCCGTGGTGCTGTTTGCCAGCCAGCAGCACACGGGTGTTCCCCTGCAAGGCCAACCAGTGCTCCCGAGGGATGCCAGGTGTGGGACCAAGGCACCATCCACCTCCTTCCTCCATCCCCACGCTCCATGGCATGTGCAAAACAGGGATTGCTTTCACTGGATGCAGCCCAGTACGTGCTCTCATGGGAATTCATGAAGCTGGACACCAAGGAGCTGTCTGAAGACAAAGCCAGTTTTTGGGTTTTTTTAAAATTTAATTTCTTTTTTTAAATAAATCTGACTTTACGAGAAGGCCCACGAAATTCCTTTCCTCCGTAATCCAGCTGAATTCCACGCAGACAGAGCAGAAAACATCCCAACAATTTCTAAACTTGCACGAAAGTAGGTCAAAAAACTTCCCCAATGTTTCAACAGCTTGAAGCAATTGAATTGCAAAACCAGGACCAAATGCTGACCCCTCCCTCCCCGCGCCCCCCCGGCAGATTTACGAGGGTGGTAAAACCTCGCCAGCCAGAGCCTCAGTTAAATGCAGTGACCAAAGCCTTGTATCTGGTCTCGCAAAACTCGCTTGTGCTCAGAAGAGCCGTTCCGTGGTGTTACAGTGCACAGATGCGGCCCCTGGGTCTCGGGGCTGCAGGATTCTACAGGAGCTCCACCAAACACGGCTGATGGGCTCAGAGACAACCTAAAATAACGGGTCAGATCCGGAAAACCTCACTCAGGCAAACTCCCACAGCCGCCGAAGGCATTACCCCGACAAATGGATGCTGTGCCTTTCATTCCCTTCCCGCGTCTCCCCATTAGTGGATAATAATTGCATTGAATGCGAACGTTCCCCACTGACTTAGAGGAGTGATGAATTCTCACCTACCCATCTACTCATTACAACGAGCAGCTAATTGCTCCACCTCTCATTAAGAATCTCCCAACTGCCTATTCTGCATCCCTGGATTTTCAGCTGACCTTAAGTTTGTTCAAACAGTAACTGTCTGGACTGAAATTTTCCATGCTAAATATCAGCTTCAGGCGTTTTCAGTCTCTTTTCTTCTTTTTTTTTTTCCTAAACAGTGAATTTCAGCCAAAACAACTCTGTCACTTCCAAGAACAAGTTTACAGAAAAATATGCCTTTCTGCAACATCCAGGAAGATTCTGGGAACTTTTTCTTTGAGCATCTTCAGTGCAGTTGATACATCTGGTAAGACTCTGTGCCAGCGATTTGCCTTTTGCTAACACTAAAAAAGTGTCCAAGACAAAGAAAAAAAAATTAATCAAAATCTCATCTTGGTGCTTGCCTTAGGGGAATGACTTGGAACTGAGCAGGCAAGCAGAGTGAGATCCTGGTTCTGGGAAGCTCCAGGAAAGGAAAGGTATTACTCTGCTTGTACTTGTGCAAAGGGAAGGAAAGGGCTGAGCTGGAAGGACCATACTGGCATGTGTGGAGCATTCCAGGCCAACAGCAAGTGTCCTAAAAGAGCTGTGAATAAATGCGTGCTTCGGAGGGCAGGTAAAGCCTGAGACCACCCACCAGATGATGAGGATGGAGTAATGCAGCCAGTGACCCGCTGGGCACCAGGCAGAGCCTGTGCCAGGCACTGAACAGAGGGACAGGGAGAAAACAGGGTCCTGCCACTTCCAGCAAACACGAGGAGGACAAGTTCAGGTTGTCAAAGTAGCCCAAAGAGCAGCAAGCTCTTCCACTCCTCCATCTGCAGCTTTAATGCTCTTTCAGTCATTTGTTCAGCCAGCAGGCACCGGTGCTGACACTGCGCACACGAGCGCACGCTTGGCGTCTCTTAAAAAGGACCAAACTGCAAAAAACGCCTCCGATTACATGAATTACCAAGGCAGGGAGGGAAATTTTTAATTGCCCAACTTGGCACTCAGCCAGACAGCGGGGTCACCCCCCGGCTGCAGAACCACATTTTAAAGGTAATGGGGAGCTCATGGCAGAGCCTGGCTCCTCCTTGCTGGGGCTCAAACCTCCCTCACGTTCCCCGGGGCCAGCCGACTTTGGGCAGCCTTCACAGGAGCCTCTGAATAATCACCAGGGCCTATTTTTACATTTCTATCTGTGCCTGCTGCTCAAAGAGTTTCTTTAGGCAGGCAGGGAGGATCCCCTGCCTCGGGGTGCAGGCAAAATCCCCAAACCTTCTGCAGCAGCCTAGGAAACACCTTGTCACCTAACCCAACAAACCTCAAGGGAACGGAACACTCACTCCACGCCTTTGAAAGCTTCAGCCTGCCAATTTTTTACAATTTTTTTTGCAATACCACCCATCCTCTTTCAATTACCACATGTAGCAAAGCAACTTCCAAGTCCTTCCAGCACGTCAACCAGGCAGGGATGAAGCATCAAGGTCCATGTTAATCCCAGCTGGACAAGTTTCCTCTGACAGAGGATGCTGGAATAGTCCCTGCCAAATCCCAGCTGTCCCTCAAGCAGGCAGAAAGCCCTCCTGCCCTAGATGCCATGTGAAAAGCAAGCTCAAGTTTTGTAAAAAAAAGGGTTTTGCAGAAAAAAAAAAAAATCCCTTTTTACACCAGTGCAATACTCCAGTGAACAGCACAAATGCCATTGCACTGGTGGGACAGCGCCTACATCCACACTCATCAGTCCTGCAGAAGTGGGAGCTGGGCACTACATCCACTTACATCTGCTCTTCACTGAGCATCCCGTCAAAAATATATCATTTCACGCCAACTGGAAAAGCTACATCAGCCAAAAAAGCAGGCGGGCAACCAGTCAGCGGGACTGGAGCCACTGCAGCGTCATGTGCTGGAAACACAGGGCCAGATCCTGAGCCGGGCTCAGCACCAACACGCCCAGGGCTGTGCTGGGGCGCTGGGACACGAGAGCCCCGCTCGGGTGGCCGGGAAGGGCAGCACGGAGCTCCCTCCCCAGCTCAGACATACCAGCAAACCTCCTCCTCTGCTGCCAGGAGCACTGGCAGGGTGCTCCCCTCCCAGGTGGGCGCCTGCTCGGCTCGGGCTGTGCCCCAGGAAGCTCCAGCTCATTCTCTGGGTGATGCCAGGTGCATCCTCCAGCACATGGACAAACACGGGGGAGGGAAAATCCACCACGGCAGCTTCTCCAAACCTCACTGATTTAAAAATAAAAAATTGAGGGGAAATGAAAAGACAAAAGCCCTTCTCAGCCTGGTGTTATCAAGCAGAGGAAATGAGACTTCTAAAGCTCCCATTCAGAGAGGAGTGGGGGAGAGAAATCCCACTCCAGACGCACTTGAACGAACAGCTTTTGAAATGGAAATGTTGCTCTTCAGAAACATTTAAATTTCCTCCTATTGCCAGGGAGGAGGCAGGAGGCCGAGGAGGAGCAGGGACTCCTCAGCCACACATATCCCAGCGGGATGCACACAGGGCAGCACTCGGCAGCCCTGTGAAGCAGGGATTTGTCTGGGAGTTAATCAGAATGGCACACAACATCAATATTGGGAAGTTGGCTTGAAGGGGAATCAAATTTAGAGGGGAGGGAAGGGAATGATTGAAGACAGCTCTATTTAACCACTACTGCTGCAAGTGAGATGCACTTAAAGGCAGCTCACACTCCCTCCCTCCCTCACAACCATCACCCAAAATTATTTTCCCCAAATCCCGGAGGTTGAGCTGCCTACTGAGGAGATTGACTGATGGAGAAAGGAAATGCAAACGAGATCTAAAATGGTTTGCGCAGTGGCCGAGGTGCGTTGTGGGACAACCCAGACCTCCTCTTGCATTCAAGAGCCATTGCACCACGCCAAGGTTACCAACAACTCCCCCAAGACTCCCAGGATGACGAGTCCCAGCACCACACCCCTGTTCAGTCCCAGCAGCTCCTGTTCCAACTGTGTCAGCTCACAAAGCTGAAGTAACTGCTCCTACAGGAACCCACCGAGCTCTGCTTGCCAGCTGCGTGTCACCACTTCCTCGCTCCAGTGTCTTCAGGGTCACCTCATGCACAGCTTCATTCTGGCTGTGCTCTCAGGTATATGAAGCAGGACATCAAACACCTCTCAGCTGCAAAAACCACGAGGGACACAGTGGGGACAACACCTCTTGCCCCTCCACTGCCTGAGGAATCCCCCAGCAGCCTGACAGCCGCCAAGGCCGCACCAAGCACATCCACTGACATCCCAAACACCCCACAGCACCTCGGGACAGCCACAGGCAGGGTGTGGGACACGGCCCCATCTGCTCACACCGACTCCACCTCGGTGCGGTGGCAGAGGCAGCACAGCACGGCCACCACCCCGGCAGGACCCGCGCCGACAGCGAGCACAGGCGGTGCACAGCAGCCGCCAGCTGCGCCATCCATCAGAGCCGGCCGCCGGCTGCGCTCAGTGCTTTATTGTTCTAATAATTGTGCAGGCACGTGGAAGGGGCTGCCTCGACATTGGCCGCTGGTTTGAGGAGCCATTTCCTTCGCTGTCCCGCCTGGGTTTCCATTGGGAGGCCGCATCCTGCAGGCGGGGGGGCAGCGCCGGCCGTGCCCAGCGCCATCCCCGGCCGGCGGGGCAGGGAGGTGGGAGGAAACTGCATCCCCCACCACCAGCAAACACAGGTCCAGATCCCAGCTGGCAGCCAAGCCCTGCACCTCAACAAGCCCAGGAAAACACACAACATAAACCTTACGTGAGAGTTTTGGGTTTACATGGAGAATTTTTCTGCCATAATAAGCCTCCCTCCATTCAGCAGGAGGAGATGCTTGCAGGGTGCAGGGACCATCAGGGTGTCTCACACGTGTCACACCTTCAGCATCGCTCAGCTCTGTGATCAGGGCAAGACCGACTGTGGAAAGATGAAATACCAACAAGAGCACGGGGCAGAGCAGCTCCCAAAGGCTCAGAGCAGAAACACCATTTCTAACTGTGAATGGCTGTGGGAGTTACTCAAACCACAAACCTCTGCCCAGCCTGTTCCTGCAGAAAACCATGAAGCACCTCTGCTTCCCCAGACCAGGGCATTACAGAAAAACCCGAACATCTCAGCTCCCATAGCAAGAATAAGCCCATAGTGAATTTGTTATTATCCGTTAGCAAAGCAGCAGCTTCCCACCAAGGCTGGAATTTCCATCTTGGTTTGGCAGGCACAGGGCTGTGAAATGATTACTGTGTTTACTTTTCCTTTGCTAACTATAAAATCCCATTCCACTGCCCTGCCAAGAATGACTGAAGCTAATAAAATTCAGGCATTTGGAAGAAAGCAATAATAAACCTCCCTTTTGGGGCCTTTATGATGAAATTTCCCCACTCCAATCAGCGATTATGCTGCATTCATGAACACTAGTGATGTCTCCAAGTGCACCCAGATTGACTCAAATCAATATTTAGCTTTGCTCGAGACTGGGAGTCTTTCTCCTTGTGGCAGCTGAAGGCAGAATCACTGAACAAGGCTAGAAGAAGCCTTTGAAAAAACAACTTACAAGAATAGGAGGTAGCATATATATATGTATATATGTATTTGTATAAAAATGTAGACTTTTCAATTACTTAAAAACCTATAAAAAGTATACACACGTGAATTCACGAATTTACAAATCTCTCTCCAAATATATTGAAAACCTTTCACTGTATATATTTTTACACACATACCTGCCCATTCTTTAGGAGTTTTTAGTGTTTGAAAGCCTGCAATGTTCTTGTGTTTACATCTGCCACTCTGTCTGCTGCTGAGGCAGAAACACATTAGCTGCTGGGGGCAATCTGTTCTACATCATAGCTGAGATGGCTGGCATGAGATAAAATAACACAGACCTGAAAACCAGCTTGAAATAAAAGCCTGTGCTTGGTTTGGTCACGTAACCACGTGGGACAGCTTGATCTGCACCAGGTAATGGTTCTTTTTTAAGCAGCCACGGGAATGACAGTGTCCAAAGTGGAGATCAGAAGGCAGAAATGATCACTGCTGCTCCTCAGGGAACAGCACAGGAGGACAGAAATCAGACCCTCTTGGGGCAGTGACCAGAGCAGGTTGGTCAGAGTCAAGCCTAGGAAGCATTACCATGCAGGCAGAGGAGGGATACAGTGCCATGGCAGCAGAGAAATCTGCTGTGGGCATGTGCTGGAGCAGGATGTCAGGAGCTCTGTAGCCCTGGGAGAACCCCTCAGGATGCAGAAGAGGACTGGAAAACCCCACAGGCACTGCCCATCTCCTCCTCTCCTGCTTGCCAGAGGACAGTGTGTCAATTCTTCCTCTCAGGAAAGGGTACTGGGTGCAGGATTAAGGCCGGATGAAGGCGAGCAGAGCCTGGGCAGAACACTGGCACCTGCAGAAAATGCTCTGTCAGAGCACTGAGATGACCAAAGGGTAACTCGACAGAGGTCAGGACTGCAAGGAGGTGGTTCAGGTCATTTCATCCCACACTGCTTCTCCTCTGCTAATTTCTACTTTTGATCCACCAAACCTGGGGTAGGACAGAGCACATTGCTCCCGCCCTGAGCCAGCTCTGCCGCTGGGTAAAAGCCCATTTCCAAGGGCAGAGGGAACAGGCTCCACTGAGCTCTCGCTCCTTATCCTCCCGGAAAAAGGTGCCAAGAATTAGAATTACATTTTTCGAGAGCAGCAGAACAAGCCAAGGGCCTGTCAGCCTGTCCTAAAACAACCCCTCTCTGCTTGCCGAGCGCGCAGCCAGCATTCCTGACACACACCAGCGTCCATCGCCCCCCGGCCCCCCCTGCAGCACGAGGCTGCCGAGCCAAAAAACCCTCTGAATGTGCTCTGCCTAAAGCACAGCCAAAGTTTTTCTGTTTAAAAAGCAAGTTTAGGTCCAAAAAGAAAGGAGGTTTTCAGCGAGTGATTTTAACTAGGCCCTTTGGCACTCGACAGTTCCTCTCTTGTTATCGATGCTAAGGGTGTTGTTAAGAGATGAGGCTCCATGAAGCACGAACGTGAAGTCACAGAGCTTTAGCAAGGGCTGTTGCCATGTTCAATATGTTATTACAGCTCCATCACCACAGGCACAAAGAGCAGCAACTCATCTCTGCCAAATCCATCTCTGAAATCACTCCCCCACTCCATCCCCTCCAGCAGCAGCAGGCAAACACCATTGATTGCTGTCGCATCTCCTCCACAGCTTCCACCCCATGCTGGGAAGGAAGGTATTAGCATGAAATACCCTCCTCCTCAAAACACAGCACCCAGAATCAATCTGATGGGTGTCACAGTCACTGGCTTTCCTTGTGCGAGTCAGGACCCTTGATGGGCTGCACTTCCCAACCATGGAGAAGTACAGTGCCAAAAATGTGCTCGGTGCTGTACGTCCATGGAGAAGTCACCCAAGTTGCTCCCAGAAGTGCCAGGAAGACCCCTGGGTAGGAGGAGCATGCAGGGATGCTGAACAAGGAGGAAGGACCAGTTCCTCTGTGAGATGTACGTGCTTGCAACCTCCTGCTGCTTGGTCACCTGCACTAACGGGACAGAGCCCACAAAACCCATCCTGGAGTGTGCCTGGATCTGGTGGGAGCTGGAGCAATGCTCCATGCCCAACAGCACACACAGCCCCACCCAGAACATGGGGGAAAAGAAGAAAAACAGATCAGGATGAGACTGCAAGGGAGATAAAAAATTAGCCAGGATGTCCCTCTTGGTACCAGGACTGAATTCTTCCCTTGACATTTACCCCAGGAGAGGGGCTCTTTTTTAACACAAATGAAAACAACCAGTTGAGCACAGGCAGAAGGGGTGACTGGCACAGCCTTCCTCACCCTCTGGAGCAATGCTAGAGACCAGTGCCAGCTCCTGCCACACCAACACTATTTCCCAAGTTCCACTTGAGGAATGACAAAGTGGCAAACTAGCTCTCCTCCTTCCTGCATTTTCAGGACAAAACAGGGCACATTAGAATCCTTGCTATCACATAAAATAGATACACACAACATGCACAAATACTTCACAGATGGAGAAGAAAAGTCTCCATGAATCCACACTGCACACCCAGCTCAGGTGCAAGCACAAAGAGCCAGCAATATTTCTTCCAATTAAAGGGGTGAGGCACACAAAGTCAAGGGACTTTCTTTCCCTCCAGCAGATCAGGTGAGATGTCGCACTGTGTGAGCCTCGTAATATTGACTGAGTGGAACAGAAAAGTCCAATTATGTAAATGATGAAGCAGGGTCCTGAGAAGCAGCCAGCCTTATCACACCGTCCTTCGCCACCGCTGTGGCTTGAAAGGCAATTTAGAAGGTTGCTTTGGATGTCGATCACCACAAACGAGCTGAAGAAGTGTGAAACAACCTGTGCTTGAGGCACCATCAGTTCTCCTGTTGGTTTTCCAGCACTGAGCCTTGGCCCTGCTGTCTGTGGCTCAAAGACCAGTGCAGGCTGGAGCAGACAGGGCAGGGGAGAGCCGGGCTGCAGGCAGCCCAGGGAAGGGTCAAGGATTTTTACATCCTGCCTCTGGAATGTTTCTGCAGCCCATGAGGGCTTTTCCTGCCATACTCGAGCCTCTCAGACCACAGCTCAGATCTTTGGCCACAGGAACTTCAGCTGAGAAATGGAATAAAACCAGTTGTCTTGCAATCATGGTGCTCTTTCCCTTCACCCCTCAGCTCAGGTCCAGATGGAGGAGCCAAAGGACTCACAAGGACTATGCAAAGCCCAGAAGCATCTGTTTTTCAAATGAAACCAGCACGAGTCCATGCATGGGACAGAGATTCCAGATACAGCACTCCTCAGGCTGTTCCCTTGGTGTCCTGTCCCACACTGGTGCATGGCATGGGCTGGTGACAACCCCTTGCAGCCACCCTGGCACAGTGGGCAACGGAATGGACTGCCAGGCATGCCAGGAGAGCCACTCTGCTTGCACACCACAGGCACACACTCCCAAAGGTGTGTGTTCACGAGCAGCTGAGCAGGGGTTGACACATTGACATTCATCCCATCCTCCCATGATTTGGAAATTATCTTTGGAGCAGCGAGAGAAATCCAGCCAGAAGTGTTTGTGCTGTGGCAACGTGAACAATGCAAATATTTCAGCTTTTAAATATGTTTGGAATGACAGAGAATGCCAACATGTCCCTCATCTTCCCAGAAATAGCTTTGAATCACTGCTCCCCTAACGTAAATTCCCCACCCCACCGAATCATTTTTTGCAACCAGATTTTTATCGGGCACAATTTGACAGTGTGAGCAAGCACACGGCAGATGGGTGGGTGTCAGACACGTCACAGGAGGATCCTCCTGGCTGCACAACCCCAGTCAACTTGAGCTGCTGGACTCGGCAACCCCACGCCACTCACTCCCGATGGGCACCCAACTGCTCTGGCTCAGCTTCACAGGGACAGCCCAGCTGCAAGGAGAGTTAACAAGAACTGCTGTTCTCTGCAGGGGAAGGAGGACAAAAGCAGGAAAGACGTAGGTGTGTTTGTACCCACTAAAACTGCTTCATTTCACTGCTCGGATCTGAGGTTAGAGCTGCTTCCACAAAAGTCCACTCCTCCACGAAGCGGTGGGGAGGCCACACAATGTGTGCAGGCTCTGCATGAGCACCCCACAGTCCTCAGGACAAGAAGTTCTTTTCATGGCAGCATGTTTGAGGAATTTCATTTCCCACATGGCTGGTCAAGCCAGGCACTGGCACAGGTCTCTGCATCTCACTTGGGTTTTGGATAACTGGGATGGAGCAATAGGGTGCTGGCAGCACTGGTGTGTCCCCTGTCCACCGGTGCTACCACAGCTCCAGAGGATCTCTCTGCCCGGGTGTCCTGCTGGCAGCCAGCCCCTCCCCACCAGATGTGGGCACAGCCACAGCTGGCCCAGGAAGCATCTCCCTCTCTCACAGCAGAGATGCATGGCTGGGGAAACCAGACTTGTGCTGTCACCGAGTCCCCGCTTGCAGACATTCCCCAACAGCCCAAGAAACAAGCCCAGAGCTCTTTTATCCAAGTGAAAAACAACCTCCAGTGGGGAAGGGAGAGCTCAGTGTGATCCCCGCTACAAACTCAGAGGCTATGGGAGGACACACACCCAGGGACGGCCGACGCTCACAGCATGTTCCATTCTCCGGCCCCTCTGTGCTATTGTTCCCCTGCAATAAATCATGGGGAGGCGCTGGAATTCTGGGCTGTTTTCTACCAGAGGGAGCCTGGGGTGCCGGAACCGAGCTGCTGCCTCACTGTGCCTGCGAGTTCCCTCAGTGAGCACCGTGCTGAGCCCTCCACGCCCATGCATCCCGTCAGAGCACCACGGCTCTCCCAGCTCAAAGCTCTGCTTCGTGTCCACCCCCTCGGCTCCCTTCCCCCAGCCCTGGATTACTCAATTAGAGATTATGCCTTTGCCAGTTACCTCCAAGCCAACTGGGGCCTCTGCCAAGGTCAACACAAGTTCCAGCCAGTTTCATTAATAACTGCGAGACCAACCCACTGGAAACTCTGAGAGGTTAATCCCAGCAACAGATCGATGTTCCCATAACAAAGCCATGGAGCAGAAGTGCAACTGGTGATTTACCAGCCAGCCCAGCTATCTGTGCTGGGAGCTGTGGCACTGCTCCTCCACCCTGTACCAGGGCAAACCCTGCTGCCAGAGACCTGAGCCTCCTGCTCCTCTCTCCTGGCACGTTCAGCAAGGGATGGAGCAGCTACCAGGCACTGGCCAGTGCAGCAAGGAGGAAGCAGAGCTCCCGACAGGCCTTTCTGCTGTCCTCGGTGCCCTGCCAGCCTGCAGCCAGGGCAGGAGTTAGCAGGCTAGCCAAGAGCCCTTTCCATCCCACAGCCTGTCTTCCAGGAGTTCATTGTAAATTGGGCTCTGGAACAGACAACCAGTGTGAAATTTGGCATGTACGCTGCTGGCTTCAATGCATCATTAAAAAGGCATTTCAAATGTGTTAATTCCTCCTTTTTCAATTAATTGCTTTTAAAGCTACATTGATATGCATCAAAGCAAAGTACCCTTTGCCCTAATTTCTGTTTTGCCATACCTATTTCCTGACCTTGGTGCTGTCTTTTCCAAGACTACCCCCACACACACACACTTTCCTTATTCCATTTTTCAGTCCCTAACACAACAAAAACACTCATGCAGAAAGGGAAGAAATTAAAACCTTTGCACAATGTAAAGCAGAGCCCAAGCCCTAACAACACATGGCTTCCTAATTGCCTTTTTCCATCCACAGTTGTTAATTATTTTACAAAAGAGGGAAGCGGCATTGTCCCTTGTACAGATGGGGAAATCTGAGATAGAGAAAGGGGAAGAGACTTACCCAGTGACCAGCAGCCTGCCAGGGCAGATGGCAGCAAGGTTCAGGTTTCCTAAGTCTCCACCCAGCCCCATTCCCGTGGGATTACATGGTTCCCTGTAAGTGATTCCTGTTGGAGCAATAGGCCACTCAGAAGTGCAGCCAGCCAGCCCTTGCAAGGGGACTAAAGGCAGATCACGACTGACTCACATCCTATAGGAAGGAGCAGCAAACCACATACATGGTGGAAGAGCAGTCTTAAAAATGGGGAGAAGAACAAGTGAAAGCATAACAGGAATAAGAAGAGCTGGAAGGGGAGAGGCAGGATGAAGCTCCAGCTCTGGAGAGGGGAGAGCAGGCACTGATTGACCAGATGTGCCACGCTCGCCGTCCCTGTGGGGCAGGGTCATGGGCAGCACCAGCTGTGCACGTTGTGGGATCATGCACAACATCACAGGCCTGCTCTGGGGATGTCTGCTTTACTCCTGGCTGCTGTTACGTGAAAGAGGCCTGTGACTTTATTGGAAAGAAAGCAGAAGCCACTGAGGGTCCTGGGACCAGCTCCTGCATCTCTGCCAAGAACACACCTGGCAAAGCCACATCATTGCAGCTTTTCCAGTGAATCCCACATCCAGGCTTGCAGGGACTGAAAAAACAGCCCTGCTTTAGTTGTTCTGGTTATTGTCAGCCAGATAAAGGGAGCATCTTCCTGGGGGAAAAGCATCAGCCCCAGCTGGCACAGAGGGCACAGGGAGATTTCATTTCTCCCCAGCAGACTGAGCTCACCAGAGCCCTCCAGGCCACGTCCAGCAGCAGGAGCCCAGGACCACAGCATTGACACAGCACGACAACACACAACAGCAGGGAAAAAGATGCTGAAGTGGGGTAAAGCAGGCAAGAACACAATCTGCCCTCTGGCTTGAAAAGAAACACCAGTGTTTGAGGATATGAGCAATGTGAGGTTCATAAGGAAAGGTAATATCTTTTACGTGTCCAAGTGAGATTTAGCTGGAAGCTGCTGCTTTTGAAAGGCACACTGCCCAAAAGTGTGTCTGCTTTCTCCAGTGAGAATGTGCTGGTCCAAGAGCTTCTCCTGACAAACCAAGCCTTGCTTGGAGTGAAGCTGCAGTGATACTGAACAGGGTTTAAAGGGCCCAGCTCTCCTCCTGTTTGGGAGAGCTAGATGAGGAACAAAAGACATGAGAAATCCACTTCTCTTTGGGGGGAAAAAACTCTGAAGCCTGTTACCAGCAGTTGCTCCATCAATTGCTCCATCTGTGTTCAGAGCATAGATTATGGCTCTAAACAAAGGTCTTGGAAATGCGCAGGAATGGTGCTGACTTCTCTCCCCTGGGCTAAAGGTTGGTAAATCCAGTTATCAATGGTTATCAGGGATGTGCTAAACTCATATCCCATCGCAGACCTGATTCTGCACCTCAGCTCAACGGCTGCTCTGAAACCAGGAGAGACCAAGACGTATCCACTGCCCGAGAGCAACATCCATTACAGTCACATCCCCTGGGACAGTCAGGCTGGCGCCCAGAGCACGTAACCAAACCCCTACCCTCTTTATTGAGGGCTTTGTGGAGCTCTGACTGTGCAAAAATGAGCTCAATCTGCAAAATCACCATGAAAACCAGTCCTAGCACTATGACCCCCAGTGAGGAAATGGAGCTCCTCCCCACGCAGTGACTGCAGCAATGAGGAATGGGGTAAGTGACCAACTCCTGGGATACTCTGTCCAAACAATCAGCAGCGTGTTTAGCAACGCCGGGCTCACGTGGTGCATCTCACCCAAAGAGCTCACCCGGCTGGCAGAGCTGCCCCAGATAAAGCATCGAGCGACTTCGTCAGACACTGAGTCAGCAGCACAGACAACAGCAAATACCTCCAGCTCTGGTCACCGGGACACATGTCCTGCCACCATGTGTGTGCCACCGCTCCGGGACAGGCGTCTCACTCAGCACAGAGCCTCTCAGGGAGGTCTTTACCATCTGTCCTCGGTGGTCAGCTCAGAGCCCAGTGCTGAATTCAACCCTGGCTGCCTCAGCGTGGGTGCAAGAAGAGGCTCCACCTGTGTCCACAGCCCAGATCTGCAAATGCCCAAAGGCAGCATCAGCTCTTTGCATTTCCCCTGGACCCAGTGCAGCCCCTCCAACACGCTGAGGCTCAGAGCAATGCACACATTGGCTTCAAGAGCTTTTCCACGACCTCAATGTCCACCAGCAGTTTATAGACTAGTCTGAGGACAACTGCTCAGGACTAATGCCAAAAGACTGCCATTAACCCAATTTCCCAAGCTGCAATGGCAGATACACCCTGTGTCACACTTGCCTTCTGCTCCCAGCCACTTGAACAGCACTGAGATCATCCAGTCTTGCAGTGAACTCCATCAAACCCATTCTGGATGCAGCTCCTGCTAGTTTAGAGCAACTAATCCCAGCTCCATTCAGGCTCTCACCAGTCAGGGATACCACATTTTCTTCTTCCTTACAGACTCTAAAATTACAAATGGCTCCTCTAAAAGCATAACCTTGTCTTGCTGAATTGTATCTCGGCTCTCTCTCTTTCTTTAACAAATGTTTTAAGCCCCATAAAATGGATGTAATTCTTGTCACAGACCAAGAAGCAAATGCAGCCCCTAAACTGATGAACTACTCCTCAAGAGTGGCTCTGCCTGTTAGAAAAAAATAGTTGAGACAATCCATGGTTTTCTGGTGAGAGGCAGAACAGAACTGCTGGTGGGATTAATGTGAAGACAGAAAAGTCATCCTGGTTTCCTCATATCTTTGGAGAGGGCTATTTTTTGTTTCGTTGTCAACAGTGCATTTTCCTCACCAGCCACCCAACCAACATCCCCTGAGGACATTCTATGCTTCAGAGCCTTCAGGCCTCCCTTGGCATCTGAACTGCTCCAGAGTTAAATATCCTTCTCATTAAAGACAGGTCAGAGGGATCTCAGCTAAAGCTCACCAGTACTGCACCGATAAGAAATGTCTGAATATTCCAGCATTACCTAGGAAGAGCTTTCTTGTCCTCATGTTGTTTCAATCAGCTCCCACAGGGATACAGCAAACCATCCCCATCACCCTGGATGTGACTTCCCTTTCATTCCACTGAGGGCTCAGGCAATTCCCAAACCCAGCCTGCAGCTGCACCAACCCTCAGCACTGGCATTGGAGTCAGCTGCCCCCAGCACGTTTATCCAGCAAGACTTTCCTGCCAACCAGGAGCATGTCCAAACTCGAGGTAAAATCAAATACAATTTGCCCCAAGAGAACATGAAAGTAAATCCAAACAGGCACACAAGCAGGGGATTTCTCTTTGCAACATTTATTCCATGTGCAGAGGGGACAATTGTAAGTAAACGATTTGCTTTGTTAAAGGAGACTGGGACAAGGGAGGCTTTCCTGGGGAAGATTATATTAAGGAACCACCAGAAGCCGATTCCAGCCCTTCAAACACCAGTATTAAATACAGAGATGTGATAAATGAGAAGCGTCAAGTAAAAATCAAATCAAGGCGGAGTACCCAGAAAAACCAGACATGACCATCCTTAATTCAGCCTACAGGAGCTTCCAAATTGTTCTGGTGCATCTAATAGCCCACACGACTATAACAGTTATGGGGAAAGCTGATATGCTTCTGCTCCCCCAAAGTGGTCACCCCACCTCAGGGAAAGGCATCGAGTACCACCAAGCACTGCTTGATGCATTGGGAACCACCACCTACACTGAATTCAGCAGCGACTCAGAGCCTCAAAGGCAGCTCTACACAAGCCCAAAATGCAGAGCCCACACCCAGCTGGTGGCACAGGCCATCAGCCCCTTACCTTTGAGAGATCCTCTGTGCCTCCCTGCTGGCTCTGGCTCAGGAGAGGCGAGTGCCGCATCAGGGGGTCCTGCAGCAGGTCCAGGCGCGGCCTCTTGGTTTCAATGAACTCCAAGTCCGATGGCTTGGTCAGGTCAGAGAGATAGGAATGCCCCTCGGTCCTCAGGTGCAGCTCCTGAGATCTGGGGACAAAGGGAAAGGAGCCTTTAGAGAAGAAACTACCTCTGCTTTCCTCTGCTCCACGACTGCAAACCACTCGAGGAGGACAGGGCTCAACGTCTGCCCATTTTCCAGACGGATCCACGTGGGGAGGCCAGGTGGCCCTGCACTCACACATCTCAGGTCTCTGCACACCCAGATGCACAGCCCCATGGCTCGGCTGCTGGGCATGGTGCACGTCCTGGAGCAGGACCAGCACCACCCTCCACGCCCAAGGGGCCACCCTGGTGTCCCCTTCCTCAGCACTGCTGCTGTGTCACCTGCAGAGCCCCGCTGCCATCTCCTGTCCCACCACACGCAGTGGGTGGCTGTCCCTACACTGGGACAAAGTGAACAAGGCTGCAGGTCTGAGCCTTCCCTGTCATGGCACATGGGCCGGGCTGGTGAGAAAAATGCAAAGCTTGGAAAATCCTCAAATCTGCCCCATAAATCCTCCCCTCCTCTGCCTCCAAGACTAGGCAGAGCCCCCTTCTGCCACATTTGACTTATTTAGTCAAAGGTACCTGCACCGCTGTTTATATTTAGTGTCTCCTATAGGAATACCAAAGATTATATGTTGGGGAAAAAATGCCTACTCCTCCGTGGCTAGACAGTAGGGATTTATTTTTCCAGGATGGGGGAGGAAAGAAACCAGCCACATGTAGTTGCACGTCTCTGACACAGACCTGGCAGGCTGTAAAGGCACATTATCCAGTGATAGCAACTGCACCAACGAGTCACACCGACCTCAAACATCTTTTACCTGTTAAATATGATGCAGTTGGTAATACCTGGAGAGTGGGTTTGGTTTTGCTTTTTTTAAACAAATGTTGAACTTTTTTTGTAGCTCTGTTTTTCTTAGCAGGACTCTCCTGTGGGAATTGTAAAGGGATCCTACAAAAATACATTAAACCTTTTACTATGCCCTAGGATCAGCTTTGCTGCAGCAGCTCCAAGGGTGTGTTTTTAACACTTCAGGCAGAAGTGTCTCTTAAAAAAAATAAAAATAAAATGAAGCACAGGAGAGTCAAAGGTTGTGAAAAAACATGGGTTTTTTTCTTTTCCCCATAAACAAGATTGTTGCAATTCTCTTGAGCTGGTGTTAAAGTGTCCTCCTCAGTTACCAAACACTAACAAACTTAACAGCCTTTGGAGCTGCTTGAAGGGGAGAGAGAAGGGGATATGTTTTGTCAAGAGCAAGCAGAGAAGACAGGGGGTCTTACACATCGTTTGCCCCCCACCCACAAACTGCAACTGCTGACATTACACATCTCAGAGAAGATGGCAAAAAGCAAAGGATCCAGAGTGCCCTGAAGCCAGGAACTATAATGGCTCTGAATTGCATTCAGGGAGAGGATCTGTTAGAAAGCCACCCTCTCAGGGGCACAACCCTGAGCACTACCCTGTGCCCTCCCCTGCAGCAGCGTGGCCAACTTAACCCACCTCCAGGGAACTGAGAGAAAATTGGGGGGGTATTTTTTAATTTAAACATCAGCAGCACGTGCATGCCAAGCTCTGCTGCTGTGGGTTTGGCGTCGGGATGGGGCAGCAGCTTTGCTGCTGACACACAGAAACAGAACCTGGCTCATCCTCTTCCTCCTGCCCAGCAAAAAGGGGACAGGAGAATGGGGAGACTCCAGCACTTCCTTTGGTGCTCCAAACGTCCGAGACAATGCTCAGCTCACACAGCAAACCCTTCAGAGCTGAACAGCCCTGAAATCTGGCACTGAAGCACAGCTCGCTTCACCTGCAAACACTTTCATGCTGAATGATCCTCAACTTTTCTCAGCAAGTCCAGAAATCTCTCCTGGCACCTCTCAGGTTTCCTGCTGCCTGGTCCCAGCCCTTCACGCAATCCCTGCCTGCCCACAGCTGCACGCCAGCATTTCAGGCTCTGCTGTAAAACCCAGGAACAATAAGCAACTGTTGAGCTGGGCAGGTGCTAAAATATTCCAACACCCAAGGTCCTGCTGTACTGAGGCAATTAAAAATCAGATGTATTTATTTTCACTTCTTCCCCCTTTTAAAGGCCGTATTAGCAAGAAGCTGCTAATTGACAAAGGGACGACTCCAAGACCTCTGCAGTTGTCAGGAACCCGACACAAGTGCTCCACTCAGGAAAAACCCATGGATTCTGAAGATAAGAGCACCACTGAGCTTTACAAAGGCGGTTACTCACAGCGAGGCAGGGGCCATGCCAGGGAAAGCAGCTGCAATGTTATAAGGTGCTATTTTATTTCCATTTCCACATCCACTGGAACAGCTATTAACTTTATCCACTGGAATTTCCAGCCGCTCCCGAGATTACTTTGCCCAACACAACCCGCTCAGCCTGTCCTGGCTGCAAACACAAATGCTTTTGCTTGAAGCCTTCACACCTTTCACTCTTCACATCCACACCTGCAGCAAGCTCTTTACCACAGACTTTTATACAGCGACGACGCTGCTGTCAGAGCAAAAATGACTCTGCTTGAAAAACCCTCTCATTACACCGAGGTTGGGGTTTGCTGCATTTTCCAAATAGTTCCCACCCGTCTGGTTTATTCCAGAGATTTCTACTTTGCTGAAGGGAAAGAGTGTTTTTAATTGCATGTGAGTTGTGCATAATTAAATGAAGCAAAGTGAATGCCAGCGTTAATTATGAAGTGGGGCAGGTTAGTCTTCACCTGAGTCCTTCACCACGAACACTGAGCTACTTCAGAGAAGCGGAGCAGCGTGAGATGTGCTGACACACAAGGCTGGGTGCCCAGGGTTTGCCCAACTTCCAACCACCCTCACACAGCTCTGCTCGGGGCAGGTCCAGGTCCAGAAGACCGAGATAACCCAAGATGAGACCTTTGGTTTATTACTAATGCCACAAAGGAACGGCACCCTCCCAGCCGCAGAGCTGCGTTACTCGTTCACCGGGGCTGGTGCCTCCGCAGACTCACAGAAGGTGTAAGGAAGGTACGAGCAGATAAAATCCTACAGCAATGTGGGCTGTCTGCAGCTCACTCCAGCAAGTGTGGATGACCACGACCTAGGGAAAAAACATCCTCTGCCTACACCAGAGCCAGCTAAGCACAAGATGGGCTCAAAACGGGGGTTGTCCTGTAGCTGGGTATCAAGGAATCACAGAATCCTTAAGGTTGGAAAAGACCTCTAAAATTATTGAGTCCAGTCATTAAGCTGAGAGCTGGGGAGAGAGGATCAAATGAGATATTCTGAGCTGCCCTTGGGACTTGTAAGAGCAGTTGTGATGTGATCTTACCGTAAGGGATCTTACTTACACTTTCCTGAAGCCAAATCACTGGGAAATGGGCAAGTACAAAGTTCTCAGAAGGCCAAAGACTCTCCCTCCCCACTAAGCCACTGTCCATTTCCTCAGAGCAGCACAACCCTCCCCTGCACTTCAGACCTTCCCATTTCTCCCTCAGCTGAGCAGCAGAAGGTGGCTCCAGGAGGAATGGTGGCACAGCATGCAGCAAACCCAGCTTGACTTCCTGCAGCCTCGGGCACCGAGGGCTCAAAGCATTGGCAGCGATTCCGAGCCAGCTCCCACCAACTTCCCAGCAATAACACACTATAAGAGTTGCTCCCATCTGCAAATACTGTTCCTTACACCATAGGGCCAAACAACATAACCAGGTTGGAAAACTGATTCTCAGTGTCTCCTGGGACCAGAACCAAGACAAACGACGGCCTTGCTGAGGCTGTTTATTTCCTCCAGCTGAGATGGTTTGGTGGGAAATTGTCTCCAAAGATAAGTTCTAAAAAGAGTATTCAACCCCCACAGGTACAGACAGACAATAAAATGCTTTTGAGAGACAGTAATATAGAAAACCACTGGTATTGAAGTGAATTATTTATAGCCAACGCTAAGATTTGTCAGAGGTTTCAACAACCCCTTTACAGCTAATGAGAGCCACAGTGTGAGACTGGGCAAATTGGGACCTGTTAAAGAGAGAACTGGAGGGTTTGTAGGAGCAAACCTGCCATCAGGCACCTAAAAAACATGTCCAGGACCAGCTGATATATTCCATTTGTCATGTAGGTGGAGAGGGAGATAAACCATGGTGACTTGATGGGAAGAGCTGCGTGTCTGGGCGGGAAGATGGAGTGCCCACACCCTCAGCCAAGTCTGCCAGCAGCAGGACTGAGCTTTCCCAAGCCAAAGGTGTGGGACAGCCTGGAGCAGGATGCTTAGCTCACCATGTGGCCCAGCTGAAGGACTCCCAGGTCCTCAGGAGCTCTGACCAAGCACCCAAGTGCACCCTTGGGATGCTCAGGTTGCACATTCCCACACAAGGGCAGGGAATGCCCTGCACAACCCCTCAGCCACCTTCTTCCAAGCCAACTGCAATTTAGATAAGAGCAGATGCTTTATTTAGAACTTGCATATTGAAGATCCCCATACACAGAGCCTGAATTATTCATGGACAGGACCAGCAGAAGCTTTAAGGCCATGGCACTGCCTCATTCAAGAGGAGGAGAAGGAATATTTGTCTCTCTCCACAAGCTCCCCTACATGCTTTCTCCAGGCATACAAAACTGGAGCCTGCCAGGAAAGCCCTCTTAGCAGTCCTGAGGTGGCTGGAATACTCCTGAACCAATGGCTTCAGAGACATCCCATGCCCTCGGCCACTCTCCATGTCCATCCATGGACATGCCAGGCAGCCCACACCGGAGTCTGCAAGGTAGGGCTTGTCCCCAGGTGCCTACACACCAGCATCTGCCCTCTCCAGATGTTGTCTTCCTGTGTTCAATTATGGGGAAGAAAAAACCACAGCTCCTGGTACATAATTTCCAGAGTGAAAGACACAGATATATGGTTGTGGGAATTTCAGCTGCACCACCGCTCACTCCTGAGAAAAGGATCACCTTTAAAAATGGAAACTTAATTAAAAACCATAAATAAAATCAAATGGGTCATGCTGTTACCTTGGGAGCAGCTGGTGCCATTTGGCCCAGCACAAATGAAGACCGAGTGATTTCCAGCACCACTCGCACACCGCCCCAGCTTCCCACTGCTCCCTGGCCAGCAGGATTTATCCCATTCAAATCCCATTCCAGAGGCACAGTGATTTGGCCTGCTCTCCATGTGCCACACTGCACAGGGCTATCTCAGATGGCTGCAGAAATGCAGCAGCTGTTTAATGTATCCTAAATGCCATCCTGCAGCTCCACACCGGGCAAACTCTTCAGACTCCTTGTGCCTGCTAAGCAGAGCGGCTCCAAAGGAGGAGCGTGGTCTCCTGAATTGGGAAAATAATCTTCTATGAAAATAGTGACTCATCTCATTCTGGACAAAGGTGGAATACACTGTGTTAACACACATTCCACTTATTTACAGCCACATTTTCTGCCTGAGAAGCACAGAGAAGCATCCACCCCAGCATTCCTGCATTAATATGGAACCTTGCTCTAAAATCCTAACACATACGAAAAGTCAGAAAAATCCAGTTCCTTGATTTTTCAGACCCCTCACCCATTGGCACCTGTCATTTAACACTCAACCCAGTTTTTCTCACTTCTTTTGAGGACCAAAATATATATAGAAGAGGGAAAAAAAGCCCTAATCCTTGTCACCTTGCCAGGACATTCCACTGCAAGTATTCATGGTACGACTTGTACCAACAGCAGATCCTGAAATACTTCTCTTCGCTCCTGCAGACCAGTTGGCACAGCCAACTGAACAAGCTCAGGGGAAGTCTGTGGAACCTTCCAAGAAAAAGCCTGCTACCAAAAAAACCATCACGGAAAGCAGCACATCCCTGCAAAGACAGGCAGAGCCAATTTTCCCTATAGCAAGAGATTCAGAGTGGTTCAGGTTTTCCTTCCTTCCTCCAGCCAGCATTGCTGCACAGGGCGTTCAAGTCTTTGCCCAGCCACCAAGGGGTGATGACAACTCTTGATTCTGATGTATGTGGAGAAGGCCAGTCTGCAACTTCCCAACAAGCTTCTTGCTCAGGAAGCCCCAAAATGCAGGACCATCTCAGCATTCCATTCCTTCCAGCAAGTTACCACTCAACACCTCTTTGCCAACAATACGTGATTCATGCTTAAGACATTGTGCCCATGGCGAAATGCTTCACCTCTTGTTCCCTTTCCACTGAATCACAACTAACCACCAGCCTGGTGGTTACAGCAAAACTGCAGCCAGGAGAGACTGAAAACATGCACAGCTGGAGGAAGCCCAAACAGTTTCTGTGGGATTTCGAGCATCCCCAGGGTCAAGCCTCCAATACCACATGCAGAGACAGCCTGCAGAGGCTTTCAAGATCTGTCCAAAGTGAAGGTAAAGCCAAAATAGGAGACAACCCCCCAAAACCAGCACATGGAGTAAAGTGGACCCCTGAAGTTTCCAGGACAGGAGGGCAAACAGCAGCCACTCACCAGGCAGGTGGGCTCAGAGGAACTGGGACCGAGTGGTGTGAGGGCTGAACCACTCTCCAGCTGCAGGCAGTGCCCTGGGTAAGTGAAGGCACGGTGATGGTAGGGCAGGGATGTCCACCTGGGAATGCACATGGGGCTCGATCTCCAGCGCTGTCAGCCTGCCACATCCCACTTGCACCAGACTTGCAAGCTGATATCCTTAAGGAGCAGAGAGATCCTGGAAGCGCATCAGCCACCACAACTAAGAGCAGACAGGCTGCTTCCTCTGAACTCCCAAAGCAACAGGGGGTTGGAAGGCTTCCCTTCTGCTGACACTTGCTTCAAGGGGAGGATTGTCACGTGCCCAGCACCACTGAGTGCCAGGTGGGCTGTCAGGCAGGGAACCACAGCGAGGGCCTTCCTTTCAGACACAGCACGCCCCTGTGCTTCCCTCTGCTCACCTCCTATGCCATGGTGTGGATGTTGTTTGCCTTGGTCTCCCTCCTCCCAGCCCCTCACGCCGAGAGCCAGCTGCCTCTGCTCGAAACCATCAATCCCAGCCCAGGAACAAAGCCAAGGCGCTGAGCCTGCCAAGGGGACTCAGCTGCAGAGACGGCTGCCATTGCCACCCGCCCTCACTCAGGCTCTGCTCTGCACCAGGAAGAGCTACAGCTATTTTTTGGGGAGGGCACCAATGACCAACCCAACCTGCTTCAGGAGCTCCAGGGTCTTGGCCCTGGGACCCTCAGGTGAGTGACCACCACCCAAAGGGCTCCTCTTGCAACACAGCTGGCACTGTTACAACAGATCCTCAGACCACAAAGGGGAATCAGCAAAGCCCCCAGAGGATGGAATTTTAAGTGTAGGGCTTAAAGATGCAGAGAAACAGCAGTTGGCTTTGCAAAACAGACTAACACCTCCCCAACCCCAACGGCACCCAATTTGAATCACCTCAATAACTAATGACATTGGATTGAAAATTTATTTATAATTTCTTCAAAGACCCCCTCTTCTGCATTTCCAGATGCTCCCAAAAATTTTCAATGGGTCTATCACCCAGGCACAAGATGTCAACTGAACTGAAGCAGTATTTTTAGCTTTACTACATAGTATAATTTTTGCAAAAGTACAAATTTTTGGACATTAAGGGGAAAAGGGATGAAATCTAAGGTATTAAAAGAGTTCCTTTTTATAGCATGCCAAAACCTCACCATTCAGGTTGAAAGTGAGGTACCATGATAAGCATATGGATGTGTAACATCCCCCGACAACTTCGATTAACATTTACCCATGTTCATGTGACTGTCAACATAAAAATAAATGTGGGGACTTTGAAACATTTGTAAACCAAAGGAAGATGCCTGGGTGACCACACCAGATCAGGCATGTGGTACAGCAGACACCAAGGTTTGCAGTTGGGCTTTTTAGTGATATGGAAAAACCAAGATACATTTTTTTAAACAGCTTATTACTGGAGAGCAGAACTGCGTCTCCATTTTGCAAGCCATCAGTAGTGTGAAAAACAAAAACAGGCAGGAGCACGTTGCTGGGTCCTCTTTACCCATCTCCCCCAAATTTAGCTAAATCTGACCCAATTACAACCTAACCGTGTAACTCTGTGCTAAGAAATCAAAGCACTGAGAAATCAAAGCGAGCCAAGGCAGCACAACGTGCTGCAATAAATTATGGGTTATCAGAAGTGACACAACCCTCTGTACGTGCAGGTGCCACAGGCATAACCCAGAAGGGCACGTCCAGATGCAAAACGAACTTTGGAAGCTACTTTTTGCCTCCAAATTCTCATGGGTTTGTTTCTGCTGAGCACCAAGCTGAACCCAACCTACCAGAAAAAAGAGGATCCTGTCTGTATTTATTATACATTCAGCACCCTGAGTTCTTACTCCTCTCCCCTAACAATGACAATTTTAGGGAAACTGATTCATCTCTGACTCTGCATGGGTTTTGTTCTTAGCCTAAGGAATAAGCATTAAAAAAATTGTTTTGCATAAATCTACTGTAGCAAGGCTCTTATTTCACTTCCAGGCCAGGTTTTTTTCCCAAACCACTAAACATCAAATGCAGAAGAGAAACTGTGAGAGAGAGCAGCGTTTTGCATTGAAACAGAGAGTGAGAGTGATGTCCTTCAAACAAATCAGCTCCTGTGGTTAAAGCATGTACAGCATTCCCAGCCACAGCACTTGCCTGACTTGCACCTAAAAACACTGCCAGCCTCCCATGAGACTGCAGCAGGAAACAGGGACACAGGGAGAGGCACGAGGGGAGCAGACAGGAAAAAGGCAGCTCGGAGAAAGTTGTGAGGGGAACGAAGAAAGAGAAACAAAAACAATGAAAGCGGGGAGGAAGCACAGCAGCAGAGGAAGCGGAGATGGGGGAGGAAATGAGCTCTTCTCACTCCTCCCTGCAGCCTCGGGAGCCACAGACCAAACTCAACCACACAGCTTCATTTCCTATGCTGAAGAAGCCAACACAACCAGTCACAGCAACGTGAAGTTTCACGGAAGTGAGGGGGTGGTTTTTTTGTTGTTTGTTGTTTTTAAGACTTCTTTAAAACGCACGACAGACAAAGGCAAGAAACCAGAAGGCAAAGGAGCCACTTGCCTTAACACAAGGAAGCTGAACTGGGGCTGAGCCTGAGCACAGTCAGCACCCAGACACAGCACCCCACTGCCCCGGTCCCTCCCAACCCTCCTGCTCCCACCACAGCCCTGCACAAAATGCTGGCTGATGCAGGCAGGGATCTGTACCTTTCATTGCCCGGTTGGAACTCGGAGAGCAGGGACGGCCTCCGCCGCTGCGGCTGCATGATAGACCCTGGCGGGAGGTGGGAAGCGAAATCCCTGGAATGATGCTGGTACTCCAACAGCGCCACGTCCTGCAGAAACAAACACACAAGAGCCTGTCAGCCTGGTGGGAACTTCCAAGCAAGCACAGAACAACTCAAAAAAACCCATGCAGATATTCCTCCTTTGAAGCACTGGGCCACAAAGCTCAGTGCTTTCCCCTCCCCAGAAGGTTCCCAGTAACTCCCAGTCCCACACCACACTGGAATGGTAGCTCAGCCCCTTGCTGAAGCTGCCTCCAGCCTTTTCCTGGGGCTGCAGGCAGGGCTGGCTCCTGGGAAAGGACCCCAGCAAGCCCAACCCAGCCACTGAGCACCCACACAGGGATTTTTGGCATCCAAGCAGTCCTGATGACAACTGCGGATCCAAGAGCAAGAACAGGTATGAACAAAATGAAGTCAGGATACTTTCAGCTTCAATAATCCACACAGTAGAGTGGAAAAGGAAAAAAAGGGAGGGAAAAAAAGACAGAAGAAAAATCACAAATGTTATCTTGAAAATGTGCCTTTAAACACAGCTCCCCTGGGCTGAGCTCAAGGGGTTTGAAAGGACAGTTTGCTACTTATTATGTGTACATCCCTTTTGTTCCTTGACCCTTGGAGAGTACAGTACAGTATGTTCCTGATTTTAATTAAATAAGAAGCCCTCCTGCTCTGTGCCACAGACTGATTCCAGCAGCAGTATTTTAGGCAGCTACATTCAACTGCTATTTTTTATTTGCAGATAGATACTTGACCAGCAGACTAATCATCTAATTAACTAAGACCTTCAGCAATGGCATAGAAAGCCCTGTCACAGAATAACCCTGGTAACACTGACACATATTTACCTTAGAAGAACCAATTCCACCTGGGAGTCTATTTTTGAACAGTTCTCAACTGAAACAAGAAAGCTTTAACTTCCTCAAAAAGAAAAAAGGAATTTCAGGGTCTATAAAGAAAAAAAATCACTAAATAAGACACCACGTGCATGTAGATGGTGTAGGCAGGGGGGTCTCAGCCTCAACAGCTCCAACAGGAATTATTTGATTTGATGTAGTGACGATCAGCATGCTCCAGCCCTAGGGAAGCTGGGGAATTGCCCCAGCAAGGTGCATGGCAGGCAAAGAAAGGATTTGGGAGCCTGAACAGCAACAACCTGAGCCTGGAGATCCCCCTCTCTCAAGCTGGAAGTGAACAGAGCAGCCTAGCAGTGGATGTCATGCTCTCCTCTCGCCAGTTGTGGAATAGAAGGGAGTATCAAGGCCCAACATCTCTGACCATCAGAGAGTAAAAGGAGAGTTTTTCTGGAAAGTCAGGAAGAAAATCAGACATTATAAACACTTGGTCTGGGGAAGCCAAGAAAAACAGATCCCCTACTTCACATCCAACCTCTCCTGCACAAAAGCTGAAAAGACTAAATATCAAAGGGAGGAGGAAGGGGAATTGGGGTGTCCTGTGGCCACCACTTCTTGTGCCTAGAAAGCTGAGCTAGATTTTGGAATCAAGTTTATTTCTCCCCTGTATCAGACCATAGCGTGGTGCTGCTCATTTTCTGTTCTGACCAATGTTGGGAAACACCAGGAACAGAACTCTGCCAGCCCCAGCTCCTGGCTGGCCCCTCCAGCCTGGCCATCCCAGACCGCAGCCTCTGGGATAAGGGGTGTCTGCAGACAGGTTCTTGCAACATTAAGAAGGGCATGACTTGGACAGCGTCCACTGATCCTCACAGGGCTGTTCTGCTGTAAATCCAGGTGTTGAGGGAGGATGAAACCCCATGACGCTGCTTTTCCTTCAGCTCTAGAGTCCATTCATGGGGGGCTGCAGGACAGAACGTGCCATCAGTCCAGCCACAGATGGGACACACACAGACATCTGAAGTGAGGGAGCCCATCAGCTCTGACAGCCCCAGCCAAAGCAGAATCCCTGCCTATGAACAAGCTTCCCCACGTTCACACTTGTCCTGGTTTTAAATTAAAAATAAATATTTAAATAGAAGAGTGATGCAGCTCCTGACATCCACCTACAAAACAAACACATCGTGTCTGGGAAGACACACCAACAGGCCCAAAACCAGGACCGTCACCTTCTGTGGGCGTATAAACAAGAATTACCCGTCTGGGAGGCTCAAAGGCTGTGCCCTTGAGAAAAAAAAAAAAAAGGCTCTTGCATGTCCCAAGAACCATCTGTTTTTCCTTTTCCCCCTGCCCACACTCAGCTGAGCTTTTGCCTCCTCTAACCCATCAGAAAGTGGCTGGTGGAGCTCAGAACCTGCTGGCATGGCCTGAAGTGACTCTGACCTGCTCTGCCTTGCTTACATCCACATTGGGTTTTACAAGAAGAAAACAAAACCTAAAAATTAGTGAGGAGGATTAAAATTGACAGATTTCTGTGCCCTGTGATGAACTGTTAAGAGGCACTGTGGAAGTCCTGGCAGGACGTAGGTGGATTAATTGCTCAGAAAGTTACTCCACTAAATTGCACTGGGAGCTGTCACAGTGTTTTTCAAATGCAAACACCAGAAAGGTTTATGAGCTGCCTTCAAACTGCCTGGTGGACTTGGCAGTGCTGGGCTAACGGTGGGACTTGATGATTCTATAGGTATTTTCCAACCTAAGTGATTCTGTGATTCAGAAGAGGCTTCAATTTTCTCTAACAGAGTTTTAAAGACACCTGCTGGGAGGCACCTTGCTGCCAGCACCACTGCACCTTCCACATAGACACGGACACGAGAACAGCACCCAGTGGGTACCACCTGAATTCCCCATCACTGAGGCACACAAATGCGATTTAGCCCTCACCCTGACCTCAATTTCTGGCACCTGCTCACGGGCAACTCTAAGACACCTGAAATAAAACAACTAGAGAACCCTGGAGCCCTAAACTACATGTTGCTTCTTTTCCTCTCCATTGTTTTGCTGGGTTTTGCTCAATTCTATTTTTTGCTCATTCTCTCCCTCTGCATCTCTTCCTGCCCTCTGCAAACCTTCCTCTCACCCCACAAATCTGCTGATTTGCCAGAGCACTCTCACCAGGGCTTTCAAATCTCCAATTGCCTCCAGTAAGGACTTCCTTCTACACCAACTTTCCTGTTGTTCCTTGTGGTTCGTGTGCTCCCACACAGATGTACTTTGGGAAGCTTTGCAAATTTTGTGAATTCAGTAAAAGTCAGGACACAAATCAAGGAAGCAGAAAGGAAGCAGAAAGATCATGGATAGTCAGGGGCTCTAGTAAATCAACCGATTTGGGGGAGGACTGCCACCAGGAGTGCCACGGCACCATAAACCACCCCAGCAGAGCAGGGCAGCACCAGACAAATCTTTAGATAAATGAAATGCTAAAGACCCAAAAGCGGCCTCATTGAACCACACTTCTTCATGCAGCAGACTGAAGAGGTACTTAGGCCCAGCCTAAGGGACTGAAAGTCTCCTTTGCTCCCAACCAGGAAGGTTGAACACGTCCGTGCTGCCCGTGCGTGGGGTGCTGGGAGGGAGAGCCAGGGAAAGCATCCTGAGTCTCAAGGCTTCTGTGTTATCACTTGATTTGGCAGTGCCAAGAACACCATTTCCATCCCCTTCCTGGTAAATCCTCTGACCCCAAGTAATCTCAGTCTACCAGGCTCATTTAGATTTGCTAATCAAACTGTTTAAAGCCAGGCTCCTGCACGCAGTATTACAGAGAAGCTCTTGGCAACACACAGAGAAAGCCCAACGGAAGGAAAAAGGAAGACGCTTCCTCCCCACACCCCCCTTCTAAAATTATTTTAAAGCTTTCAGCCTGCTGCCTTACCTACCATAAAGTCTCCAGCAAACTCTTCAGTGTTGTCCCCGACCTCAGGATAACCCCCACACTAAGCCAACAACTGCAGGCAGCCGCGCAGCCGTTCTGCCTCTCTCGCTTTCTGTTTTGGACACGTGCACTTGCTGGTGTGCTTCATTTCTCCTTCCCCTGCCTGCAGCTGCTGGGTCCTGGCTGCCTGATCTCCAACCAGGAGGAAGACAGGGAGGTCTGAGAGCGATGCTGGCAGCACCCCCGGGTGCTGACCCGCAGCACACGGCGCCAGACAACGCCATGCCACGGCCAGCAGCACCTCTGACCCCGTGCTCCCAGCTCCAGCACCAGCACAGCCACACAGACAAGGCATCTACCGACTGCTCCATCCAGATGGCCTCCCCACAGCTCCAAGAATTAGCCTCTGAGGAGGAGACCTGAGAGATGGGAGGCCTGCAGAAAGGAAACCTGGAGCTGGTCTTGCAACAGAAAGGCAAACTGCTCCTCCTCTCTTCCTCCCACCAGCAGAAAAACAAGTACAATCACCCAGTGCTTCTGGCTTCCTTGGAAAACAGCTCTGGAGCAAACCCATGGAGACTTAGAGCGCAGCCAGGTGAGAACCTGCAGCACAGCTCGAGCAGCCCAAAGCGTGAGATCCGTCCTCGTCGCTTACCACGTCCTCAACCGAGAGAGCAGCCGGGAGCTCCCCGCCGAGTTTCGGTGTAAGACAGCTTTGCTTAAAAGCCACCGGTGCTTGTTTTGCCGAGGTGCCGAGGAGGAGCAGCCCGGGGTCAGCCACCACATCCGCCAGCTGAGCCAGCTCCCCGGCGGAGAGGAGAGCGGCACTCGAATCACGACATGGGGCACAGGCAGTGCCGCACCTGCGGAGCTCCCCGGCACAGGAGAGCACAGGAGAGCACAGGAGAGCTCGCCCAGCGACAAAGCCGCTGCCCCACGCTGTCCTCGTCACCTCTTGCAGGCAGACAAACAGGCCTGGGCACTGCACACGCTCCTCGAGGAGCAAATCCCAGCTCCTCGCCACCTCCACCGAGGATCAGGGCTGCTCGTTACAAGCTCACCCAGCACTGTATTGCAAATCATTTTTACTTTCTAACAATGTGCTGTTTCTGCTAAAACAGTCAATGAGGCCAATTAATAACGGTGTGGGTACAATAGTGAGAAAAAACAATGCCAAAACATCCCTATTTATTTCACTTCTCATGAACTGTCCCTTATCTAATCTCACAAAGGATGCCTGGTCTGTCCCTGCTGCTCGTGAGCGGCTCGCGTGCTGTTCTGGGAACTGTTAACCGCAGGGGAAGTGGTGGGTGACAGCAGAGGGCTGCTGCCCCCCAGACCGTGGCACTGATGGCACAAGGAGCCACAGCTGGACACTTTACAGCTGCTGCTGTGGCATGTCCCATGTGGCCCAGAGCTGCCCAACATGGTGTCCAAGACATGACCACACAGCTTTGGACTGCAAAGCCACCCCATCCCCTGGGAAGCACGGGGCTTGTTGAGCTTCCTGCACCCCCAGAACCACACAGCCAGCATGGAGCAGCATATCCCAACCTGGAAAGTGCCAGGGCCTCAAACCATCTAGTAATTAATATGTAGGGTGGACAAAGCAGCACGGCCACCACTCTGGTGGCTTTGTTAGAGACAGGGGATGTCCCCCACCCCTGCTCTGCACACCCTCAACTTTGGAAAAAGAAGTTGGCCTGACATCTCTTTCTGCCAGCAGTGAGCGTGACCTATTTTAGCAATAAAAGGAAAAGTTCTCTGGTGCCTGGATACCCCTTGGCACTGGCAGCACAGCATTTGCTCATCAGACCGAGAAATGCACTTTTTAGCATTTGCCTGAAGAAAATAATTTTTCCCAAAGTCAATTCTCAAAGGTAAAAGGAAGGGGAAAGGTTTGGGAGGAACCAGGGCGGTAGCAGAGCTGTCACTGCATAAGGTCCAGACACAGCTTGGGCTGCGAGGGGACCAGTGTGGCACACAGCCCACCACGCGCAGCCTCCCCAGCCCAGAGGAACCATGCTCTGCTGCTGAAAACCTCCTCTGAAGTGCAAAGGAGGTGATTATTGATCCAAACAGGTTGTCCACAAGCACAATGCTGTCTGCCCAACTTCCTCCCCAAAACACTGGGAGGAGTTCACTGCAGATTTAAGAAAAAAATATCAACAACATAAACCAAACAATAACTCCTCCACAATCAGCTCCCCTGTTGGAAGATAAGGTCAGTAATAAAAACCTGGCTGAATACATGCATTTTTATCTTGCCTATGGGGATGCAACATGTGCTGAAAAGACAAATGCCCTTATTGTTCCGAGACAGTCTCATTGCCATCCATCTCTCAGAAGCTGCTGACTTGGCCTTTTGTTTGAGGAGGTGACCACACTGCGCGTGGCCCCTTATTGGAAGGCATTGATTCCTGCTGCCACCCCTGCACCGAGGCCACGGCTGCTGCCAGCACCGACAGCGCCTGTGCCAGCTGCACAGCCCTGCATCCTTCTCGATGCCCTCTCCCACCTCTCCAGCAAAGCAGGGCTGTTAGCAGTGCTTGGCTGCCCTGTCTGAATGTGCCATTCATGGAGAAGTCACGTCTCGGTGAGGACAGCTCTCAGCTGCTGTGGCTTCCCGGTCATCTGACCGGTGCCGGGTGCTGGAGCCAGCCGCCAGCCCGCTCCCCAGCAGCCAGAGGTGCCACAGAGCAGCAGCACATCCACTACAGTGCTGCTTTTCAGCCTCTCTCCATCACAAGACTTTTGTCCCAGTCGCATCCAGGCGCCTTTGAGTCGGGAACGACCCGTCTGCCCTTCCTCCAGCCCCCACGCCTGGTGCTGTGCTTCCTGAAGCCATGAACACCCATTCAGGGTGAGCAGCAGCTCTCTTCACACAACAAACCCAAACTTTCCACCTTAAAAGCACCAGATCACTTAGCTCATCATCGCATCTCTTCTGTAGCATAGTCCCCCACCATCTCCTACCACACCTGCTCCCATACAACACCCACAACCCCTCTGCAGGTCCACATAGGGCCCTTTCAGCTTTCCATGTCCCCTGCTCTCTCCTACTCTTCCTTACACCTCCATAACAAATCCTTCACTTGCTCAGTATTTTGAATAAATGCTGTGACAATGACAACCAGCAAAAGTCTTCCAGAAGGTGCCTCCAGGGCCTGGTAGGGCAGTGCAATCAGAGTCAGGCCTGAAGCACAGGAAAAGGCTCCAAAAGTGGCTTTAGTGGGTCTCCACCTTTGCCAAACCACATAAGCAGTGAAAGTTCTTTCTTCTCCTGGGGATTTACAATCTTCCAACCAAAAGCAAAGCATCACCTTCTGCAGCAAATCATGACCAAAAAGCAGATTAGGGAGCAACCACAGAAGTTTACTGTAGCTTGAAGTAAAAGAAGCATTTTGGATAAAGCCTGTATCCTAGGGAAAACAAGATTTAAATACAAACTGCTGTAAGCCAACTCCTTCCTCCTGGCAATGGGAGGGAGACCCTAGGGCAAGGAATTAGGTGTCCTGTTCTTTCACCTCCATGCTCTCCCAGTCCCACAGCAGAAAGGCAATTTTCCCAAATCCACCGCTGAGCTGCTCCGAGCTAATGCAATCTGTCACTGGAGTGGTACTCAAGAGAGATCGCGCTGAGTTCTCGTGACAGACCCGATCACAGTCGGTATTTCCCAGGTATGTCTTTTATTTTCAAGTCATTCCTTAAAACATTATCTGGAGCCCGGAAGGCAGAATTCAGGATGCCCCTCGCTCAGCTGGTAGCAGGAGGTTGTTTTTTGTTCTCAGAGGTGGTGCACCATAAACTCTTCCGTTCTGCCGCTTGCTGGAGCACTGACACACACTGGCATTTTGCTCCCAGGAGACAAAAGTGTGAATAACCACTCCAAGGAAACCCAACACAGCAGCAGTAACGCACAGCACAGTGCCCCTGTGCAGGCTTACCTGTGCCACAGCCATCATGTCACCGCCGAGAGCAGCGAGCTCCTGCCATCGCCGGAGCCTGCGCCTCCTGACAGCACCTTCCACAGCAGGACACTGCATTTAACCCGCCCTGCTCACACTGGTGGGAGGAGGAGTCTGGGCAGGGAAGGCACTCCATTCCCCCCAGGCCACCTTTTGGCTTGGACACCAAATCAACACGCAAGTTTGCACCAAGCTCTTGTCTCTGGTTCGCACAGACAAGGAAGTTATTTATCATGGGCCAAAGCAAACGAGCGACCGGGCCGGGACGCTCCGGCACAAGGGTTGTTTTGCAAATGGGGAGCTTAATGAAGGAGCTACTGAGCTGCTTCCAGGCAGGAGGGATGGCACAGGAAAAGCACAATGGTCTCAAAGCAAAGGAGTTGAGGAAGGCTTAAGCTCACCTTTCCATCCCAGATGAAGCTGTGTGTTGGGAATGGGGGCAAACAGCAGGCAGGAGGCAAAATGAGCCTCTTGTTTAGTAGGGAGGGAAAAGTGCTCACAAAGGGGAAATCAAGTGATGATGGAGCACCAATTTCATATGAATGTGCACACACTCCAACCTACCAATCCCCAATCCTGTTTAGTATCTCTAGAAGGTTAAACACATAAAGCACCCCAAAAGCAGAAGCTGTTTTGTCACAGAGGCTGCTGCTTGAGGACACCTTGTGTACCCAACCCCCAACATGTCCTGCAGCTGATACCACCCTCCTGGAAAGCCCAGCCTGCATCCAAAGCCACTCCTGCTCTGAAATGTCAGGGCACTAACAGGAGCAGGAAGGCTGGTAAGGAGGTCACATCAAGAAACTGGATTCACACAGGAGGAAAAGAGGGGAACCCTTCTGTTCCCAGGGAATATTGATTATGAAGAGGCTTTAAAAAGAAAGGGATATGTGCACTACACAGGAAAATTGATCTGTTTACAGAAAATATCTGCAGGTTGTCTGAAAATGAATATCCTTCATGCAAAAGTTTCCTTTGAGAGAGCATGAACTTTGGACACATTAGAAGGTTAAGAGCGTAAGTAATGTGTTTTTTCACCTTTAGCTAAAGGTCACGGAGCATTCAAACAATTCCTCTGTTTCCATGCTGAACATGACAGAAGTCAACTGTGCACCCCAACACTATGGCTAATGAATATGGAAAATAGAAATGTTTTCCCTGCACTTTGGCCAAGAACCACTCCGTGCCCTTAAGAAGAAACTGCTGATTATTGGAGATTTTAGTTTTACCTCAAGAAAGTCAAACAAACCAGAACCTTTTCACCAAGCTTCCTTCTTCCCGTTAAAAACATGTTGACTTGTCAAAGCTTTTTGCAAGTCATTGTCTACTAAGACAGAATTAAATCCAGGGTCATTATAAAATTTTGCACCATTTTCAGCCTTCCCAACAGCTGTTGAGACCAGTAAGGAGGAAGAGGAGGAAGACACCTGAGTATGGTTGGGGACCTGCTTACCCTGTGGAGGAGCCCGTTTGCTGTGTCACCCATTGGAGAGGGCTCAGTCTGGGTCAGACCCACGGGTTCACAGCCCTGCCCAAAGTTGGCAACCAAGAGTGAAACCAGCCAGCAAACATCCTCACTCAACCGGTACTGGTTCTTCTCTGCCAGCTCCAAACTCAGCAGCAGCTTGTGGAACATGCTGCTGGCAGGAGGTGCCCATATCTACAAAGCATATTTCTGTTTGTTTACTTGAAATACACTTCTTTTCCCCCCCATTTTGTTGGATATTCCCTTGGGTTTTATGTGATGGGAAAAGAAAAATCCCCCAGCCTGCTTCCACTGCCTCCTGCCCCTTCACAACATCCCCTCTCACTTGCCTCATCTGTGAAATCAAACAGCTGCAATCCTTTAAATCACTTTTCATAAAGTGTCTCCAAGCCTAAAATAATGTCACGGCTCATTTCTGAGCTCAGCATTCCTGCCGCGCCGCATTTCCCTGGGTGCGACCGTCACAGTTGGGCTGTGATTATTTATTTATATTATAATAGCATTTGCAGCCCTGCTGTGCTCAGCCCTGCACACGCGCCCAGGAGGTGACCCAGGGTGTTTCCACCACCAGGATAAGGATCCCTGAGCTGACAAATTCCCAGTTCTCAGGAAACGATGTCTTGGAATGCAACAAACCAGAACCAAAATTTAATTAGATGCAAGACAAGTTAGTGTCGGGTTGGTTTTGGCCTCTCTTGGTTTCTTCCAAACAAGCTCTCACTGTGCAAACACACCCCATGACAAAACTGACCTGGCCAAGACATGCAAGCAAATACCGCTGACTTTTAATATTAAACAGTGCAGCAACTTCAAAGGAACTGGGCTCTCCTCTCCCAAGCAATCCCACCGGAGATAGCTCCAGCCCCAGAGCCACGGCCAGGCTCCAGCTCACGGCGCCGCCGAGCAAGAGACACGTGTTTGTGAACAGCTGAGAGCGGCGGGGCAGATCATGCAGGGACACGCTCCCAGAAACACGCTGCCTCCCCTCCCAGCACAGGCAAGGTGCGTCGGTTCGTGTGGGGCTGGCACGCTTCTGCCGAGAGGAGCCTTCTGGCTTTCCACCCAAAAACATCTCAGCTCGGCCCTCTCCTACATCCAGACACCCAAAAGGTATCGCATAACTTCGGGGGATTACATGTGGCTGTAAAAATAGCTTCTAGAAGCAAATGCCAGCAGCTTCTTCCAACATTAACACAACAGAATAAAACCAGTGTTCACTGCAGGCTGCAGAAACCCCCAGCTCCAGCCCACTGCAAATAACTGCCCTGCTGTGCTCATCCTGCTGTTGCAGCACTAAGGGGAAGCAGTTGGGATTTTGCAGGAGACAAGGGCACAGCACCCCAAGGACAGGAGCCTTTCACACTCTCTTAAAATCAGTCTCCACGCTGCAGACTGAGGTTCCTTTGGTTTGCTTTTAAACCACAGTCTTGCAACAACTGCAGATCGTGCTCACCTGGTCACATCCTCCTCCTGCTCGGGTTCTGATAAAAAGAGAACTGGGATTTTCTTTTTGAGACAAATGCTTTTGGTTATGTTCCAGCCCCCAAACAAACACGCTCACACTGATGGAAGCAAAGCTCCCATAAATCGAACCAGGTCAGCGTGTCTCATACCCAGGATGAAAAGCTTCTTTGTGCAGCAGCACGCAGGCCCCGAGCGATGTAGATGAGCCAGCAAACGCAGCCAAGAGCTCGTCCCGCGCCCTCCTTAACGTTTCTATTTCAAAGCCTTTCCAATCGCCAGCTCTGCTCCCTGTGCCACTCTGTTAAAGCCAGTTAAAGAGGGCAAATGTGGGAATTTCAGCCCTTCACTGACATTTCATGGGTTTCCAGGCTCTCAAGTCGAAGTCACGCCAAAAACCAGCAGAATCTGACCATTCAGTCAAATGTAACCCCCAGACAAGGTCTCCTTGCTGGCTTGTGTTACAGGCACCTTCCTGGCTGTGGCCACCTCACTCTGACCCACCAAGAAGCAGCTCCAAAGACCCTTGGAAGTGTGAGCCAGACTCCAGCACCTAATAAGATTCCTTTAAGCAGCCTGAGCTGACTAAAGCTGTTCCACTAAGAAGAGTTTCTTCTGTTAAGGGCTTAAACCTTCACCCATCCGGGGTGAGCAAACACAGGCGTGAGATGGCACAGAAAGGAGAGGCTGGACCCAGGTGAATTAACCTCTGCGAGTTCCAGTACATTCAACAAGACACAGCCAAAAAAAAGATCATCTCCAGCTTATGCCTGGATCCAAGAAGAGAAAAGACTGCAAATCAAGACTAAGAAGGGGGGGAAAGGGGGGAAAGGATAAAATGGAAAGCTCAGCAGCTCAGTTATCTTCTTGCTTCCCAGGAGTGCAGCATAAACAGAGGCAGGTCTCCTAAGGAAGGGCAGGAGGCAGGTTCAGTCTCAGTAGTTTGCCTGGGAACCAGGAGAGCTCTCCTGTGGGTGTGAGGAGTAAGGACTGGGCTCGCTGGGAAGCAGTGAGCCCACACGTAGAAGAGGATAGTCCTTCCCTGGTGATTCAGTGCCAAGGAAAGGCCGGGCCAAAGAGGGCTGGAGGTGCTGCCGCTCCACAAGAATGGTCAAACCTTCCCCTTTGCCCAAAGGCTGGATGCTGCACCCAACCAAGGGTGCTCTTACCAGGAGGACAAATGGACATGGGTGCTCAGAAATGATGAGCCAGAGCCCATGAGCACTGCTAGGTGCTAGGAAAAGGCTGGAAAGAGAGCAAAAAACTGAAAGCACCATATGGAGAAACAAAAGAGGATCCCATGAGAGAGGAACAATGAAATCCCGTACCACAGGCACGGAAACGGTCTGATTTCTCTGTAACAGCCACATCCGAGGCTGGCGCAGCTGAACCGCTGCCCCAGCGCCGGGCACACCCACGTGGCTCCCGCCCCGCGTGCGGGTGGGGAAGGAAAGGCTCGGCCTTACCGCGTGCGGTCGGGCAATCTGCACCGGGTAGGACATGGCGTGCGGGGGGTAGCGCGGCTCGGCCGCGCGCCAGCTCTGCGCCACGGGCTGCGTGGAGCCAGACATGTCCAGAGAGCGGGCGCGGCGGGCGCGGCTTCCAAATCGCCAGCGAAGGGTTAGGAGAGCCGGGAGCTCCTCTTCATCGTGTGTGTGCTCTCCACGTCACGCAATAGCTGGAAGGGAACAGGAGAGCAGCAGGTTAAAATTCAGTCAACCGCAGTTGCGTGAGACAACCGAACATCAGGCCTTGGGCGAACACCAAAACCTCACTGCCCTCGCAATTCCCCAGCAGCCCCGTTTTCCGTTTGGTAAACCCCACCGTCAAGTGTTCTCTGTAGATTACTCCTATCACAGGAAGTCCAAATGTAAGATTTTCCCAAATTTCTCCCACCCAATTTCCCTGGAAAGCCCTCACCCAGCACCACCAGGACTAGGAAGCCAAATTGGCAGCTGTTTATTTGGATCCTGTTGATCTCTAAGTCTCTTGGTGATGGATATTTTTTTGGGGGGTGACTCAGTTTCCAAAAACACAGTCTAGAGTTTTGGCATTTCAACACAAGGTCCAAAAACGCACACGGTTCCTCCCCAGCCCATCCCTTTCGACATCCACACTCTCACATGTCAGTGATCTTCTTTCCAAGCTGTGGCCACTTCTGCAGCCCTCTGAGGCAAGTCCTGATCTAATGGCAGGAGGGTCACCAGGCACCAATCTCGCCTGCAACTGTGTCAATCCACAAAGCTATGCTAAAACCCAGGACTAAAGCATGTCCCACACCTCCAGTGCCACCTGGATCAGCTTTTCTGATAGGGACCAAAAGCCAGAGAATACACCACAGCCCCGAGGGTATTTTCACAAACACCTCTGTCACCCACTCGTTCACTCCTGTACCACCTGTTGCAATTCCTTTAGCAGCTGCAACAAAATCAGGAAAACCAACGAAGTGGGAAGGTGCCCCTTGGCCCCAAGGGGAGATACACAAGTTACTGATTTTTATAGATACTTCACATTGTTTGCTTGGTGATGATTTTAAGCCTCCTGTTTTTTGTCTGGACTACAATGAAAAATAACAAAGGGCTAAATGCTGCCCTTCATCACTGTCAGTGTGAGGTGCATTAACTATTATTCTCAAATTAACAGTTAGTCATACAAAGCATAAAATCCCACTGCTGCCTGCCTGAGTCAGGGGATGTTATCCGGACTGATCCCAAGCAGGGACAGCTCCAGCTCCGTGGGACACATCCTCCATCCCAGCCAACGCTGTGCACGCTCGCACGCCTCCTCCCCAGTGCAGGTAAATGTTATGTATGGATTTGTGCCAGGTTTTTGGCAGCATCAAACTCTTCCACCAGCACACCAGGAAACAGCAAAGGAAACTTCCAGCGCCACAAGCTCCCGGCAGCCTCTCCCCATACTTGTGGTCTCTGTGCAGAGGGACCACAGCCAGCCCCAGCCAACGCTATTTCAACTGAAACAGCAGTTGGCATGTAGAAAAACCAAAAACGGGGTGGGAAAGCAGGAAAAAAAAGAAAAAGAAAGAAGAAGCTTTTCTTTTTCTATTTCTTTTCCCTCCTGCGAGACCACAGATGAACCCGTGCTGATAAACCCCTCGCTATCTGCTGCAGGCAGGCAGTGGGGCTGCCTCACTGGTTTGCCAGCATCGATGCAGCCTCAGAGCCAGAAATAAACCAAACCAAGGCAACGGCCCCTGGCAGCCAGGCACGACAAGCGGCCAGTGGAAAGCAGCCCAGGGAGGCCCTTCTCACGCAGAGGTCAAAGTTTACAGAAATCATCTTTTCAGCAAATCCCCATGAAGCCTAAGGATGACAGACACACAAAGACATCACCACGTTCCTGATGAGGGTCAGGTGAGTCTCCTCGGAAAAAGGTATTTTGCCAAGTGACAAATGGAAAAAGACACGGCAAGGTTTAGCTCTCAAGGCAGGGTGCAAAGGGACAACCAGGTCCCTCCTGCTTTCAGCTCACTCCCTGCACAAGAACTGGGATTCCCCCCAGTTCTGGACCCACTTATCCCTGCTGAGCCCCAGGGCACCTTACCAGGGAAGCACCAGGGGCCTGGGAGCAGCCCGACCCTCATCCCAGACGAGACAGCCTCCCCAAGGCAGAGCTTGGCGTGCTCAGTGCAATCCACCCCCGGCAGGAAAGCCCCTGTGCACGCGGGGGAATTCAGAGGCACCCAGAACAGGCATATTTATACTTCCACTATGACTGTCCCACGTCCCCTCGCGCTTCCGACTGGATGGGACTTTAATCACCCATTCCCAACCTAAGCTGGGGGCTGTGCCAGGAGCATGTGGTTCAACACCCGCTGTGCTCACCCTCCAGGGACACAGCAGCACCTTCCCAGGAGACACCAGCACCCTCCCAGCCCTCCTGCAGCCCATGTGCTGCTCCAGCAGCAAACCCTCCCTGCAGCTGCCAAGGACACATGCACGGGGATCTCGAGGGCTCCAAAAGCTCCGTGGGATCTGCAGTAATTTAAGGTACTTTCCCAATAACAGATTCAAACTCGGACATCTTGGCTTACGGCCATTGACAAGTTAATTAGCACATGCAAATATATATATATATACACACACACACACTCATACACACACACACACATTCCAACCCAGAGTCTCTGGCAGCCAAGGCTTCCTGGAAGCACAGCAGGTAGACCTGACCATGCTGAGGCAGCTGTCTACAGTAAAAGAAACAGGATGATTTTTTTTTTTAAACTCTTCAGATCAGCAGTTCAGCTTAAAACACAGCACCAGGTGCAAAGCCACATGGTATCAAGCTCCAAAACAGTTTAAAAGCTTTTTTGCCTTGGTTTGTACAACTAAAAAAAATTAACAGCCTACTACAGGAATACAGACACAGGATGCAAATGCAAGGGCCAACAAAACCATCCTGCACCAAGGCACAGCATCTGTGAGCCGTGTCCTGCATTAATCACAAGCTAACAGGAACACAAAAGGATTTTTCCTTAACAAGGGCAGCAAACCACCTCTGCCTCTACTGAGGGCTCTTATTAGAAGCCCTGGGAAGACAAAAGTAAAAATCACATGGTCCTTGCAAACAGGCAGAAAGCACTGTCCGTGCATTTCCACATCTGCAAACAGCAGGTCACCAGCAAGATCTCAGCGCAAGCCCAAGGCCCTGAATGTTTCTGCCACAGTAGGACTGTGGGCTGGAGCCAAACAAGGTCACCAAAGCACTGGGGCAGCTCCACAGATGCCTCAGGTCACACCTCAGATTCCATTTTCACACTCCCTGTGCCCAGCCCAGCTCCACTCCGGGGAGGAGGGTCCATGACCAGCAGGCAAAAAGGCTACGGGTGCTCCCACTGGGGAGTAAGGTGGGAGCACGTCCTGCTGGGGGTGCACCGGTGCCCTCCAGAGCTGGGTGCACCTGGGACACTGCTAGGCCACTTATTCCCAGCAAAAGTCACTGACGTGCCTCCACAACCCTTTAGTAATTATTTTTAAGAGAGAAACACAAACAGTAGGAACAGATTAATGGGAATAGGAGAAAGAGTGCAGCCAGGCTCTTTAAATCTTTAAAATCAAACTGTTTGGTTCTTACTTTCTCAACTGATTTTGATGAAGAACAGACATTGTCTCACAGGAAAGGTATTTCGCCCCCCCAGTTGGAGTCTCCATCTGAGACTGTTTTACCCATAGACCTGCATTAGCCATTACAGCACTAGGTACCAGGAGATTTATGGTCTCTGATTAGGAACAGGAGAAAGCTGGAGGTTATCATCAAAATCTGAATCAGGGCTACAACATGAACCTGAGGAGGAGGTGAGTGCCTATGGAACCTCCTGTACCTCTTTCCACCTGTTGAAAGACTCACAGGACTCTGCCCCACTGCTGAAGTCTTCAAAACTCCCCCATCCTCCCCCTGCTCCTCTGTTTCTCCTCTTCACATGCCATTTACTGACTAAAATTGTTTCCCCGTCACCTGTTCTCCCAATTCACACCACAAAAGCACACTACAAGCCACTGCAAGTCGCTGCAGGCTGCCCCACATGCCAGGGAGCTCTGCCCCAGCGCCTGCCAGCTCCCAGCAGTGTCCCCCAGCTCTGGCACAGCCTGTGCTAATAGGGAGCACAGCACTGGGCCAAGCACATCCACAACCAGCCCAAAAGATGGGCACAGATGAGTCCACAGCACCCTGCAGTCACCTGTGGATTCCCAGCCAGCAGCACACAGGGTTGTAGAGCTCCATCCTGGCCCTTCTCACCTGGATACAGGCAAGACCCTGTTAAAACCCTACAGCTCTAAAATAAGGGGTTCGCAATTAAATCCACTTGCAAAAAAAAAAAATTAATTAACATCATTCAACACACTTGTGGCTCTTCAAAGGTAGAACCAACCTTCCCAATCTGTTCCAGACTCTTCCGGGAGAGCAGGATTCCCAGGCGAGGTCCCTGGCTTCACTGGCACAACACAAATGTGGGCCAGTTGCTGTAATTACCCCATGCCTCAGTTCATCTATCTGAAAGGTGAGAACAACAAGACACTCCCAGTTCACAGAAAATTCCGGTTCATCTGTTCTCAGAGGAGTTTTAAAGATCCCAATGAAAACACGTGGCTCAAGTTCAAAAAACACTTTTTGGTTTTTTTTTTTTTTAAAGCAAGGACATGCTGAAATAAGATTAACAGAATATTTTGTTTCTTAAGTCCAGAGTAATGTTACTCAACTTGTGGTCTACGGACCATGGATGGTCTACAGAAGACGTTAAGAGGCAGCCCACAAAATGACTGCAAAATACCTTATTAAAAGGCAAAAACTAGTACCACCACACCATGCAGACATGGCAAATAAGAGAAATGCTGTTGGCACTCACCATTGTATTTAACTGAAGAGTATTGACAACAAAGCTCACGTTTAATTACATTAAATGATGCAGTTTTTGGAAAAAACAACAAAGTCATCTTTAATCAAATGCTAAATACACGACAATTTTCTTCCTCAAACAAGAAATAAAAGGTATATATCCTCCAGTCAACTGACGTATTTTGAAATAAAAGTTAAGGAGACCTTTGTTAATGATGCTTAATTAATACTGAGCTCTAACCTTCAAGAGCCCAACCAATCCAGATGCCTAAAAAACCCCAGCACCCAGTTGTGTGTGGGACAGAAGAGCTCATTGCTCGCTGGCTGCCTCCCCATTGACGTGCAGCTCTAGATCAAAACCAGACCCGAAAAGCAGCTAAGAGATTTACTCACTCTTGCTTTAAAGGACTAGTGGAAGCAGAAATAATTAAGATGCGATGAAAATGGGTAGAGAGACGCTCCTAAGAAATGCACCACAACATAACGTTAATGGATTTGTCTAATCAATATGTGCATGAAATTTTATGGGAAGACAGTTGACATTATGCACAAATATTTGTATGTACTGTATCTATGAAGTCCTTTCAAGAGGAAAGCAGGCTGTCTGCCACAAATTTAGGGCTCTATTCAGAACAACAAAGATGACAATGTCAGTGTCTGCAGCCCGGCAATCCACAGTTCAATCACAGCAGAGCACAGAGGTTTTACATTAACATTGCAGCACGGGGTCAACAGAATAGATCAGGCACATCCTGAGCTCTGTGGCATAAAGGAGAGGTTATTCCAACCCCAGGGATCAAGGCTTGCACCTGCATATGATACTAAAACATTTTCCTTTCTTTGGAGGAGTACAGAAGTCAAGCCGGACTGGCAGCACCCTGCACATGATGGTCAGACCCTGTGATGCCTCAGCTGCCCCTCCAACAGCGATACCCAAAACAGCTCTTGTCCCATTCCCCAGCTCTCCCACTGGCAGAGCCCTCCTCCCTGTTCTTTTTTGTCCAGATGACTTCTGAACTATATTGTTTCCTTGCCTGACCAACAGTGCAGATGCACAAGCAATTATGGCAGCAGATCTGGGGGAAGACGGGGCCTTGCAGCACCATGACAGAGTTGCTGAGAGCAGGGTGTTGCCCTTGTAAGAAGGTACAAGCACTCCCTAAGGCCATGGAGGGGGATGACAGAAGCTCAGGAGCTGAAGTCTCTCATCCTGGTTTGCTGTCTCATAGCTGCAATCAGGCTGCATCAGCTCTCCCAACCACGGCACGGCTCCACACAGAACCGGTTCCAATCCCTGCTGAAAGATGACTTCTCTGCCCTGCTCCTATCACTGCCCAAAGCAGCAAAGCAGGATTTGCCACTTGTATTTCTCCTTTTCAATCTTTCCAAGCTATTTTGGGCATGGGACCCATGTTTAGCTCTGCCCCAAGATAACCTTTGCCAGCAGTTGTGTACAGATCTTGGCACTGCAGCAGCACGGAGCAAGGTCAGAGCATTGGGTTTTGCCAGCCCCATTCCCAGTAGTGTTTCGAAAAGCAGGTTTGCCAGACCAGCTGCTCCCGGCAGCAGCACAGCACTGACCTGATGCTTCTGGGAAAGGACATGCTGACTGTGCACTGCCATTCCTGTCCCTGACAGCCCTCGCTCAGACCCCAGCCCACAGCAGGAGAATCGGATTCCCCAAGAGCCGATGAGACACCTGCACGCCCGCCCCAGCACTGCTCCTTGTCAGGGGAGCACTTGCTGGGGATTGCACACGCTTTAAGTACATCTCACCCTCAGCAAAGGGGCTGCAAGTAACCTCGTGGTGGTTCCCAGAGGGACATGTATGTGCTTAAAAGAACAAGACTGACCCATTTCTTTTTGCAGGAGCACTCGGCCATCACTCCCCAGCCGCAGGGACATTGTCTTATTAAAATGCACACGCCACCAAGTGCCAGCCTGGCCATAGCTCCAGCCTCAGGTCAGTGCCAACATGGCCAGTCTGAGTCTTTGCTTTTCAAATCCTGTCACAATGTGATTCTTTTCCTTTAGTCTCCCTACTCCTATTGCTGGATTCACCCCTTCTAATCAATTTAAAAAACGTTAAGCACCTCCCGATTTTGCAGCTGAGACTGGTAAACCATGCAGACAACCCATGGCTCTTTGAACAGCGAGCCTGTCAGCAGGGACGTGATGGCAGAGCTGCTCCTGTTATGCAACAGCATCGTTGCTCCCGTGCCAGGGCACCCACAGCCCTGCAAAGCCATTCCCATGCTGCTCCGCCGGGAAGTGGGGACAGGGCACGCACACGGCCACACACAACCCACAGCTACCGACTGCCAGCTGCAGCCTAAATGCCCAAAAGGGACACTTCAAGTAATTAAAGATAGTGACAAGGAACAGTGAAACAGAAACCCACACTAAAAAAAAAAGGGGGGGGGGGGGGGGGGGATTTGGATCCATGCACAGGCCATGCATGGAACAAAGGAGTTATTTTAAGTCTGGGCTGGAAATAGAAAACAAATTAGACCATGCAAGGCCTTTGTTGAAGATGATCTGCAAAGACAAATGGAAACGCCTGGAGAGGAAATTAAAAAAAACCAAACACGAAACCACCCGGGCACTGGGACTGCAAAGGGAAACAGGGCAGGGGACTGGAGAAGGAAAGGAAAGGAGTGACAATCAGATGCCAAAGCAGAGAATAGGCAGCCAAAAAGGAGACAGATAAGAAAACCAGTGCAGGACAGCAAAAGCAGCCTAACAGAACTGACTGGTAAAACCCCAGGGACGGAAAAATTACTGAAAATGCCCCATTTTGTGGTGGAAGCCCATCCCAAAGTCCCAGATACAGAAATGCAGGAGTTGAAACTAAAAAGCACATCTGCTATGGCAAGATGGGCTGTGCAAAGAACAAACCAAACCCTCCTCCTCTTCTGCCCAACCCCCTGTCTGGCAGCCTGGCGTGCTGCAATATTCGCCCTGTGCTGCCACATCCACCTGGGATGGGATCCAGGCCATTTTAACCATGGTGCGAGTGCACACAGCCTGTTCCAGGACAAAGCTCCTTCTCTCCCCACTCCCAGACCCCACCTCTCCTTGGTCTCTTCCCTGTTCACTCTATACAACATCTTTCTCACTTCAGCTACTCCCCTCTTACATTAAACATGGGCTTAAATGCTGGAACTGCTATGCAGTTCTAATCTCAGTTGAATAAACACACACCAGCAAGTTTAAATCAAAAAACCCCACGCAGTTCCTTGCTGACAATGATACTGCAACCATGTGGCTATTTCAGCCAGGCTCCCAAGTGCATTAAACAGCACATTAACAACCCTCACTGTAACAACACATCACCACTGGGTCCACTTGCTGCTCCCAGGAGCCACCCTGAAGCCCAGGCTACCCAGACAAACAAGGCTTTTAAAATGCAAGGCAGATTACAAAGCACCTGCGAGATTTATTTATATATTTTGCACAGAACACGCTGCTCATTTGATTTTCAAACCCTTCAGTTCATGTTGCTAAAGAGACAGGTCCTCTGATGTCTTGGGCACGTTCATGAAAGCGAGGGGAGTCATCTCCTCCAGATCCTTTTGTTGAACAAATTACTCAGCTCAGGAGTGACATTTTCGGTTATTTACATCCTGAATAAAGAAGGGAAATTCATTTTCTGGAGTTCCTAAGATAAGTTCTTTGAGGCAGATTGTACCGCTAAACATTTTCTCCTTTCGCACGTTCCCAATTTCAAAGGCGACAAAACATCTTTGCCTTCTAAATTATTCCTTTTCTTTCATGATCCTCTAATGATTCAGGAGTCTAAACTTCACACGAGGATCTTTGAAGAGCACCAACTGCCAGCATAAAAGCTGAACTATTATGACAAACTGAACAATTTAATGCCTCCCTAGGAAGACACGTGCAAAGGAACAGAATTACCTTAGGGAACCGAAACGAAGCCTGCAAATAAATTAAATGACCTGTAAACCAAGGTACTCAAAAATATATGAGATGCTATGCAGCTGTGCCATAAAATATCACTAAAGGAGGGAGTCTTTTGGGAGCAGAGCTGTTTTGAACTAACCCATTTCACTCCTGGTTTTCACTGCAGTTGCTACACGTACCCAGCACACCCCTGCACCCCAGACTCAGGGTGGGAACTGAAGGAACGCTACCTCGGTCACTTGTGGTGGTCTGTCAAACACCAGCTCTGAACCCTCCCCTAGGTCTTCCTCCTAACATCCTCCAGGTAATTACTAGCAGATAGAGTCAATTTTCAGCCCAGGTTAATAATTGAATTCCAGCTATTTGTTCCTGCACGTTGCTGCTGCTTTCATTTCTCCCCAGGAACACCGATGAGAAGTTCTGGCTCGCTGGTGGCCCAGCGAAAGGAGCTGCTCATTAGCTCACAGCACATCAGTCGGACAGACAGGTCTAAGAGGTATGAGCCATTAATTGGGTATGTTCTGCTTTCCTTGGCTAGGTAATTAATAGCTTCTAGACAGAAAGTCAAAGTCTCTCTAGAGGCACCAAAAAATTCCAGTGTTTGCATACAATGAGGACAATTTGCAGTGAGGGAAGGGGAGCAGGAGAACATCACCTCCACCTCCTCCTCCATCCCCTTGTCAAATACATAAACCACAGCCTACTGCAGCAAGAGGCCTGGACTGCAGCAAACCTGTTCTGGATCCACAGAGGAGTCTTACCCTGAAAAGCAGGAAAGGTTTACACAGCTCCAGCTCCCTCCAGCTTCACTCCAAGGCAAACGGCACTTTGCAGGAGCCAGGCTTTGGGTTGTGTTTCTACAGACGGGCCTACAACACAGATGGGGATTCCTGATGTGTTTAATAACTGAGCTCCTGCAAGCAGGCAAACGGGATTTCAGTGCTTCCCTGCCAAGCTCAGTCCTGCTGACAACAAGCTGTCCAAGGCTGTCAGTCACCCCCCAGCAGAGCAGGAGTCCTGCCTTGTTGATCAGGACACTTTTCAAACTGCAGTCGGACCCTTTCTCATTTGCCTCTCCTGGGCTCGGAGCAATGATTTTCAGCCTGTCATGCACAGGTTTCTGGGAGCCTGTGGACCCAGTGTGCAGGAGTCCTTGAAAGGTGACTGTAATTCATGCTACACAGATGAGACATCTTGAAGGGTCTGCTCTTCCAGAGAGAAGCGACAGGTGCCAGCAAGACAGGGTCAGAAGACTCTGCTCTCCCTGCCCTGTCACATGAGAGGGAGGGGAGACTTTTGCCTTGTCTGCTGGCAAAATGCCCGGTCCCTGGGCTATCAGTCCATCCTGTTTAGCAATTGATGAACTCAAAGCTATTTAGTAATAATAATTAATAACTACTTCGAAAAACCCCCTCATCTGCCCATGTCAAGCTATTCCCAAGACGAATCACTGGCCCAATTTGCTGCTGCCACTGTGCAGGCACAAGCAGGTACCTCCTGTCCCGGGGCCGAGGTTTCAAAGGGCTCCTCAGCCTCCAGCCTTTCAGCCGTGTAACAGAAACAAAAAAAAAACCATGAGGGAAGTGTCTGACACAAAGCAATCTTCCTCATCTGGGCAAACAGCAGCTCTGTCTCCGAGTCACTGAGCTCAGACCAAGCTGGTCTGGACAAGAGCACTGGGAATGCCAGCAGAGGAAATAGGAGAGCCATAGTCCCAAGGTCAAATATCGCTTTTGTGGAGCTATAGAAACAAATTGCAGCATAATAATCTTTCCAGAGTCCATCTGGGAGGTACTTAAGGATGCTTCCCAGTACCTTCATGCATTGAGCTAATAACCTTGATGAAGGCCTCAGATTTAAACTAAGATGAACGCTCGTTACGCACAGCAAGAAAAGACACAATTTTGGAAATGCCTTGGAAAAGGCATCCAAAATTGTCTCTGCTGAGGCAATGAGTTTCCCGTGGTATCAAGCTGAAACAGGGCAGCTTACACAGGGATAACTAAGATGATTATTGTCCCCAAATCTCCATGACTTCTGCTTGGGCAGTTGAGCTGCTCGTGAGACAACTGCCTTTAACAGCCCTGGTATTTTACTGGGAGTAGCCAGTGATGGTGGATTTCACTGAAAATAACTGTGGTGCCTGTGAGGGCTCTGTACCACAGCACACAGCCCCTCCCTCTGCTCCTACAAAGCCCCCTGAGCCCACCCAGGGAACACAAATCCAACCAAGCACAGACCCTGCCCTCACAGAGAGCCTTACTGTGGGAAAGGCACTGGAAAACACACTCTCCCAGGGAAAAGACAGCACAGAAGTGAAGAGTTCAGGAAAAAAAGAAAAGAAAAAATGAAGCCAAACGCTTTTTAAATAGCCAAGAGGCAATCACAGCACTCCAGGTGCAAAGCAGTCGCATCAGGGGTTCCTCCTGCACAGCTGGCAGTGTGTGTGTGCTCCTGGGGCTCTCCTGCATGGGAAAGTCCTTATTTGTCCATCTTTGGAGCTGCAATTCCAGAAGAATTCACACCAGTGAGTACTGATTACAGCTCAGTAGGCACAGACGTGCCACTTCAAACTGGAAAACCAGCAAGTTTCTGTATTTGGGATAACTCCAGTTTTTAAGCTGTAGAGGAATTTTTATGGATGAACACAGCACACACGCACCCACCCCGTGAAGCTCTGTTGCATACTTTACCCAGGAAATTCAGCCTGCTTTAATACAAAACACTTGACCACAATTTCAACCAATGGAAGAACTGCTTGCCCTTCAAAAGGAGAAATGTCATCCCCCCAGCAGTTGCTCCAAAAAAAACCCCTGTGATTTCCCACACAATTTCTGCCAGACTCTCCCAGCAGTGGCTCCACACAGCTCAGGGGTGCTGCCTGGCAGGACAGAGATGACCCAGTGGAAGACTGTTGACTGACTTAGGCAGGCAGGATAGGGAGCTCCTCAGTCCTCCTCCCACAGCTCTGCTTTAAGGGGTATGGAATGACTTAATTATGCCCCTCAAGGCAGGAAGAAGTCACTTGTCTTTAAACACTCAAACTTTTATTGAGTTAACAAGTTTTAACAAGGTCAAGGCTTGAACAGTAAACTCTTACCCAAAGGGGAATTTGCTGTTTCCCCTCTTGCAGTTCATTGATGTCCCCCACAGTTTATTTCTTATCTCTGGGTTAAAGTGATAAACTTTACAGACAGAGAAAAATCAAGGAAAGAAAATATTTGAGCAGTTAGGGTAAATAAACCTTAATTTTCTTCATCCTATCACAATGTCCCAGAGAAGCACCTGGCACTCTCCACAACACCCACACACATCTCCTTGGAGGGGCCCACAGGCAGGATGGCAAACAGGGCACCCTCATCTGTCACCTCCTGCCCAGAGCAGGGGTAAGATCTGGGAAACCCCCTCTGTTCAAACCACTGTGGTCTCTGCACTGCCAACAGCTGCACAACAGCTGGCTGGGAACTGAACAATGGGCTCAGGCCACTGGAGCCAACCCTTTCTCCCTCCGTTTCCTATGGCATGGCTGGTTGCCGATGAGTAGGAAATCTCCAGAAACAAACACACAAATCTTGCAGACAGATGCTAGAGGTAAAGAAATGAATGCTGAACCGTTTAACAACATGGAAAGAGAAATATTAATTGCAGCCTTCCCCAAAACCACCTCCCTGCTCCCCAGCCCAAGCCTGGAAAAGGCTTCCCAGTTTTGTTTTTACATCAGCCACCCACGGGGCAGGGCCATTCCCACGTCCCCATGTGCTCATTTACATCATCAGCCTTGCCACAATATTTCCAAGTCCTACAAGCTCAGACTGCCAAGGAAAAGCACAGTGTTACCATTCAAACATACACCAGCCACCACAATCATTTAACCATGTGAGCAGAAAGTCACCTACCAGGCAGGAGTGGGGACAGAGGAGAAGTCAGCCCTTGCCAAATGTCACCTACTTCCTACAGCCCCGTGAGAAGTGCAGAGCATCAGGCACGTACCTTGCTCAACCTGCATTTGAGAGGTTCTACTCACTGCCCACCTGAGGATCCCTCAGCAGCAGCCACTGCCCCGAGCAGAAGTGCCATCAATTGGACATAAAGGAGTTTTAATTTCTCAGAGCAGGAGTTTGTACTGGGGTTTGACTGAATTTGCTTTTAAATCAGGTCTGCTTAAACTGGAGCTGGTTTCCTGCTGCGATTCAGATATCCCATTACACAGCTCATCCCAGCTGCCAGCTCTGTACAGCTCAAGCAAATGGAAAGTTGAGCAGTTCATGGAAAAAAATGCTTTTATACACAGACAAAGAAGTCAGATTAAAAAACCCACCGTCCTCTATAATCTTGTGTACAGAATTTACCTCTAGGTTCTGGTACTTGGTTAAATAAAGGAAAGGACAGGTTGGATGGGGGGGTTGAGCAGTCTGATCTAGCGGAGGGTATGATGGGCAGGAGGCTGAAACTTGATCTCTGAGGTCCTTTCAAACACCACCCATTCTAAGATTCTAGGAAAACTCAGAAGACAGCACAGTTCTGGACACAGAGCGAGATGCAGAGCTTAGCCTGCACCTTTCAAAGCAACCTTCCTGCTCTCCCACTCCAACCCAGCCTCTTCAATGAAATCCCAGTTTGGCATCCCACGCCTCTAAGCAAACCACTCTCTTCCCTTTACAACTTTTATTTCCCTCAGCCTGGATCAGACAGGGCCATGGGGGAACGTGCAGGACCTCACCTGCTCTAGCAGCAAGCCAGGGCAGCATGGATGTGTGTGAACAGCCACCAGCATCACCGGGGCTCTGCTCCGAGGCAGCAAAGAGCTCTGCTAGAGCTGCTCCCAAGGACAGTGTCCACAGACACCGGGCAGAACCAAGGGAGCAGACTGTGGTTCTATGCCTTAAACACACCAAGAACAATCTGTAACAAGGTACTTAATACTTCAACACATGAAAGGCCTAAAATATCATTTCTGTCAACTAAATCGGCGCTACAAGTCCACAGCCTGTTTTATTAGCTAGATGCTAATGGAGGTACAATACATCAGGTTCCATTTCAAAAGGTACAAATAGTTTATAAAGGCTTAATCAATCATTAAATAGGTGTTTGAATAAATGGCTGAATCAATCATTATAAGCTCTAAGTAAGCTGTTGGACATTGTAATAATCTGCAGTATCTCCACCTGAGATTCCCACACCTACATATAGAACCCCATCACGTTACAGATCTGAAGAACAGAACATGCTCTCTACAATTTCTTAACTATTTGTACATAAGCTTTAATGTAAATGTAGAACATATATTGCCACATTCTATGTAGGTGATGTTAAAAATACAGACAAAACATTGTGGAGCACTAAGAAGTGGTCCTTTGGGATGGCACTGGAGAATATTTAATAAAGGCAAAAGCTGCAGGCTAATTTCCCCTGGGAGTTCCCATTTAGAGCCTGTCGCAGTGAGAATCCATCACAGACAGCACCGATTCACCCACATCAGAGAGAAAAACCCCCTCTTCCTTCCCCACTGCCAGTCACCAGGATATCACCTGTGGTAAATGAAGGAGCATCTCTTCCAGAGTGCTCCAACACTTCCCAGCTGCTGTGAGTGCAGCTGGTGACCCTCACTCGCCCACTTTGCAGGCTGCAAACCTGAACGTGCCCAGCCACCTCCAGGGGCTGTGAACAGCCCACCACAGGTGAGCAACCAGAGAGGAGAGAGAGCATCCCTCTGTTCAGATGCTTGCTCAGCTTGGAGAAAGCTGCTTGGCAGCCTGAGGCTGTACCCAGTGCCAGTCACTCCCAGCTTGGAGCAACTGGGACTTCAGGAACTGCACGCTCCAGGTCTGATCCATGAAGCTGAGTTTCTCCACAAAGAGAAGATGATGTTTGGCAGCAGCAATTCCCAGCCTTGCTCTCTGGCTTCACACACAAGCCTGTGCTCCCTCATCCAACAAAGAGTTCTGAAGCAGACAGGTGAGGTGATAGAATGAGCTTCACCTCTTTAGATGGAGCTCGTGACACTAAGGTATTCAACATAGCATTTCTCAGGGAATGGAGGGGAAAAAAAAAAAACCTAACAAGTGCTCTCCCACCACCCTCCCCAGCATGGAGAGACCAAACATCTCACCTGAGCTCAACCTGGAGCTGCTACGTGCCTGAGAGGGATGGGAGGAGAAAGGGCCAGCTGAACAGGAAGGGAAATATCTCTTCAACTCCAGCAAGGCAAGATCCCTGCCAAGAAATGCACCACCAGTTCCTCACTGGCTTTACTAAGAGAAGTTACAAACAATAGCACTGAGGCACACAGCTGGAGCAGAGGTTTTTAATTCTTCACTGCTCACAAGTAGCAGCTTTTCCTCCCCTCCTGCTCACCCATCTATCCTCCCTGTGGGTATCCAGCAGGGGATGGAGAGGGACGGAGCACAGATCTTCCCCAGTGCCAGAGCCATCCCTCAGAGCTCCCACCCAGCCTCTCTCATGAACCTGCCTGAGAAGGGTTGTGATCAAGCTCTTGTTTGATCCTCCTGTCATTCATGCCAGGTAACCTTTGTAAATGCTGTTTAGCAACCCCAAAGAGCAAACCAAGCTGCAAGAGATGCAGTTTAACACATAGACTGACACATTAAAGTCACTCACACCCTGCAGCAGCACCACTGTTCTCTTCGGCACACCAACCCAAAGGTTACTTATCAGCAGGTATTCAAATTTCAAAGTAAAACAGTTAAACTTTAAACCATTTAAAGTCTGTATCACACCCATGTGTGCTAAGGAGAGAAGGGAAAGGCATCCTGTCCGACGGTTTAAAAAGATTTCAGGTCACTGTCCCTTATGCAATGAGAGTTACTCTGCTGGATAAGATCAGCCATTAAGCAGGATTACAAATTTATCTTCGCTCAGTAGTGTGATCTTCTACCAATAATCGTATCATGAAAAATAATATGTTTTAAGAATTGCCCTTGGAGTCACTAGCAAGGCATAAAATGCTCGCATGGCAAAAGGCAGAATCTTGTCTTAACTGCAGGGATGCTGCAAAGCACTGAGGTGGGCACAGAGGCAGAAAATGAAACAGCACAGCCCTGGTGTCCACAGCAGCACAAGAAAACCCTGACCATGCTGAGACCCTGCAAATCAAACCAGTGGGGCTCAGTTTGGAGTGAAGAAGATGCTGAAGGATCACCAGCCAACCCATCCCAAGAAGCCAGGATTTGATGCACTCTGCTTCCGATGGTACCTTTCGGTAACTTACATCTGGGCAGTAAAAATAAATACAGACAATCTAAGACATGCAATCCCTTGAGATAATTAAGGACATTTTTACAGTCTCACGCTGCCTTCGCTCGGCACAGAGCAGAGGCAGCTCCAGGAGCAGTGCTGGCCAACAGCTGCCCTACACCTCCCAGGGTGGGTACATCCCACTTTCCCATCACCATCTGCACGGACACTTCAATCTCATCCCACTAATCACCACACCAGGGAGCAGTGGACTACTCCAGCAATGACATCACTGGCAGATTTGATTACAGTGCTGATTACATCATCACCCACAAGAGATTATGCAGCTTTCCAAATGGCACCAGCAGCTTCTAAATGGCTTAGGTGGAGGAAGCCACGCAGGACATATATATTTCAGAAGTCTCAGGCTGTACGTTTAATGGAAGAACTTTCAACACTATCTTTTGGAAATATCCGTGCATGGACAAAGTATTTTCACATGCCGTTGCTAATGTCAGTGAGCCAGCACATGCTTAGGAGAATATTTTGGTTCCTGGAAAAGTCACACGCACGGCGAGCGGAGGGCTCTGCATGAGCGTAACCAACGCGAACGTCAGCGCCGGTCGCGGGGCAACGGGCAACCCCAGACTGGCCAAGTGCACCATCAGGAATGTGTGTGCTGAACCATCTCTCTCCAGGGTGGGAAAAATACTTTTTAAAGCCTATTTAAATGACTTTCAGCAGAAGATAACGAAGTTTAGTAACAGGAACTCAAACGAGAAGCAAGCACCCGTTACAGGATCTGGCACTGTGTGTCCAGGAGCGTGAGAAGGACAGTGTTTTGCTGTCCCCATGCCACACCACCAGCATTAGCTCTGTCACGGGGTGCTGCTGCTTGCTCAGCCTTCCCTCCTCTGCGTGGACTATTTGCAGCAACAGCATTAAAGCAACCATCAAACAGATGCTTAAAAAATGCAGAATGACGTTCAAATGACATCTATCCATAAATCAGCGCAAACCACAAACATCTGAAGAAGATTTTCACTTAATCCAATTTACTGTAATCTCTCTCTTTAGTTAAAATGACAGAAATGTCAAAATGGGACTTTACTCCTCTGTCAAAGCATCTCATGGTGAAAAAGGAAAATAAGCAGGCTCTCGCACACAGCACCACTTATTAGGTTAGGAATGTCAAAACTGTATTTTGATTCTCACTATTAGCAGTCACATCCACATGCTGTACCCTTCTGTTTCACTTCATTTCCCCCAAAAGTGAGCACAGAGCATATGCTCCATGCCAAGCATCATCCAGGCAAAACCACACGTTTTCCGTTTTTGTTCCTGCTGACCCTTGTGCTCATCTCTGTCTGGGAGCACACAGACCCTCCCAGGGCCTCTCAGATCACACAGAAACAGTCTGGTTTACCATCAAAGCTCTCAGGAGGACTCTGTTCTGCTGCTTCCAAAAGAATAAAACAATGCTCCAAGCCTGCTCAACAGACCAACCTCAAACTGCTTTCCCCCATCTCCCCACATTAATTAGCAAATAGGGTAATTGGCTCTCTGCCTGGGAGTTAAGCACATGTGTGTCTGCATATGTATTTTCATGTGTGAGAGTGTGTATCCTTTTCCCCAGTGGTCACAAAAATTAAGCCATTATCCAAGAGTCCAGGAAAGTGAAAGAAAAATACCTACTGTCAGGAGTGGGGTCTTCATGCATTATTTAACAAGAACTCTGTTGGCAAAACTGGTGTTGTTTTTATATAAAAGCTAATAGAAATTGTACCTCCAGGTGTCAAAACACTGATGGTAATTCCTGCTGCCTCAGACATCTTGATGTTTCAATTTTAGCAGTATGAGGAGCCTGCAGGGAATCCAAGAGGGTAAAGTGCTTGTACTCAAAGAGAAGCAGAGAGAAGGAGAGCCTTTTTATTTCTTTATAAAGGGCTCAGGGGAACAGTTCTACTCACTGGAATTATCAGATCTGGTTCCCCTGCTCCTTCCCTTCCTTGAAAGAGGAAAGAGCAAGATAGGCTAACAAGGAGTGATTGTATTGTGTCGACGGGGAAAAAAAAAAATCCACAAGGCTGCTAAGGAGAAGTGAAAAGACAAAGAATTGGTGAACAGAAGATATCGCTGGGGTGCAGCAGCACAAGAGCAGCTGGAAGTAACAGGACACTTCAATGATCTCCAGGGAACAGAGAAGCTGCAATGGAAGCGCAATTTCAACATAGGTTGGGTTTTATTTAGTTTGTGTCTAAAAGCACAGGGACATGTAGGACCCCTCCCAAAGTTCCCTCCCTCCCTAACTTCCAGCTGCATTTCTCCAGCCCATCACACCTCCACAGAGCAAGGACAGGGCTGTGAAGCAATACGAGACTAAGACACATCGAGAGTCCTCTCCCTGACTACCCCAGAAGATACTGCAAACTCCAGTCAAAATCAGAGCCACAGCAAAGGCACCAAGCAGTAAATAAGCTCTGATATTTCAATAATCAATTATGGCACCTATGAAACAGCTTCAGGCCAAAGCTGCACCTGAAAATCAAAGACCATGCAGGCTACTATCCCTAAGCACCCCAATGGAGGCTGCAGGGAGGAGGGTACAGCTCTCCAAATCCACCCTCCTGGGCTGCAGAGTGTTGGAAAGCCCCAGGAACCACCTCATGGTCTGGGCACTCCCGTTTCCATATGGCTTCCACCATGGGGTGGTGGGGGGGACAGACAAGAAGAAAGCAATAGCTCAGGAAGCCACACACAGCTCAGCATGGAGTTCAAGGGAAAAGAAAAACAGCTTCTCCAGGCAGCCACTCAGCCAGAGACACAAAGGTCTTGGAGAGATCCTTCATTGGGTCATGAACTTTCACAACCCCATTGCAAAAACAGTGCTGAGGAAATTCCCGAGGAAAAGTAAATGGACACAAGAGCAAGCTCGGACAGGGAATGCCAGGACGGCTGCTGTTCCCATTTCACTGAAGCACATGCCTAGCCTCCTTCCACCTGGCAGCGCAGCAAACAGCATGCCCACCCCACGGAGCTGCATCCAAGGTACCCCAGGTCCCGCCATGCCTCATGCCTGGAGCACAGCAGGGATGGGGAAGTTACCAGGGCACTCCCCTCCCACACCGACCTGATCCTGTAAGGTTTTCCCAGAGATTTGTACCAGGCCCCCTCCCCACTCTGTCTGCCCGGGTGTCACTTACAGCTCACTAACATTTCAGGGATGGGCGGTCATCACTCCCCCCAGCTCCGTGAGAGTCATTTGTTGCCTCCTTGCTCCTCCAGCCATGTCTCACACTGCGTGGTATAAACTTTAAGAGGCAATGACCTCATCGGAGCTGGGAAGAGGGAGGCGGGGAAATTGGCTACTTGCCACCTTGTCATTTTTCACATAAGAAAAATAATTTATGAGTGAAAGCCCATTTTGTTCATCTGAAAAATAATTTTTTAAAAATCCTACTAAAAGCAGCAGGCCTGCCTTGGAGTGCATCACTTGTACAGCAGCTCCTGGAGCAGCAGCTACCTGGGGTGATGCAGAGCGGGACCCTCAGCACTCCAGGTACCCCCTGCTCCAAAGCACAGGCCCCCAGGCACCCCTAGACACCCCATTGCTCCACCAACCCCATGGAATACATCAGGCTGTGGTGCAAGCATCCCTCTCCTATCCATTAAGGCTGGCTTCCGTCAAGGCGCAGGGAGGGACTTCCAGCTCTCTCTAATTTGTAACTCCTCCAAAAGGGCAATTAAGCAGCCAAACTGTAGCTGCGACTGGGATTTCAGCTCAGTTCTCTGGGATGAGGCCATCAGACAGGGCTCTGCAGCGAGCAGTAACTCCAAGGCATGTCATTAATTTTGCCCAGACATGTATCACACCCCGTTTCAGAACGCACACGGAGCATGTGTGCGGCGCTCTGCAGACGCAGGATACACCGATCCTGCATACTCACACATTTTATATACTCGTATTACTTATGTTATAGATTCACACATACATTACTCATAGCTCTTAAGAACAGAACATACAGTTCATCTTGGCACGAATCCCAGAGAAAGGGAAAAAAAACCCCAAAAAACCCTGCAGTAACAAATCCAAGTTGCATTGAATCCAACAGCATCTGCGGTAGGAGTTAGAGCGGTATTATGGATCATTAAATGATTGAATTATTTTGTGTAACACACCCATGCATCTCCGATAACACCAGGCAAACCTGCTGTTTCAAGGGACATTTCCCCACTCAAAGCGTGTCACTACTCTCCCAAGTTTTTGCCCATAACTGTGAGAAACTGTGGAAAAAGCAGTTTATTTCTGCAGCGTGCATTCAACAAGCTGTTGTGTACATCAGTTCCACTGAGGCACCCCTCAGTGGAACCCCCTGTGTTTCAAGACGGGGCCCAAACACATTCATATGGGACTGCAGCTGTCCCTAAGAAGTTCAGGATCTCTGAGTCAAAAGTGCTGGATGACACTGGAGTCCACTCTCAAGAGCAGTCTGGCACAGCAGCAGGGATATTTCATCTGTACACACCATACAACAGAGCCAAGAAGGCAGATTAGCATGGGCTGAGAAGGTAACTCCTTAGTAGGACACTGTGCAATGAAAGAAAACTTTTAAAAAATCAAAGCACACTGCAGCTTCTATACACCTTTGTAACCTCCATAGCAAGTTTGCAGCACATCAAAGCATTCTGCTTTATATCCCCTCCAAAAATGAGCTTTGTTCACTCTTTGGAGATTTACACTCAATGTTAAAGAGATTAAAAAGTCACATTGCAAGATTCTCATTTACTGGGAGGACTGAGTACAACGAGGAGCAGCACAGCTCACCCCAGCTCTGACTCTGCCCCAGCACAGCCCTCCCGTCCCACCTGCAGCATCCCTCTCCCTGCTGCCACTTTCCAGCCCAGCAAAGCCCCATCCCACCAGAAGCGTCTTCCCCAGGATTACAGGACCATGATCCCCAGAACCAGCAAAACCACCCATTCTCAAAGTTCTGCAGCAGAGTTCACCAGCAATAACTCCCTGTATGCACCAAAACAGCAGCTGCAAACTCCCACTGGCCTGACTGAAGTCAAAACACACCGAGCGCTGCTTTTCAGGCAAACCCAAATTACAGCATCATCTGCTGACTGCTCCCAGGACGAACAAACCCACATTAATTACAGGCTAAACTTTGCAATTCACCTCCCAAAAGCACGAAACATCAGCAAAACTGCTTTGATCCCACTGACAAATCCCCTCTCCAGCCGACGGAGCAACGCATGAGACCAAGATGCCCGGGGGAAAAAAAATTTCCAAACTTTTTCTCTCCTTTTTCCTTGTTGCTACCCACCCCCTAAAATGACATGCTCCCCGCCCAGGAGGGCTGGAGGGATAAAATCACCTCAGAAAGCAGTGGGGGCTCACAAAACCTCGCACTTCACCTCCGCCGGCAAGCAGCCGGGCAACCGCAGGAGTGTGTGCTCAGCCTCCAGCATTAAACACTGCTTCTGTGTCGCCGGGCCAAGTCCCAGTTTTTCAAAGCAACTTCTTTCTGCTCTGGCCTAGTTTAGTTCTCCACACAAAACACCACCAAAACAAAAGCTGCCCAGCCAGCCAGGGGAGGGAAGTGGGGGGTACTTACCTAGCAGCATCCCCACATCACCTCCTGCATCTTTAGCAGCCACCCTCTTAACTTCAAAATAAATAAATAAAGCGAGGCCACACAGCCTTAAAACCAATCTGGAAATGAAATGGAAAGCCTGTAATTATTTCTCAATGCTCCTGCCAGTCTCAGCCTATAAACACAGTGGATTACATAAGTCCACCCCTCCTGTTTTGAAGCCAAAAGTATGAGCTTTTCCTCCAGCTCTGGCAGCAAGTAATAATTCCTCGTCGGCATGGCAACGCTGGCTGGCTTCCAGCAGACAATGGGCGAGTTGAAATACTGCTACGGCCTTTTTATAGCTTAGCTCTGAAAAACCTCTAAAATATTAGCTATCTGATGGCTAACCCAACTTGACAACCTCTTCTCCTTTAACCATTTCCTTCCTGCACCGCCAGCAGGCGTTGCCCAGATGAACGGTCCAGGGTCACTGGGCGGTGGAGCAGGGGATGCTCCTCTTCCCAGGGACAGCACACAGGAACCGTTTCCCATCTACTGGATTTGTTGATTTGTCACAGACACAGCATCTGCAGGAACTGCCACAACCCCATCTGGGCTTTTCCGGGTTTATTTCAGTCTGTTACTCAGCAGGTACATTTGCTCTGCTCGTTGGCTCCAGCAAGCTGCGTGCGAGGTTCTCCTCCTGCTTGCCTGGCCTGAGAGAAAACAGACCACAAAATAACACTTTGTGCATGTGGTTCTGCCACTGCCCTCCTGGGCAAGCTGTGAGCAGGCTGGTGGGGCTCTGGGTGTGATACACAGAGCTGCAGAGCAGCAAGATGCTTTACAAATCCTCTGTCATCACGTGCTGGGAGAATTCCTGCAGCCTTTCGGGACAGCATTGCAGGGATGTCCTGGAGAACCAACTGCACTCGAGATGCCCTGAGCCCCTGCAGCAGTGTAGGGCAACCTGCCCATACAGTCTGGGCTTATTCTGAAGCTGAAGGAGTTAAAAGCAGTAACACATCCCAGCAAGACTGAGAAACAGCAACAGAACTCAAACAGAAGAGGAAAAGACACTCAAGCCATGACAAATGTCAGTGGTATAGGAAGACTGATGAAGTTGAGGAGCCTTGTGATTGAGTTTCAACCAAATCCTACTGAAATGAGCAGCTAACACACACACACAGCAGCTGCCAAGATCATGTGAAGTTAATGTTTACCCTGACTACACACACGCTCTGTCCAGGTGCCCCCACACCCTGGCACAGACCCTGACCACCTGAAGGCCAGCAGGTCCCAGGCACGTTTACACCAACAGGCAGGAGCTCAGTGAGCACCACTGCTGTGTGCTGGCTCTCTGCAGCCCAGAGGAAAACTCACCCCAAGGGCTGGGAGATCCTCTGCAATTTGTTGAATTTTGCAAGTTAGCAAATAAGCAAAGAAAACAATAGAAATTAAAGAGAAAACTGAACAACAGCAGAGCCAAGGCCACCGCAAAACCCCGGTCAGATCCATTCTCAATGCTCAGTTCTCAAAACAGTGTTGCCAGTGTTCACAATCCAGCTCCATGGCTGGAAACAGCTCTGGGAAACCCAAAGGCTCCTGCTCTGCACTGGGGGCTGGTGGCTGTCCGTGGCCAGCCCTCTGCACACAGCAGCCCACTGCCCCTGTGATCTCCAGGCAAGGCTCAAATGCAGGACCCCTGGGAGTCTTTAACACTCAAAACCAGAAGGCAAACAAAAAAAGAATATTTCTTTTTAAATCTCATTAAGTTGCAGAGCATGATTATGATTTTCTAATGTGTAAAGGTGATAACACTGCTTGGAGCTCTTGTTCAATTAATTATTTTATGGGAATAAACATACCAGGAGAGACTAAATGCAAACCATAAAGGTTCCTTGGTACATGTCAGGCTCACAGCTGCTCAGCCTTTGATACAAGGCTACAATTCCTAAAGCCACAGAAGAGCCTAATTCCCACAGCAAAAAAAAAAAAAAAGTCAAGCAATCATCTTAGCACAAACCAGGATGCAGCACACCCTGGCAGATGCTGGTTCCTATACCAAAGTGTGCAAGATGGCCAAAAGCAGCAGCTGTTGCTGCTGATAATTAAATACACGTTGTGCTACCACAGAGCCAGGCAGAGCCACACACACAGGGGGAGAAAACCAGACGTGAGTCCTGTGAGCTGAGAATGGGCTGAAGTTGAGATGCCAGCCCTAAATTTCTTAATGTTGTTTTTTCAAATGAGCAGTCAGGGTCACATGACTGGGACACTTGTGTTTTCTAGGTGAAAACAATAATTTAGTTTCTTTTTAATGGCAAGTTTTCTGCGTTCTGCCCCAGTAAGTTAGAGGTGAACAAGCCACAGAGAACTGAAACCTAAGAACTTCCATGGGGATGGGACTTAGCCCTGCTCTGCTGAATGCCACAGACACAGCTCTGTCTCATGCTCCTCTGCTCCAGTGAAACCTCAGTGTGTCTCAGGACACCTTCCTGAGCAGACTGCATTTGATCCCAGCCTCCTGCCCCTTGCCTCATAACCTCCATCCCAATTTGCTATTACCGTGATGACTTCTAAGAACGTGACTACAAAACATCCTCTTCCCAGCCTGAAAAAAAATCCCAAACTATTAGGGAAAACTAAAGCTGATATTTCCTCCTGTGTGTAACACACTATGTGCACGTGCCCGCAAAGACAGCACCTTAATGTGGGCATCAGGAGTCACAAAAAAGAGAAAATAATAAAGTCAGGGCTAAAACATCTGGAGAAACTTTACTGCTCTTACACAGACCAACCTCTGTGCTCTGGGTAAGGAACAGCCACCCCCACCATGACCCCAGACACACGGATGGATGATGCAAGATGGGGAATAACAACTACAAAACCCTGCTGAAACTTTAAAATGGCATCACACTACACACACTCTTCCAGCTTAAACCCTTAATTAAACAGACTATTCTTTACAGTGCTGGAGCCACTCCAACTCCCATTGTTAAATTTAAAATAAAACCCCACAACCCCACAGCATCTGTAAGACATTAAAATGTTCAATACTGACTTCTTTATTCAGCTTTAAGACATCATTTAATAATTTTTCCCCTCTCAAACCCCAAATCTAAGGATTTAAAGGAAATAACCACCAGCACCTCTTACAGAATGTTTTTGGGTTTTTTTAAATGAACCTTCTGCAATAATATCCTTGACCTTTAACAATTCCAGACCGATTAAGTGTGTGCTCGATCATGGAGAGCCTCTGGACAGACTGCACGGCCAGGGCGCGTTCAGTGCTGGGTGTCAGGATGAAGCAGACTCTGCAGCCTGGAAGCCAGCTCCAAACACAATCCATTCATGCACAGGGACAAAACAAGAAGGCAGATTTGACCACAGAAAATCACTGTGAGCAGAAGAAAAATACATTAGAAAATCAATTTTGATCACTGCTAATAAAGCTGGAAACACAAGCCAGAACCTTGTTGTTATAACCTCCATTATTCCAAGATGGGCCTTCACTTCTCCTGCTCTCCCTAGAGCAGGAGCCACTTGCAGCCACTTGCAGCTCCTGCACCACCACTCAGGTAGTTCCCATGGCCTGGAAAACACATGTTCAGCCATGCCAAGGGATGCAGACACGATGACTTTCCTGACAGGACCAGGAGAAGAACCTGGGCTGAATGCCAGCCTCTGCAAAGCCATGGCGAGCCTCTATTCACCCATTCACTGCAGGGGGAGCAGGATTACAAGCTGAAATATCACCCGTTAGCAACCTCTGAAAACGTGCTGGCAGGCCATGACAAACCTCCATGGTTTCATAAAGCTCCTATAACTCTGACAACGCTGCTGGTATTCCTCCTGCAACCAGTTTCACAGCCTCTGACATATTCTGAGGTGTCAGGTGGAAGAGTAGATGACCCAGAGATTAGCAATGTGCCCAAGGTGTGCCTTGGCTCCACGAGCAGCCTGCCCAGGCAGGGGCACCAGATCAGGGACTGGTTCCCACCAGCAAACAGCCCAGCCTACACTCCAGAGTCAACTGCACAGGCACTTTGATCTCTGTTCAGGTGATAACATCTTACCTGGGCCACATTCTTGGGCACTCCTGCCTGCTTGCTCACAGCAACTCCGCTGTGCCAAAAACATGAAAAGGGCAGCAGAAAATCCCAGTAAAGTTATCTCCAGCAGTTCCCACAGTTAATTAAACTGTTCAATCACGCATGCTTTAAAGTCCATGAAATTTAAAAAAAAGAAAAAAAATCCCCCAAAGAAATACAAAAGCTGGACAATTGGTGGAAGCAGGTTTGTTTGATCAACTCTCCTCCACCTGCCAAGCAATTCTGTGGTCACAGTAGAAAATCTTTCAGGCAACTCAGTCCTGTGTGCTGATCCTACCCTGCAGCTCCAAGTGTCCTACACCCAGAGCTGCATGGCCAGGGCTAAACCACCCCTCTGCAACACAAGCCAGAGCCTCCAAAAACCACACCCATCCCAGGTGCAATTACACACTGGGCACACCTGCCTCTACCAGAGGAGCCTGCAGCAGAGAAAAAGCTTTGCAAGGGCCAAGCCGCCTCCTTCGGAACAGGCTCCGACGTCAGAAAATTCTGTTAACCCAGGCAAAACAAAGGAAGCATGTGGCACATACGTAGGAACCAAAGGATGTTGGATGAGGAACACAAAGCAGGGAGGAGGTGGAAAAAGACAACTCATTCAAGGATCTGTGCAAAAGCTGCATTACTGGGCAGTGCCTCTCCAACTGGATCAAGAAGTCCAGTAGCAGAGTATATCCCATAGACAGTAGAGAAAGGAAAAAAAAAAATCCAGCAAATCAGTGTAGGGAAATAGTTCATCACATCTTTTAGAGAAACAAAGTAGAAGGGAATAAAAACCAAGTCAAGAATCTGATCCCAAGCCATGCCATACTCCAGTAAGAGTTCTCTGTTTCTGTGGGTTCTGGACCATGTCCTTGCCAAAGGCACTGCCTAGGCAACTAAAAAAAAAATAAATAAAAGCATCAAAACCAGATCTCTGAAAGGTATAACAATACAGTGTGCAGAGCCCTGAGGATCTTCCTAACACTTGGGAGAGAGCTGCAGACATGTAAGAGGCCACATGGACAAAGAGACCCTGCAACCAATGCAAGAACATGGTTAAGACACTCAACAGGTAAGTTAGAAAGCAGAGCAAATCCCTGAAAGAGCAAAATAACCAGCTAGCTCAGACTGGATGTGGAACCAGGAGAAAAGATCAGCAGAAACACAAATCACTCTTGTGCAAGCCAAGAAGTCAGGTGGAAATTGGAGGACGAGTGTTCAGCCACCGACCAGCAGAATTCATGGGGACTTTGAAACATGGCTGGAACCTGGGTAAAGCCTCCAGCTTGTTTTTTAACTCAGGAAAGGGTAAGTTCATAGCCATCCAACCACCACACCAATCCTCTTCCAGAGGATTCGACATTTCCTGATTTTCAGTCTGAAACAGTAATATCCTCTCAGAAGAAAAAAAAAAAAAAAGTCCAAATAAAAAAAAATCTAAACAAGGGGGCCATACCCAGGCCAGGCAACTCAGCTGCTTCCCAAACACACACCACTGTTATCTGTTTATTCTCAGCTGGAGCTTCCCCTCCACATCCACCTCCTCCCTCCTTTCACTTACAAATTGATATGCCATTTAAGATCTCCTATCTGCTGGCTCTGCCCACTGCATCCTCAGCATTTAAAATAAGCTGTGACAAATGCTGGGTAAACCCAGGCACTATGAATACTGCAGAGCCGAGTGGCTGAGGGGTATTGCAGACTAGTCATATGCTTCAATATTTTGTCCCCAAGAACTCGGCCAATCCCTTTAGCAATGGAGCAGGACTCTAATAATAGACACAAGGATACACAGGAGATAAATGTACACAAGACAAAAATAAATCCCAGCCTTGTTATAATTTTAATACGGGAGCTAAACTGGGAAACGATAAATGAAGACCGTTTCCACAGTTGAGTCAAGAGGAAAATTTAACTCCCAACAGCCCAAGAGTGAACACAGACATTCAAAACTGGATGAGGATTTTCAAGAAGTTGGATGAGCATTAATTCTAACATAAGTTTTTCATTATTTCAAACTACACCAAAAAACCCAACACTTTAAACAAGCAGACTTTAAACAACTGTGCACGTTTTCAGTCATCAACTTGTGGGGCCACCATCCATCTCAAAAAGTCACTCTCAGCCCTCTGAAAGTGGTGTAGCTCCACAGCAGCTCATTTTAATCGCAGTCAGTGATCTCAAACTGAAGTTCTAATACACTCACATACATCTATAAACTCCCACATACATTTTTCCTTTATGAGTTTTAGCCTGTCTTCACTCTACATGGTTAACCACGCTCCCCCACAGCCCTGCCTTCGCTTTAGAAAACAACCTCTGGTGTTTATGAGATTAACTGTTTCCCCATGGAAATTATCTGACAGATAACTCTTCCCTTCCCACAGGAATACCCAGAAGAGCCTCAAAGATTTCACAACCTTAAGCCCTGTGTCATCATGAGTTATACTTCTGCATACACAAACATCTGCGTGATCAAACGCAGAGGCAGAGCAGGGGCTGTGGGCCAATGTGATGCTCTGATCTGACCCCTTGCCAGATGCCTCCAGCCCAGGGTTTCATCCAGCAGCTCTCAGACACTCCCCAAGCCTCTGGATGTGGGAACCACCATGTTCTTCAGCAATCTGCCCCAGCATTCACCACCTTACCTGCCCACCCAACCCCTCCTACGTGTGACCGTGTTCACAACCAGGTGCTCCTCAAAAGGAGCTCCAACTCTGCACAGAAGTGGCTTTGTGACTGGCCATGGTGGGGCCTCTCAAAGGGCAGCTGAAGGGGGACTCCAAACAGTCCTGGTAGCTCTCCCATCTGATTCCCCCGGGCTCTGGCTTTGCAGCTCAACGTGCACAGGGTCATTACCCAGGAGTGATGCGAGATGACCCAGAGCAGATTTTCAATCACATTCAAGCCCATCGTCTGCAGAACGACAACTGCTTGGCCCTTCCCTCCTCCCTTACCAGCCATCCCTGCCTGTGGCTTCAAAGCTCATTAAAAGGTCTATCTGAGGACTAAGGACCATAGGAGCATCCTTCTCTGGGTGACTCCCAGACTGCAAGGAACTCCATATTGGCAGGGAAGTAAGACTGGACCAGGCTAAATTTCACTGCATGTTTATCTCTTCTCAAATCATCCTACTAAAAAGGAGAAAACAGTCATGTTCCAGATGGGAGAGACTTTTTATAGCAAGCCATGGATATCTGGCACGCTTTACTGAAGGTCTTTCATCATGCACACAAGGTATAATGCTATCTAGTAATCTGAGGAAACATCCATGGGATTTTCAACCTCCTCTAGAAATTGAGATTCAACAGGAAACCACAAATACACCACGCAATTAATTTTTCTTTACCAAATGTTTCCAGTCATGTCGCAATTTTAACAGTAAGCAAACTATTTGGGTTCTTTCCAGTTCTTGTGCAACAATGTTCCTCATTTTTCATTTTATTTTTTAAAGAATCTGGCTGAGATTTTTTTTAAGAGAAGTTTAAAACAAGTTAGGAAGTCAGTGTGAAGAGATCATACTCTCCCTGTTAAATACTTACACCACCACCCCTCCCCGAAGTTTCTGTACCACATAGCAGAGGTTTTGTACAAACAAAGTAAAGACTTTTCCCAGCTAAAAATATAGCAAGCAGCCTAAGAAATAAGAGCAGAACAACATATCTACCGACACAGGCAAGGCTGAGCTATCTGAACCACATAAATAAAAGTCTCATTCAAACATTCCCCCACTCCCCTCCCAACACCATTCCAGGAGAACAAAGAAACATTAAGTCTTACTTTCCTGGTGTATATTTGATCAGACCTTCTGTTAACACAATATGACAACAGCAATGAAGGGAAGAATATCACAGCTAAACAACCGTCTACCATTCCCCTTCCTTCTGCCGAGTCCGTGCTGACGCAAGGATGGAGCAGCTGCTGTCTGTTTTTAAACAGCTCCATATTTCATAAGAAGCTGCTGATTTCTGAAAGGACAGAAAACCCAGCCAATGGCTTACAAAATCGGGATCAAATTAAAGCAATTCAGGACACACTATTTAAACATCGTGTCCATTTGCTCAGCCTCCCTCCAGCGTACCACCACAGCTGAAATTCCTAAGGCACGTCTGTCCTCTGTCTCAGCCTACTCTGTTATCACCACAAGCACAACTTTTAAGTATTCATCTAACACAGAGCAGAGGACAATGGAAAATCCCTCTCACAGCTCTAGATAAAACAAATGCTTGAAATATAGGAGAAAACAAACTTGTGTCCAGCTTGATGCAATCACAGAAACCACTTTGCCAGATTAAAATAACCCTCCCCTAGCTGTGTGTTCTGCTGCTGAGGGACACTGTATCATCAATGAACAGACATCTGGGATGGAAAGACTCTCCTTAAAGGACATGGCCATACGTCTCAAACTTTTGAAAACTTACCCAAAAATATATATAGCTATTGATATTAATTTTTATTTAATCAGGGATGTAATCAGGTATCTGGGAGGCCCTTCATCACCACTGAAATTCCACACTTGGGTCTTCTTAAAAGTCCACATCACAGCATACAGGTCACTGCGTATTAGGACCTCAAAAGAAAGAAGCTTAAAGCTTTTCTGTTCTGACTCTGCAGCTCTCACTCTGGCTGTTAAAAGCAATGGGTTATACCAGGCGAGTCCCTCCCGAGGGGCTCCAGACGCCCGCTGTCTCCTTTCTAGTTAATAGCTGCTGTAAGAATACTGCTTTTTTGGCTGTTTGTGTCATGTTGATTAGCTTAGATAAGGGCTTGGGGAAGGAGCAGGGGGAAGAAGAGAGCATGTAGGGGGAGGAGGATTTAAAGACAAAAAAAAAAGGCTTTCATGTGCTCTAATAATTAGCAGGTCATGCTGAAAATGATCAGCATCCCTTTAACGCAACTGTGCATGAAATGTGCAGAGCCCTGCTCAGGTCACTGCACCCATGCAAATCACTTTGTTATATCAGTCACTGCACCCTGTGGTTTACTAAACTTCTCTGGCTTCATAAGGACTCTGGCCAAGATCCTTCTACTTCCACACTCCCACATGGGAGATGGATTACAAGGGTCTCCAGTCTTGCTGCTCTGTCACAGGGGCGGTGGGCATGGAGGTGCCAAGGCCAATCAAGGACTAATTAAAGGTTTGCAAAGGACCTCCAGATTCTCTGATGAAGCAGAACAGGGGGAGCACTGCAAAGCATTTGCCATTCATTCCTGGAGGAGAAGTGGCTGCATGATCTCCTGTTCATCACCTGGAGGTTTTCCCAGGGAAACCATCGACGAGGAAGAATCAGACTGCCCTGAACGTGACAAACATCTCCTGTAATTCCTCACCACGGCTGCTGTCCCAGGTGCCTCTGCAGAGCATGTACTGATCCATGCAGAACAGTCTCCCTGCCTCAAACACTGCCAGCTGTGGGTCCCCAGGAGCACAGCCCCTGCTCCAGGCAAGCTTGGCTACTACACTGAAGGCACCATCTGGCACTTAGTACATAAACCCTGGTGTAAAATGAACAGCAGGGCGGGGGGGAATTCAAAAAGCAGCAATGAAGCTCTGGTCACCTGGGCTCTCTCTCCTCCCCACATCTACTCTCATCTTCAGAAAAGTCAGCAGTCATCTCCTAGAGGGACAGGACCAGTTCTGCTGGAGCAGAGGCCCTTTAATAGACCTGCCCTTCTCAAAAGGAGGTGAAAAGATGATAATGACAATGACAATTCTTCCTCTGATATACTCACATCCTTCTATTAAGGACACATTATCTCAAAGGTCAGTAATTGCCAGCCAGAGCCAGCTCTGCCTTGACAACCCATCTTCAAAATGCACTGAGTGCCTGACCATGCCCAGGACAGGGAGAGACTGCCCTCAACGTGCTGTCTGGAGAGAGGAGAATTCCCTTTGGTGGTTGTGATGGCTGCATCTTCTCAAGTGTCTTTAATTTCAGCAGCCTTCCCTCACTTCAGAATTGTTCTTCTGCCTCAGCTTGTTATTTATCCCCAAACTGACACACACCTTCAAAGCGCTGCTGTTTGAAAGAAGCCCAGAAGGATGGAAATTAAGAGATTATTTTCAAATAAAGAAATGGGCTAAATTATTGTGCCCAGTTACCAGACATGCCATCCTGCTTTGTGGAAACAGGAGCAACTCGCCAGGCACCACAGGGATGGGAAGAACAGGGGACAGTCCCTACAAGGAGATCAGAGGGGCTCAGGGATCAAGGAAATAGCACCAAGGCTGGTCTAGAAGCAAATCAAAAACCCTTTGTAAGAATGTAAAAAGCCGTATTGTAAGCAGCAGAGACTGTTAGGACACAAACTCCCTCCACAAATCTCAGCAAAACAGAAAACAGCAACACTGCAACAATCACAAGAGCATCAGGGAGAAGCCAAAGCAAACTGAAGTGTAAAACACATCCCACTGTGGTACCAACACTCACCTGGGAAAGGGGAAGCTTCATCCAAGAGGGCAGTGTGGAGTTCCTCAATGACAAACCTACAGCAATCATTAGAAATGCATCATCCATACATAATTTTGAATTTAATTTAATTAGGCACCCTGCTAACCTCATTACTTGTTTAACTGGACTGCTCATTCAATTTACATTACTACTGTTTCAGATAACCGCTCCGGGCCCCATGCGGTGGGAAATGCACGAGAGGACACATTTGGGAATGTTGTAGCCCCAAGTCACAATTGGGAATGCTATAGCCCTAAGCGCATGCTCCCCTGACACTCAGCATTTCTCCTGGGACAAAGGCACTGACCACCCCTTAGCTTTTATTGTTCTACCTGCATGCAAAAAAGTCCAGAAGAGCTCAAAGAGTTTAAAAAAAATAGACAAAAAATCCCAAATAAAACACCCAGATGTATCATTTTTAATGCTTGTGTACACCAGTCAAAGCAACAGCCTCCTACACAGTTGCCAGATTCTTCTTTTTCACCTAAGTACAGAAAAATAATACTCCAAAGGTCTTGGGGGAATATATATCAGCGCACTTCACTCACCACCCAAGAGCATCTCCACAAAACCATCGTCTCCAGAACATGACACATCAGGTCAGCACAGAAATCAAGAAAGGTCTCACGCGAGCAACTGCTCGTGGCACGCGGCTGGGCCGGGGAGGGCAGCAGCCTGGAGCCAAACCTTTCACACCAAATCAGAGCCAGGGACGGAGGATCCCCAAAGCCTCACTGGGCAGTGTCTGCATCCTCCTCCCTGCTGCTTCAGACAGTCACATCCCTCCTTGTCTGGCAGCTCTGCCTGCCCTCGCCAGCTGCTCAGACACAACAGCATTTTCCCAGGCAATTTCAGGAGTCTCCTCAGAGGACTGAGTCCGAAGGCTCAAGTCCCTGCCTGATCAGAAGGGATGCAGCAGCGTGGCTGTGAAATGGGAAAGAGGAAACAGCATCTCAAGCAGACTCCTGAAACAGCCTGAAGTACGTAGGAAGATACCTCAGCCTTAGACTGCAAGGTCTGTCTCAAAAAATTCATACACATATAAAAAGATCCCTGAGTGACAGGAGTAAGAGAGTGTGACATGGTACAGACACCAGCCTCAAATTAGGCAATCCTCTGTTGTGTTTGGATTGGGTTTAATTCCTTCAGCTCAACATTTCTTTTTTAATCAAACTGCTCTGAGAATTCTGACCATCCATTTAAAAAAATGTGAACAAAAGGCTGGAGAGCAGCACAAAGCCAGGAACCCCCCAGGACACCCGTCCATTCCTTGTGCAACAGCCCTGTTAGCAGGGAGGTGCTGCTCACCACAGTGCCTGCACAGCCTGGAATGAGCCTCATTACCTCGGGCAGTGACTTCAAGACACTCGTGACATCCATTTTTCACTCTCCAAATCAACTCCAGACCCAAAAATAATTTAAGAGCTCAGGAGTTCAATGTAATTTGCTCCGATCAATGCACAAGGCCTGTATGAAGCATGAGAAGTTTAGAAGAGCACCCTTATGGGCAGACCAATCCCCACTTGGCATTTTGGAATCTGCTACATCAGTGGAAAAGATACTGACCCACTGGTAGTGGTTTTTTTTGTTGTTGTTGTTTTTGGGGGTTTTTTTGAGGTTGAGGTTACCTGGTAAACAAAAGGACTGAAATAATCTCTACAAAGATCAACAATTCTGTCATGAAACCAGCACACAGTCAACAGTAGTAATACCTCAGTTGCTACATCAGAAGAAGGACCAGGCACTACTATCTGGTCAGGGACAGGGCTGAAGTGGCAGCACCTGCACTATTTCAGCCTTCACAAGGTGAAGGGATCACACAGACTCCACTGAAATAGAGGATCCTGGCAATTCTCATTTCCTACGGCAAACAGTTCTCAGGGGCCTCCTCCAACCTCCTCCAGCAGAAGAGGGGAACTTCTAACACCTAATCGCTGACATTTAAGAATGTGAGGCTTCAGCCATCAAGCTGACACTGCAGCAGGGAATGCAGCTAACAGTTACACAGTTGCAGGCTCCCAGCGTGTGGATTTCAATTTACAGTTTAAAAAAGGAGAGGGGAAGCTCACCTCCAAAAACAATCAGCTTTATCTGGGCTGTTTATCCACACATACCATGTGGCCACACCATAATGTGAACACCTGTGTGAATTACACATTTCTCCTCCACTAGCAATGTCCAAGACATGCTCACATCTGGAATCCTTTATGTTTTAAATGCTACTTCTGCCTTCTCCTTGGTGCCAAAATGCCTTGAGCAAGCAGCACATGCATGGGGGAGGAAAGGAGCAGCAGAACAGTCAGTAAGGTACCAAAACACTTCGGGTATCAATATGCTGAACACAGCAGGCAACCTGAGGAGCAGACATCCACCAGTGTGCCTGCAGGCAGAGATGCAGGGGTTCAGAAGAAGATCACACTGTGTGGAAGTTGCTGTTCTGTGGCTAACAATAAAAAGCAAAGTCACACTGCTCGTACGTAAAGCCAGTGTTTGTTGTTTCTGTTTCTTTGTTTGCTATGTGGAGCTCTAAAGCCAATGGGAACATTTCCTGTTCAGCTAATGTCATTCACTTGGAACTTACCCACCTAGGCTTGCACCTGGACTTTTCTATGACACAGGAGTCACAACGAGTTTCACAGGCAGCCCCTGAGGCACGCAGCACTCCACAACACAAAGCACCAAAAAGTGCCATACGAGTCCTCTCCAAGGCTGCTCCAGCCTGACTGCTGCCATCAAGATCCTTTTAAAGCAAGAACTTGGTAATGCATCTCTCTGGCTGCTCTGGGAGACAGCATTAAAACACAAAGCCACACAGTGCTCATGCTAATGTTTCCATCTGCTCAGAGCCTGGGTTTTTTTAAGGACAAAATAAAACCCAGCGTGTTGTGGTAGTTCTGTGCACAGACACTTGGGTGCCTCAATCCTTTTAGGCATCTCCAGAGATTTTCAAGGCGCCCCAAGGACACGCATATAAACAAACATTTAAAGGGAGATGCATGTCAAGAGGTCCAGCAGCAGGTCTGTAAGAGAGGTTTGGCCTAAGAAGCTCAAGACAGAGCGCCATGGGAAAGCCCTCTCTCTTCAATCACATGTGGGCTGACCCTCTCAACAGCCTCGCTCACACAGCCTGCCCCTTGCCTTTGGCTCCAGCTACCCCAGCAAAGACTGGAGTGACCCCAGCTAGCCTTTCTCTCTTTGCTTTCAATGTCCAGCCTTCAAAGAAACCTGACCCAAAGTCCAGCGAGGTTAATGGACAGGCACACGTTGACGTCAGCGAGGTCCCTAGATAAGGTCACTGCAGTGTTTGCCTTATCTTGAAATTGGCACTGCCTGGAAGCCAAGGAACAAAGTTAACACTGATCAGAGGTTTGGTGTCTTCGCCTTCCCGAGGCCCAGCCTCTCTTGTGCACACCCCGGCAGGGCTTGGGCAAGAGGGCACTGGTATTAGAAAGCTTTTTCAACCATCCATATGGATTTCTCCACATTAATCAACCAACACGGCCAGACTTAGAAGTCAAGCCCTGAAGGCAAAACAGTAGATTGTGGGGAAAACTGCACACAAAATGTTGTTGCGCATTTCATCTCGCAAGCCAAAGTGCCAGAATCAAGTCTAAAACTTTTTAGACTTGGGTTCCTCAGAGATTTAAGGGTTACTCCCAGCATTGTCTACCAGAAACAGCAGACATGACCTCGTTTGAACACAGCACATAACACTGGGAATGACAGTCCCAAGTATTTGCCTCGTAAGGCCAGAGGTTTGCAGGGCAGCGACGTTATTTACTTTCAGAGTTTATTTCTACCCAGGGCGATTTTTGGGCTGCGCTCCAGAGACATTTACCTCCTTCCTGCACCAGTCTACCCACAGACACCAAGAACCCAGTTATTCATCAATCTCTTAGCTGAAAAAAAAACCAAAACATCATTACTAAAGTGAGTTCTTTGATAGAAACTCCCTGAAGATCCTCACGTGACAAGAGACAGGAGCTCAGAGACAAGCACTCCTCTGCTCCCATGCCAGAACACTTGTTTATTTGGATGCCAAATTCTGATGGTTCAAAAAAAAAAAAAAAAAAAAAAAAAAAAAAAAAAACCACA